>CAVNZL010000051.1:562500-1162500 GCA_963693355.1 Pontia daplidice | reverse complement strand
GGAGAAGAATTGTTGGCTGCTGGTGACCTAGAGACAGGTGTAGAACACCTGGGTCAAGCAGTGGCTGTTTGTGGACAGACACAACAATTGTTAAGTGTAAGTAGTAAATAAAATTTTTGAATAAAAATAAAGATATTTATCTATTACAAAGGTTATATTTTATTTAAAGTGGTTCAAATTGTTTTCACCATATCTTCATTTGATTCCAATACAGTCTGAAAGTACTTAAAGATCTTTATTACAATATTATTTAAGATCTAACTAATGAATTGTGTATGCAGGTACTCCAACAAACAATGCCACCACATGTATTCCACCTACTCCTGAAGAAGTTGCCAGAGGTGTCCGACCGCCTCCATGCTTCAATGAGAGGTCGCAGTGGTGGCTTACAAGAAGAAGATGTTGAATAAATTAGTGTTGGCATGGAATAGTAAAATATGATATGCCAGGCAGAGTACTCATTTGATTCAAATAACCAGTTTTGTTCATCAAAAATTTATTTGTAGTAATTTACTGTTGTTGGGACTACTGGCATATCATAAAATAATACCATGATTTTAGTTTGATTTACTGGCCTATCAATTCTTTTGCTATCTCTATCTATTTAATACAAAATCTCATTAATCTGCACCATTATTCTAATGTATTTTTTATAAATCTAATTTTATGTAATCTTGCCTTTCCAACATCTTGTCTGTAAAATGAATATTGACAAAAGAATTATTTATGTTTATCAAATTTCCAAAATACCACTCTATGGCTTTATTCTTCTAAATTGTTATTTGAGTATTGGAGGCTGTGAAACAATAATTGTTATTGCCACCAAAATGAAAACTGAAACTTTCTATAATAGTTCAATGATGTAGTGTTTTAATGTAGGAATTTGTTAGTCAGTTTAAGTTTTGTGTTCACAACTGGTTAAGTATGCTTGAGTTTTGATCGAGATTTATTGTGAAATAAAAATATTGTATAAACTTTGTTTTATTATGAGCCCAAATGCAAAATAATTATTCCAGTAATAATTGCAAAGATTGTCCATTCGTATGTTTGGATTTATATTGCTCCTACGCGAATGTATTCAGTTCCTTCGATGATTTAAAGTGAATCTCATTTTACGTGACAGAATGGCCCATAATATACTTTACTATACTTACGTTTTATAATTATATTGAAATGTTCTGATGATTTCATGCATGCATATATTGGGCATGGCCTTTTTCAACTTCAATAATGATGAGTTTCGTATTGGATCTTTCTCCAATTTGAATTATGTCCACCCGTTGCGTACTTGACGCTGCAACGGAGTATCTGCACGTCGCGTATATATCAAATGAATCGCGCTCATTGAACGCGTTTTACACCTCACAATCCTTTACTAACGGCTCCAGAATAAGCAAAGGCTTCAAAATTCCCTAAGATTATGAAAATTTTATTGTAGACCAATGGTGTGAAATAATTTGTAGTGATGAAACTAAATTTGAAGTTTTGTACAGAAAAGCTTTGTTAGTTAGATTTAATAAAAACAGAAATCTGTCTTAAATTCAATAAATAAGACAAAAAATATTAATTAAGTCTAAAAATTTGTTCTGTGAGTGACGGTCAATAAATGTCAATTTTCATTTCTTTTTAAATTGGAATTTAAATCTTAATATACTGTTCAAAATCACTGTGTTCATTCATTATTCAAAGAAACAATCTTTGAATATTAGATTTATACACGATAATTTTGGATTGGGGCGTCAGTTGTATTCAAAATTTATAAAAAAAAATCCCAATAACAACCATTTTATTCATAAAATATCCCAAATTCAACAATATAACAATAAGTACGCGATTATAGAATGTACTTAAGTACTTTATTATACATATTTACAAATAGTTCCGCAATAATGGCCTTATACATTTATCAAAAATCTTAATTATGTGTCATTTGTGCTATACATTAACCTACTAAAAGAATTTCTATACATACTAATTTCAATTAAGTTACTTATTGAACATAAGATTTGCTATACTTAATTGAAATCCAGTAATAGTTTTGTTCCATATATTTACTTGGTATTGATTCAAATGCATTAAATCTATCACCATCATATAAGTAGTGTTTACATTCTTCAGAGAAATTAATTATTGTAGCAAATGTTGCTATCAACAATCATTTCATATAACCCAACCTTTGTTTAAATAATAAATGGATTATAACATAGTTCCACATAAAATATACCTTAATGGTAACTAACATTAAACAATAATTCATAACCTCGTTCAAATTAATTTAAATGATATATTTTGATCATTAATGACCACATTATTGTCTATTAATCGCTATCCCATGGTAAATATGGTCCTATCTTATAATTTAAGTTATTATTTTTTATATGGCGTTTTGAATACAAAACAAATTTGAATATTGCTTGACACCGCTTTGTTAAATTAATAACTAAAATTATTATTGGCAACCCTGTTTCATCCATCCATCATGACTTGACAACCGAAGATCGTATTAGATCTTGCGTTATTTTCATAACATCCAGAGCACCTTTTTCTATTAATGAATTCGCTAAATCACTGCCTAAATCATCACATTTTTGAATAACATCAATCGGCACATTCCGATTTGCTTTTAAACCACAGAATATTTTCTGCGATGCCTTTATTTCTTCATTGCTTCTCAATTCCTCACAATTTGCATTTTTTGATAGAATTTTTGCATCTAATTCAGCAAGTGGATTATCATTTCTATCACCGTTATCAACTTTGATTTTTTTTGTTGAGCCATCTTCTGTGGGACTTAGTTTATGCTTATTTTTAATCTGTTCCGAAATGTTTATCTCTTCGAATGTTTGTTCGAGTGTGTGGCTTATTTTCGTCGCGCCATCTAGGCTCCACACACCGCCTGTTATTGTGAGTCGATATGTTGAGTCCATTTTTTTTAGTTTTGTTGACACCCCTACTGGGGCACTGCAACCACCACCTGTAAAAAATATTAAACTGATAATTTTTAAATATTTGTTTCATCCAATACATATTGATTTGGTATCAAGGTTACAAAAGTTGTTGTTTATAAAATGTTTGTAAGACGCTGCTACTACGACACCGCACTCTTTGGCAGGTTTCATAAGCTCTTAATAATAATAGAAAATAGTTCTATACACTATTTGTTCACCATATTAATTACATTAATAAACTTAACTTACCTAAAGTTTTTAAAAAGCTCCTCTCTGCCAATATTCTACAGTATGTTTCGGGATGGTTGAATGGCGCCAACATTTGCAAAATATCCTCATCGTCTGACCGGCATTCAATTGCCAACGCTCCTTGACCCACAGCATACATCATATCCGAACATGGCAACAACTGTAAATGTATTTATTCAACTGAATGAAAGGGTTTAAAGTACAGGTTACCCAAAATCTAGGGCTTTTTGAACTTTAAAAAAATATTAATTTTCATTAAAAATCTGTACTAATGTATTGTAATAAAAATTGTTTCGCCTGGAAACGAACTAACTTGCGTTGCCAATAGATATATTTCCCATGGGCTTAGGGACCTTCAAAATAAGTAGGCTAGTGGCGTCTATAGGCTATCCATTGCCTGTTCGCCAATGTTTTATAAAAAAAATACTTCGACTACATGTAATAAATATTAAAAAACAATGCATTAATTAACTGTAATTAAAATCTATGCATAAAGCATTTAATAACATAATACAAAGCAAATTTATAATAATGTATAATTCAATACGCCCTTCAAATCCTAAAATCCCTGACATTGTTCTACTTACTGTAAATTCGATAATTATTAACAACTCTAATAACAACGGTTTTAAAAACCGGAAACGATTATCAATCTTTGATAGACGTAAATTATATCACTAAATTTTGATATAGGTGTCAAATATATTAGGTATTTCAATTGTCAAATATTGATCGTAATAGACAATTGTCATTTATAAAATACTATATTCGAAATAATTAATAAATGACTTGCATTTTATAATTTGTTATTCGAAATTAATTGTAAATAGGTGATTATTTATTGTTTCTGCTAAGCTCATTACTTATGTAATGATATATATAATAAAATATTAATAAAATTTCAACATGACATCCCATCGAACTAAGACTATGTGACCCGGCGGATTTGTTCAGCACTAGAGGCTATAATGAGTAGATATTATAGTTGGATTTTATCAATTAATTTAATATTAGAATAATTAAAGTAAGAAAAATTCGTCCTGGTTGTAATCTAACTCCCTTCCAGCCGAATAGGTTTAACTATTCTTGAATTATAAATAGTACAAATAACATGATGACACAAGAGCCCTAATAATAACTTAGAGAGGTTTCATTTGATTTTGTTACTTGATGTGTAAGCACTTCTTAAGAAGTTCTTTAAGCTATATCCAAAATATACCTTCGATATCCGGTCAGCCCATCCCATCCTATTCATCCCAGCACTTGCGAGTAACAGAGCAGAATAATCTGTAGCAGGATCGTCTAATTTCTTCAAACGAGTGTTGAGATTTCCTCTCACATCTATCACTTTGAGCTGAGGATAATTCCCACGTAATTGGGCTGTTCGACGGAGGGATGAAGTTCCTGTAATTGATATAATTATGCCGAATAACGCGATAGAAGATGTATAATATAGCAGCAATGTATGCAGTATTAGTGATATATGATAATGAAGTACATTATGATATATACTATAGGATAAGACAGTCAAGAAGAAATAATGTTTGTTTATGAAGATGTGGTAGACACAAGTTGTTTTGTGAAATTTTGCCTGCTCCATTTAGTATCATTACTGAATAAAATGACTTCTTGTACATAAAATACCAATACAATTCAATTCAATATTTATATACTTAAATAGTATCATAATCCAAATCATTAATTTATTCCTTCACAAAGATATGTTACCCCAAATTGCTAAACAAAATGCACATTGAACACCTGTTAATCGTTATCTTGGGGGTATGAAGGCACAGATTCATTACAAATAAAACTTGAAAAATTATACAAGAAACTTACCAATAACAGAACCTTCAGGCAAATCTTTCAAAGACATGTCCTTGATATCTTCTCGAAGCACTAATGCATCTCTAGGGTCTTCCCTGGAAGTATAAAATACTGTTTGAATTGTATCAAAATCTCTAATGAAAATAAAGGACTGTATGCAAATAATCTAAATTGAAAATAATTAATGGCAAAAGATCAAAAATAATGTGATAACATTATTGAGTGGAATTCACTCCCAAACTTTAGGAAATTAAAATGTGTTTATTATAATATTAATTTACTACTTTTTATACAATATCTTATTTTGAAATTACCAATGATTAGACCAAGTTACAAAAACCTTTATATCATATACTCTATCAGAATAAATATAATGATATCTAGACAAACCTTACCTTTCAAAAACTGCACCAATTGCTAAACCTTCTGGTAGTGATGTGGGAAGGTCTTTTAATGAATGTACAACAAAGTCCACGGTGTTATTATTTAAAGCATCTTCTAAGTCCTTTGTGAACAGGGATTTTTCCCCAATTTTTGGTAGGGATACATCTAACACACGGTCACCAAGTGTTGTCATTGATACTGTTGAATGAAATACATTAAAAAAGATAAAGATATTTGCTTGAAATATTTTTAAAAAGATGATTATTGCTACTTAAAATTTTGTTTTATTCAGTTGTTGCAAAATAAGTTTTCATTTTTGAATTATTATTTGGGAACTAGGAATAGTGCTTACTATGCAAACTATAAATTGTGCAACTTCATTTTTCTTCAGTGAATTATAAACATACTTGTATTTTTAGGAAGAGAATAATATTTGTACAAAGGTTCATATTGTGAGACCAACAATGTGTTAGATTTTTATCAATATATTATATATTTAGTGCAAGAAACACTAAAATATAAATAGAATAGAAATCATAAATTTATGTACTCCTATTTTCATGAATATTTTTTTACTTGGAAGTTTTATTGTAAATTATCATCTATACAAAAGAAATATTATATGTAACAGACTCACAACCACATATTGAGAAAAAGAGTTTAGAAAAAAGGTTTTACATCTGTCAACATAATTATGAGTTTCCTAATTCCTTACCCAATTTAAATTCTTTATCTGGATGAACATTCTTCAGGCAATCAATCACATGATTTGTTTGTATAAGCGCAAGCTGTGAAATAAATATAATTTAGGGATGCAGTTTTCACATTTTTTATAGTTAACATTTATATAAGCAGTAGTGTTACATTAATATATTTCCTGATCACTTAACATATGTCAACCTTTTATATATGCACTTCAACTGAAAATAACTATTGGTATTGCATTACAGATAGTATCCCCCCTGTTATACTATGGTGCCCACAGTCAATAGTAAATTCAAGACATACAATTGCCAACTTATACACTTTTTAAATAATGTACATAATAACATTAGGTTTTTTATAGACACATTTCAATTCACATTTCTAATGAAAAATAATATTAATTGTAATTTGAATATTAATTTGAGATAAACCAAATCATATTCTTATATTTTAAAAACACAACCTAAGAATTCAACAAAAAATATTATGAAACATGAATAACAGGTATTTATATGTCAATATTTGCATAAAATTTGATTCAACTGTTAACAAATTTTATTCTAAATCCCTGAAAAAAATTCTATTAACTATTTTTATTTTTTATTTTATTATAAACATAGAATAAATCATTTTATCAAAAAATAAGTTTAATTAACAAATAAATGAATTACCTGACTTTTCCTCGATCCCACACGAATAATGTTACTTTTTCTTTCCATTTTCGTTAAAGATCTAGCTAAAGCGATTGGCCGATTTTTTAGTAATAACAAATAAGGTTATGTTACTTATTATATTAAAAAATTTATATAATAAATTATTCGACAGAATTTTATTAATAACTTGTCACTAACACTGTAGTGGATAAGTTAGGTTATTTGGTCTAAGTTTGAGTAAACTTGTATTTATTAAATTGAATTCTTATCTTATGTCATGATTTCTTAAAATCATTTAAGATTCAAACTGGACTTACTACAGAGCAAGTAGAGCAATAAGTTGGAATTTGTATCAACCGTCACGATCACAGATTATTAAGCACAGTGATAGTCCGGTCAAAATTTGAATGGAGTTCTTGGGTATACGTAAGCGATTAAAAAATCCACCACCCACCCAGTTAGCTTCGAAACTTATTCGAAATGAAAGCTAAAAAAATTTTTTCTAACTTCTAAGTATCACCATAAACTGGAATTAGATTGCCAGTTACAAATTGAAAAATCAAACTAAAGGAGACCCGTGCGTGCACTTACATTACACTAAAGTATCTATTTTCATTTACCGATCAGTTTATTAGTTTTGAAATATATTATAATTTTTTATAGTAGTGTTTGTAATTTAAATTTTTAGTGATGGTTCAACTGTTATGGCTATATTGGTTTACATATAAGGCGAGCTTTTTAACATAGCGTTATTTTAATATTACATAATTGTATTTAAAAAAAAAGGGAATTTTTTTTCCTACTTACTTACATATATATTTCGTTACGTATAAAGTTATAAACTTGATATTGTAGTACTTAGGAGTTAGGACTATTGGGGTCAAAGGCCAGCTAAAGAACCGACCAGTTTTAGGACGAACTATGTAGTTATATCATGCTGACCAACCAACTAATTAAGAAGTTGACATTAGTCCATAATAATTAATAAGGTAGAGCGTGTTCTTTCGTCATGACAATTTTATACCTGAAACTTTATAATATATTATTAAAATATTGGTCCTTAGTACTGGGTATTTATATTTAAAAATTTGCATTGTGTAGGAAGGAAGAAGTCTTCCTACACTTAACCTAAACCCCATCCAGTCCAACCATTGACTGATCCATCAAGATCCCAGTAGCTGTTATCGACATTGTATATTTAAATGGTCAGAGAGGTGTTGTCACAACAGTATGCAATCTAAACATTACTATTAATTCTATATCCTCTTAGATATGACACAGCTATTTATTCAATTAGAGACTCAGGAATTAAAGAATAAAAAATAACTTTACAAAAGCTAAAATTTTATTGATTCTTAAAATAAAAAGTTTGTGATGCACTTCAAAGCTAGTTTATGAGAAAAAAAGTGTCTAATTAGCTATGCCTACTGAATATAGTTTATAGCTTTATTATGCAACATTATATTTATGGTCATTGAATTAGAAAACCCTGGAAAATAATATCATCAAAATGTCAGTTTGAAGAATGGCGAATCTAAAGAGAGACTCTTACTTGCATTCTTTGACAAAACCATACATTTAGCATTTAGAAGGAAACCTTAACTTGCTGTTTCAAGTTTCAAGCATTGTGTAGAGCTTTAAAATTAAAGGAACTTGAAAGTCTCACTCAACAATTTGGATTTCAAATTAATTTTTTTGAAGATAGCTACAGATATTATCAAGACAAGATTGATCATCAAGACCAGAAGAACTTGTAACTCAAAGTTATTTTGTTATTTAATATAAATATTACATCTTCATCTGTACACTTTATACCAAAGCACTACTATTTATACCAAACCTATCTACAATCAATGTGGAATATGAAAACACAATTAATCATAGAATCCATTAAAGTTTCTTTAAAAAAATCTTGCAAAGTAAATTGTATCATTTGATAAAAAAAGATTTGTCAAGTGAAAAAAAAATTGTATGAATTATCAAAATTTTGTGAAGTTCATCCTTGTATAGCTATATGGTCACAGTAGTTATTTTTTACGGGTATGACTTCTTAACTTGCGTCTATTAGTTGCTATAGATTTTTTCTTTGGACCTGCAAAGAAGCAATTGAATTAATTAAAAATATATTCAACTAGCCAGATTATTTATAAGAGGAATTACTGAAATAAAATTACACTGCTATAGGTAATATTAATATAGAATTTCTATGATAGCTAGCCTACTTTTAAAAGTTTTTTAATTAAAATAATAAACATTTAACGAGTCAAAATAGCCTTGTGGCTAATAGGCAGTTGAAAAACTGTTTGATATGGGCAAAAATAAAATAGTTAAAATGCAAAACTAAAATATTGTGAGGAAATCATTACTTTAAAACTATGACTTACTTTTTCTTGAAGACACTTGGTCTCCTTTAAGATCCAGCTTTTTCAAAACTACTCTTAGAGACTTCTCTTCATGAGATGAACTTTGAACAGGTATTTTATCAACAATTACTTTTTTATTTTCAGTTTTTGCAAATTTTATAACCTTACACTGCCTCGTTGGAAGTTTTCTCAATGCCAACATAGTCTTATCTGCTGCAATATTTTCTTCAACTTTAATATATTTTTCAGGTGTTTTCTTAGCTCGAGTTTTTTTAGGAAGGCATATCTTAGATTTTTCTTTAATTTCTATATTTTTTGATTTTTTAGTTTTACTTTTTATGTCTTTTATATTTTCTTGGGTGTCCTTTGTTTGACTGGAGTTAGTCTCACTTTCTGTTTTTTTAGAAGCAGATCTTGTACATGGTTTAGATCTAAGGCTTTCTAGAACAGTTTCACATTTCTCCATTCCCTCAGATTTAACTCTTGAGTTGAGTTTTAAATTGTTTTCCTCAGCCCCTTTATTTTTTGCAGCAACTTTCTTTTTTAAATTAGCTACAACCTCTCTCATGGCATAAGTAGGATTTAGACTTTCTAAATAATCCTTTTGTAAAAGAGGTGACTGGTAATCTGAATTCTCAGAGGATGAGGAGAGTTTTCGTATTCTATATTTACAAGTTGAATCGTCGTCAAATTCTGCAGTTGGAATATTACGTTCTTTACGAATTATGTCTTCTGGATTCTTAGCTAATATCTCCGCCCAAGTAAATTGTCGCTCTGAACCCATAAAATTGCCAAACTTTCCTATACTGGTGCGCTGTCGTTTCAAACCTTTGCGTTTACAAATACTGTTTTTCTTTGAACGCAAATTTTTCGGTGATAATTTTTTACCCAGTAAGTGTGGCATGAGAGAATTTTTTAGTCGTGCAGCCAAATCTGCATCAGAAGTAAAGAAATTTCGGGATGAACATGGCTTTCTATGTCCATCACTCGATATATTTAAATGTTTTATGAAATCGAATTTAATGGTATTTTCCACAGTCATAACAATATTCTTTCTTGTTGATGATTTTTTCACTCCATTGCGCGCTATAAAATCGCAAGACGTACTTTTCTTTGCTAACTGTTTAGTATAACAATTTCTGTTAAAAGGAGATTTAGGACCATCATCAAAATTAACACATTCCTTGTCAAAAACATGACCAATTTTGACCAATTCGTTTTTAAACAAGGTCCTACAATATTCATAATCAGGTTTCTCAGTAAATTCAAGTGCTGCAATATATTGAAAATATTTTTCTATAAATTGTGGATAGAATTCAGTCTTAAAGCATGTTTTTAGTAACAGTTTAATATTGCTCATGAAGTTTTTCTTCAGAGCATGCACAAGATCAGGTTCTGAAAGTATTTCTGATGACTTCCATGGCAAGATACCTGTCAACCAGTCAAGTATATTGAAACCAAGGGTTTCTAAGTCTGACCTTCTCGAATGTGCGCCTATATGAGAATCTCGAGAACTATACTCCAACGTCCCATCATGTGCTTTTCTAGCATCCATACCAAAATCTTTATGGTTACCTTCAGCATCAAGAAATTTAGATGCTAAACCGTAATCAAGCAAATATACTTGGCCCTTCGATTGTGATTGAATTGCTTCTTTATATATTTCATTTAGGTCCTTATAATTAGTAAGATTATCTTGAAGTTTAACATCTTTCTGGTAAGACCTATCTGAACATATGGAATTAATATCTTCATAATTCACATTTGTTAACTGTCGTAGATTAAACGCATGGTTTCTAAGAATACTCCTGTCTTTGTTTGTGAGTATTTGAGTTATTTTACGTCGCACATTTGCTAATTTTCTTTCTGTGGTATCCTTATCACAACTGTCAACTGTGAAATCTTCATCATCATAATAATTTGATGATTTACTTTTTACTTTTTTAGAAGTTTTTGGTGGTGTTGTGTGCTTTTGAAAGGAAGGCTTATCCTGCAACTTTAGTTTATTTCCATCAAATCCTAACATTAGGTTTGAGCTTTTAATGTCAGAGTGTGTATATCCTTGACTGTGCAAGTATTCCAAAACATCAAGAATTTGTATTGAAATAATAAGAACATTTTTTAGGTCCAGAACCTTTCTTTTGGATATCACTTTTTGAAGATCAATATCATATCGAGGCAGGACTAAAAATCTGTATTTTATGTCAGTGCTTTTATCTGTAAATGATCCACTTGCAACAAAATGAGGCATACCCAAATTTTTAAGTCTGTGTTGCTGACGCCACAATTTCACTGAAATAGACACAATACTCAACATTGAACACTTATTAAAAACTTAAAAAGGATATGGCATCGACTTTAATTATTTCCTTATAGATAAGTATTATTTTAATTAAAAAGCCGATAAAATAAGTAATGAGGAGACATTTATGCATAGCCTCAATTTTGTATAAGAAGCAATTTATAAAAAATTAAGCCTGTACATTCTTTATTCACTTTTTTTATTGACCTTAATATTATGTTTAGCTGATATTAATAACATTACTAATTTTTTTCTAATGTACTACAGCAAATATTTCTGTGCAATTTTACATTATCTAAAAAGATATGGATTACCTTTGCCAGTTTCTCCAGTTCTTATCAAACAATGAACTTCAACAAATAGGGGACCATTACTATGTGGTTCTATCTTAACAACATATCTAGCATTTGATTTTGTAACTTCAGTCTCTATATCATCAGAAGCAAGGTAGATCCTGCCAAAACTGCCTCGTCCTGAAAATTATTTAGTTTGCCTCTTAGTGCACGACATTGAATAGCATAAGGAAACATTTATACCTGGTGCATAGCTAACTAAATTGGTTAAATTGATGAGTTTCTAAATTTTAGACAATAGCTTGGAGTTTTATGCTTGCCAACAATTTACCTGGTAGGGAAATTAACTAGAAAATTGTATGAGTTCTTGTTCCATAGCTTATATCAATGTTTGAAAATTAACATACCAATTGGCTTTCCAAGGCGCCATTTCCGTTGGGAAATATCTGTAAATACAATTCCTGGTGTCAAGGCTTCGTCATCATAAAAGCTCACATCTAAGCTTGGGCATTCTTCAATTTTCGGTTTTTTAATTGGAATTAACTGTTCGTTTACAATCCATCGCCGAGGCATAATGAAGAAACATACAAGTTAAACCAGGGTGCCACTGAAAATCAAAGTGTTACAGTAGCTGTACAATTGTTAGCAAGCACAGGTGGACAATTTATTAAATAACAACAACATAAACTGGTTTTGCTTTAACACGAAGAAACCATTTTACCTCTCGCTGCTATAGTACTTGTAGGTATAATAAATATAGTTAAATAAGTCTACACGATATATTTAACTACTTCGAAGGAAATGTTTAAATATGGTAAAGAGAATATGTTTTTTTTAGTAAATTTGCGGTATTACATACCCAAACGCTAACCGAAAAAGTGGTAATTCTGGTAATGTATAGTTTTTAACTGTGCACAACTGTGCCGAAAATCGAAATCTGAATGCTGATAGGTCTAAATTTGCCATCAAGAGACAACTGGCAAGCGCCATGTCAACCACAGATATTTCATACCTAACGAAGACGGTGACAGATTAATATATATTGACGATACACAATTTTATTTTAAGTTTCCATCTGAAATATTCTTTGTTAAAATTGTAACCAGTTACATTACGGTGTTCCTAAATAAAATTTAAAACAAATTATATTCATTCCACTTTACCTAATGTTGACTTAAAACTATTATTAGTCACAAAATTTTCACTTCTCCATATCACTCCATTATTTAGGCATATGGAAAAGATACTAAACGAAAAGATGAACTAAAAAAATATTTTTCGTATAGATGTACACCATTCGCCAGTCGTAACTCGCAACTCGTTCACCCATAATACAAATCCCAGTTCATTGGTATAACTCATAAGTCACAACTCACAACTCACAACTCACAACATAATGCATGCCGCACATCACAACGTCACAAGGTATGAAACAGTGTAATCGCGTGCAGCGTTCGTCCGAGTTCAACGCGATGTTATTTTGTTTATCAACAATAAAGTTGTAGTTTTTTTACGAAATTTGTAAGGTGTGACTTTTAGCTATAATGTGTGTTCGGTGATAAGTTTTGTGCCTTCAAATCTTAAATTAAGTATGAATGTATAAGTGCACCGAAGATGGATGGAGCAAACGCTGATTCGGACCATTCTATGTCTTGGGAAGACTTTTTCGGTTCGTAATTTGATATTAAATTTATTTTATGATTTAATTTATAAATAAATTGAATAATATTTTATACCGAAGTAGGCAGGTAGGCGTTTATTAATATGTAATTCTATATTCAAAATTTCTTACGACACGTATTAGAACTAATCAGGTAGATTTTAAATTTCTAAAAATAATCGAGTCTTTTTTCGGTATATACCTACCTGTCCTACAATCGTGATTTCTTCGGGCTAGGAAGGGAGAGACAGGTTTGCTTCCTATTATGGAGTGCATTGCTAACACTGGGTTCAATGCCTGGTACACCCACCTTATAAATCATTATTAATTATTTTCTTAGGAAAAATAAAGACTTCTTAAATTTTAAAATACATTGAAAAGTTTTGTCACTTTTGGCCTCGTATCTTAAAAATTTGAACCCCATTACAGACTACTAATCAGTGAATCATACTGTTTCGTTTATAATGAGATTTTAGGCCAAGTAATGAACGTGAAATCGAGACAAGACTATAATTAGAAACATAACAATGAAATGAAAAGAATTCATCGTGTGTTAACGTGGTTAATTCTGAAAATTATAATAAAGTTTCTATAACAGTTTGTCAATTGTAGAGCTTGTGTCGCAACTTGTAAATAAATGTGTTCATAACACACATTCTATGAACTACGCACACTCGAGATAACATTCTTAGTCTTCCAAACGCCGTTGGCCTTGGACGTTCATAAGTCACGCGGCAAATAAGTTTAAAAAATCATTTTTAATTGTGGATTAAAACTACACAGAAATTTATTATCTAATATCATGGTTGAACTTTTATGTACCAGGGACTAGTAAATTAAGAATATAATCGGTATAAAATAGAAACGGACATTTGAAGGCTTTTTTAAATATCTTAAATATTGTGACAAAATTTTCATTTTTCTTTGAGGGATATCAGAAATAATTTATATATTTCTTTTATTTAACAAAAACGTGGTAGTCCCAAAAATTACAGATGTTACAAATATTTTAATATCGGCTATCATATAAATATTGTCATGTATTATTCTTCGATCATCAGCAATTGACATAATCAGTACATATTATTGGTGGCGTATTGGATTTATGATTGTTACGATGGTACAAAATTGTGTACGAGTATGGAATTAATGAAGTGTACTTCCTTAAGCGCACCCGTACAATTAAACGGATGTAAGAATAATTAGAAAACCGAAATGCGAGAATTTTATATAAAAAAAGTAAAATACATATAGAGTAATATATAATTATCTCTTTTGAGCTTGTAATTATAAAGTTTGTAATATAAAGTGTGTCGCTTGTGATTGTGTAAAGTCTGATAAAAATAGTTTCCAAAGAAAATAATAATACTCATGTAAAACTATAATTTATTATTTCTATGATATTTAATTATACATAATCTTTACGTAAACGTCATTTAAAGAGTAAACGAGGCTGATTTACAAATTTTCTAAAAGTATAGATGGAGTCTTCCATAAGGAGGACAATCAAATAGGCGCCAAAGGAAGAAAGCTAGTGAAAGTATCCGATTTAGTATGCACAGACAAACCAGCACCATATAAGTAACATAATCTGTTGATCTTTTTATTCGATCTTAATTTTTACTCTATTTAAATTTGATCAAATTAAAGCCCTATTCTTTCTATAGAATAAAAATTCAACTTTTGTACTACACAACGATTACGTACTGAGTAATCATAGAAGTCTATCATTATCCAATATTGAAAGTGGCTTTAAAGTTAAATAAAAAATTATTGTAAAGTGTATTTTCATTTTTTTATTAAACTTGCTAAAACTTGAACAAAAAAAAGTATTTGAATATTCTAAATTGCGTCATCAATTCAATTAAGTAAAATAAAGGTTTTTTAAATATATAGATAGTTTTTGAGGCCTTCGTTGAATCAAGACCTCTGCTTTAAGCGATGGCGCATAAAAACCGGGTTTGTCTGCAACAAATTGAGCCGGCTGCCTATAATTATAGCACAATACAAGTGTTCAGGTGTGGCCCGTTCCTATTTTGTGTTAAAATGTAACAATATTTTTAGCGTATGTTTGCAGTGTCAATAGCCCACGTACAAGAAATAAAAAGAATACATTAAATAATAACGTTAAAAGTTTTAATCCAGCAGTTGTATTAACGAAAATATTAATTACACATTAATAAAATGACATGCAAAAATTTAAAATGTAGGCCGATCATAAATAAGTGTAATTGAATGCCCTTAAGTGATGAAACTGCTTTATTCGGTACAAGGTTTCATTTTCATTGCTGTTTCGATCGCAACATACATTTATGATTTTTATTTTATGCATACACGCATGAGAGACACACGAAATAACTCTAGGGCGGACACGACACGCATATTATTCATCATTGGACCACGAGAAACAATTTTTTTCTCATACATTTTACCCACATCTGTATTTTGATATATTCATCAAATCAAAACGAATTGTTTATGAATATATACTCTAAATTGGTAGCATGATAACATAATGTAATAAATTTTATTTATTTATTAAATACGTACGGTTTGCAACGCTTAAGGCTGCAACGGCACATGGCTATTAATGTGATCCGCGTTACGCCACGGCCCTCCAGATTTGCCGCCATATTGCAATAGTGTAGGAAACGACGGCGCCAACGGAACGCCATAATATTTCGTATTCTAGAAACGTGCTGAATGCAATTTAAATCTCGTAATGCACGATCTTCATACTATTATCATAAATGATCGGATAATATGGAAAGTGTGTACAGCGATGGAATGGAATCCGAAGCGCCGTTACCTAGTGTGATATTTATTGTATTTGCAATTATTAAAGTGATTTTAAGTTTCGAATTATACTGACCGTTCATAATGAAGCGACGAGATTAAGAGTCGTTCTAAAAACGTAATGGAGGTAGGAAATTCAAATTCACACGTAAGATGTCTTTTAGAATCGGATATTAATATACCTACCCTTGGAATGGAAAAGAAATAATGTCGTTTTTATTTATGATCCCTATGAGACTAGGTACAAAAATATGTGCGGGCAGTCGTATTGAATAGGCTAACTATTATTAGGCTGTATTCAAATCTTGAAGTGTTCCTGTAACGGAATTTATTTTGACATGTGTCACATTTATATAACCACTTTAGAGTTTATTCATTCACTCTTTTCTCTTTGATTATATGTATAATATAAAACAATAGACGGAGGCTAGGTCGTTTCGCTTTTTGCGTTTATTTTGACAGTTGACAGTTGACAGACTGGGATAAAATAATTTTTACGTCCCTTTGTCTACATTGAGAGATGATGTAATAACAATTTACGATTAGCATACAGGCATGTTTGTATTTATGCTTCAATCAATTAACTGGCAACCTTTATATTCCGAGCTAAATGAAACCTAATTGCGAAAGAATAAGAGCTATTTTCTTATACAATTATCTCGCATACGAAATCGATAGTGCTGCATTATGCAAAGCGATTCAGCAAAATATATTTAGTTGTTGGTAGAACCTTCTCAAAAGACCTGGCGTTTCCCTAAGCACCCCAATTCTCGCTTAACTATATGTAAAAAAAATCACGTTTTAAAAATATTTGATTGCGATTACTCGTTACAATTAGTATAGTAATTTTATATGTTACAATCAATTATGTAATGCACAAGTAGAAAAACGTGTAACGTATAACGTGAATTACAATGAGAACAAGAATTTGGTTAAGTAACAACAAATCATGTGTTAATAATCGTCTAGTCGTAATCGCGGTATGTTTTAAAAATGGCTTCTTTTAATGTACTGGGATTTAAATAATATAATTTTCATTTTTCTTTATTGCGTCACTTATCACAAATTTATTAAAATAAAGAATAAAAGGAATACAGCGCGTCGTTATCGCGTGTCTTCAAGGCAACCGTTGTATGAAAAATAAAATCCTATAGAAATGTGCAGGCAGAGCTAATTATGACAAAGAAACAATAAAAAATATAATAAAAAGAAATCTTCACTAAAAAATGTAACGACAACAACATATACATATACTTTAGACGAAGGAGAATAGAAAATACTTAAGATAATTAATATTTATCATGCATCAAATTAATAAATAACAATATTTTAAGGAATTTGAAATCCATTTAGTTTAGGCCGTGGACTGTTTTTGTTATAAGATTAAAAATAGTGAATCTGCGTCTAATAAACAAACAATGCAGCCTTGTGCAAAGCTTTTTGTGCAGCATCTCGGTTCGCACGTGACGTCAATCCTACAGTAGATGATCTCGAATGTATATAAGATTCGTTACGTTTTATGGCTTTTAATAATAAATAATCGGAATTAATTCACTTTTGTACATCTGGCGGTTCTCCTAAGTTTATGAAAATTAAGTTTATAATACGTTAACCCGAATTGCTTAAGCAATATTAACAAAGGGTGGAGAAAACACGGCACCAAGATACACTTTCGATAAGTCGTCGAACGCTGTCCGTAGAGGCAATATCCTGATGATGCTATGGTGTGGGAGCGAAACGTACGTCGAGTGGTTGTGGGATTTTCGCGGAGTATTGCTTGTAGATTGGTCTATTAGGGTTTTGTACTATGGACTTTCGCAAAGTAACGCCTGATTCTATTAATTATAAGGGTGGAAATGACAGGAGATTGTAAGGTTGCCGTTCAGCGTTAATCTTCACCGAGAAATTTACACTGCCAGACATGTCGAATTGGCTTATTTATAAAGCAGATGTTGGTGTTAATTAGTACGTCAATATTATCTTTTATAACATGTGCAGATAATTACGCTTGATAAATGCATCTTTATCTTTGCCCATGTAAACTGTAATGAGTGTACTTTCATTAGGAATTTTTAATATTATTTATTTCAGACCATAGATCAATATTCTTAGACGGAGTCTACAATAGTGTTTATAACGTTCCTTCCAGATCTCTTCTAGCACAGAACTTTCAACCTCCCACTCCGAGAACTAATATTGGTTCGCCTCTCACAGAATGTGTTCTTTACTTAATTCTTTATACTCTTGATCTGTTTTCGCACTCCTCTACTCTTTTTAAGAATAATTTAAAACAGCATTACTTCCACTGTTTTTGAATGTCCTTATTTTATTTCTTCATGTTATATGTTTATATATTTATTACAAATAGTGAAACTTCATGGACATATCCGAATTTTTTATTTTTTTCTCTTCTCTATATAAAGTGATATTTGTTTTTTAATAATAAATAAAATAAATAAATAAAACTACGTTATAAAATGTAAATTTATTAAAAAAAAAATCTATCGTATTTATTTATTTATAATGCTGTAAAGATAGGCTTATGTATGGAACAATAAATAAATAAATGTTAATAAAAGTTAGTTATAAACCATGGTAACTGTGATGTGTGGGTACCCACTTCCTCGATTCAACGAAACTCATGTCATGGCTACGACGCCAATAAAGGTTTAATATTTTCACATGCTGTATTATTTCACAATTCACACACATAATATTAACTATGAAGAGCAAATCAATGCTTTAAATCAGGACCTAATTCAGTAATGATAACACACTCCGGATATCATTGGAGCTACTACTGTCACCGTTTCGAACGATGGCGTTAAAACCATTCTAATCGTGTCATTTGCTCTACAAAACATTAGCTAGTTACAGCAATGTAAACGTTATACTGAGCGCGGAACGTATTCTTTGCTCTCTGGGTAAAATAGCATGGCTGTAGTAATTATTGTTAATATGCCTTGAACATTTTTCTGGTGAGCTACGCGCGTGCGGTCCAGTATTTTACGTTTTACGTCTCGCTCAGATAACACGCATCATGTGTTAGCTTAGAATCCATATTTATTAAGTATATTGCTATGTTCTAGTAGGATTCTAGATAAGTCCACAGCATGCGAGAAGTCATCGTTGAAAGATCGTGTACAAGAGGAGAGGAAATGGAACGATACTTCTCAGTAAGCACTTTAGTCGAAACGCTCATGTTGGTTAAGTAATTATCAACGCAGCATTTTAATGTTCATTGAATATTCGCCTCGATTGTTGGTCTTTCATTTTTGCTGACACGCATGTGATTACCAATAATGAAAATAGTCGCTCAAACTGTTAACTAGTGTTTTTGTTCTAAGGTAGGAATTAGCTAATACGAGGAAAAGAATCATAACTATGCAGTTAGCCCACATTAATGTTATTCATTTATATAGTACAACATTCTTACAAAAGAATTTCTATATTTTATTATTCATTGGCACATTTGTAAAATTTTCCAGCGGAAATGTCGTGCCGAACAGCTAATCATCATTACTAAGATTTTAATTGTATGCAATATAGACAATTAGACTTGATTATGGCTACTTTCCTGCAACGTGAGGTTTTAAAAATCACGTCATTGTATCTGGTCGTAAAAAATTGTAAAAAGAGGTCGCATATGTTAAACCACGTGGTGCAAATTTGTAGTACGCATGCGCGGCGCTGCAGACAAAGTCTAGACAGGGAGGTCCAAACATGCACAAAGGAGGTTGATAATGGATTGTCATATTTTTCCCAATTTCGACGTGAATAGCATATTCTGCTAATATTTATTGATGTTCTGCTATTGAATAACTTGGATTCGAGATGAGATCGACTTCTCACTCGTTTCGGTTACGAATTTATAGAGACGCAATATAATAGAGATGATTTAATTATATAGTCAAATTAATATCAATATGCCACGAAATCAGAACCCTTAATTAAACCAACTGCCAGACAAAATGCATTTTTTACATAAGTTTACCACAGTTCAAGGAATGTATAGTTGTAAAATACTTTTTATTGTTATCAAATACTGTGAATGTTAATAATGTTATCTTTCTTTTTGGACTCAGAACCGGTTAATATAATCCTTCAGTTTTTGCAAGACTGTATATATAAAATACATTTCTCATATACCAACCTTTCTTCTCAAAGTGCTTTTTTCTTTAACATTAAGAAAAAAACGTAAAATAATAAAGGTGGTCCATTAAAATAATCTAATCTAATTGAATGCTTACAATTTAAGTCGACATCTTAACAAAAACACTGACATGTCATTAAACTGTGGTGTTTCTACGAAGTATTCACTGGCGACGCTCATTTGTCTTTTTTCATTCCCACTTATTATCTTTACCGCCTCTGATATTTCAAATATGCAGACATTTTTTTTTAAGACATCGACACTCATGAATTAATAAACCTTTGTTTTTATTGTATGCGTATGTATTTGGAGTTATGTTAAGGCAAATGAGCGTTCACTTACCAAATTAACTCGTCAATAGATAGACCACCATACATTGTTTCTTTTCAACTTGTAAATAAAACTGCTAAAACAATTGCAAATTGATTTGAAAATATGAAGATAAATGAAGTGATGCCTTCTTTATTATTGACCGAGGTGGTATTTTGTGTCTATACGTCCAAAGAATTTGACTATAATGGTGTTATATAAATATTAGGAGTTCCACCTTTACGGTAACTGGCCACTCTATACTGGCTGTTTCTAGCTGTTCTTGTTGTCAGTCAGTTTCTTTAAACAGCGTTTTCGATATTCTATTTTTTAACACTTCATCGTGAACTATTTTTTGTGAACCTAGATCCTAAATTATATTATGTATTTATGGTGATCCATTTTTGTTTTTGTGCTCTGCCAAAACAACCCTAACAATAAATAAAAGTGATAAAAAACCTTAATAGACCAATTTACAAACAATACTCCGCGAATTTCAACTTCGTTGAAACGAGCGTCGAGTGGTTGTGGGATTTTTCGTGGGAACTATGGTCTTCCGTAAAGTAACGCTTAATTCTATTAATTATTAAACAATTTTGTTGTAAACACGTTGCAGCCAGATGTAAGAAAATTACAAGGAAAACATTCAAAACATTGCAATGTCAGAGACTTATTTCATTAAAAGCCTTGTATGAACAATTGTCTAGCTCAGTGTTTTTTAACCTTTTTCATGTTGCGACCCCCCTGGTATAAAAAAATATTTCGCGACCCCCTTTGACCTTCAGTTTTTTATCATATACGTAGGTGTATGTTACACTATTACCATTAACAATATTAATTGTCTTTATTGAGGGTTTTTATAAAAAAAAAAAAGGGGGGGGGGGGGGGGGGGGGGGGGGGGGGGGGGGGGGGGCGGGAACAAACAAACCGGCCCCCCCCCCCCTCCCTCCCCCCCATTTTTTTTCTACTAAAGTTCCCACTTTTTTTCGACCTATGACGACCTACAGAAGCTTCGCGACCCCCAGGGGGTTGTACGACAATGGTCTAGCTTATATAGGGTACACTCGACGGTGGACGAAGAGTCTGCAGCCAAATAAAATATAAAATTTTACTATATAAATATATCAACGATATATGTCATTCGAGGAACTGACGAGTAAAAGTATGTGAAAAATCTATTACAGTTTCTCTTACATAAATAATGAAATAATAATAATATAAACTAAAGAGGCTTACATGTATATGCAAGCCGACCTCTTTTGTTATTTATATATATAAATACTAGAATATTTCGTAAATGTTTTATTTATACACATTTATATAAATAATTTAATAAAGAAATTATTCTCGTCACGGCTCTCGTGGGATGACTTCATGCATGGCCACAAGCTTTTCCCGAGGGGATAAAATACATTTTGTAATAACACGCGATCTGCGTACGGCTTTATTTAATTTAATACTTTGAAAATGTGGTATTTAATTATATTATAAATAATACAAGGATTAACAAATACATGAATGAAATTTCGGGAAGGTTAACGGTATAAGCAAAACGCAACCGAAACATTTGCTCATAACAATAACAGGAGTGGGCTAAAACTCTAGGGTGAGTCGTAATAAATCTTGAGTATGGCGCTCAGCTAATACGTTTTTTCCCGCATTTTCATGGGGAAACTTAATTGACGGACCAACACGTGTTCGTATTTACAGATCTCTTAATTGTGTTTTATTCGTGGGAAATGGGGGTGAAATATTACGAGAAATAACCAAGCTGAGAGTGCATTTTTTATATTAAGGTCATTTGATTACATATTAGGTACATACAGTGTGTGTTAGGTCAAAAAATTTAAGTGTGACTATGAATTTATGAATAAAAGCGTAGCATATGTAAGTCACAAGAAAACCGTTCTATCTTACCAATATTTTGGACAGAAAAGCTCTTGAATTGGGAACAAAAGCTCGTGAGTGATATACGCCTAAAATACTGTATGGTTTTCAAGAAGATGTAATTGACAATAGACTTGAGTATACAATATTGAGATTTTTAGAATATAAAACAATTATGATTGGTTTTTATACACCTATTTCAGTGAAACAATACCAAACAAATTAAAAGGACGATGGTTTGTTTACATAAATTGCACTACAAGCAGTAAATTGACATACAAATATAAATAAGGAGTTCAAGAAGATTCAGTCGAATCAAAAGTCCTAAATTCCTTTAAAAAAAAGGTTAGTCCAGAGATACCAAGGCATAACCCTTGGTAAACTATCCTTGTATTAATATTGTTTGGATTTATGATAAATCTTGTAGTAGATTTGAGATTGTAAACATATTAAATAAATAAATTGTTTTTTTTTATATCCTTTCGGTCCGCCTTAACATAACTCCAGGCAATCGACCGAAACAGTGATATATTTTTCTTTACAAAGTCACAATAATTAAAAATTAAAATACTTTAATTAATTTTAAAATTAAAACAGACAATAATACCCCGATAAACCGTCAATAATTTTTATTTATTAGCACACATGCTATGGCCAAATACGTAAACAGTTCGCTGATAAATACAAGCTTCGCATTCCATCCATGGGGTTGTAATTTGAAGTGTTCATGAAACTAGTTTGCTCCACAGCGATGGATTATATTAATATCAATGACAGCAGCTTGGGTCGATATGTTAAGGAAATCGTGTTCGATTTTCATCCCGGAACAGGGTTCCTATAGTTATAGACAGATTTAGTATAGATTTTATAAATAAAGAAATTCTTGGCTCTGCTGAGTTTTACTGTTCCCGAGTCTAGACTAATACCACATACAAAAGAATATGGCCAGCCAATCTCTGGTCATGACACCCTCAGCTAATAACCAGCGTTTAGGACCATTTATGAGGGTACTTTAGATATGTCTAGAGGTCTTGAATGGATGGTACTTATATTTGTAACTATTGTTTTCTATTCACAGTGTTTATAGTGTGGGAATAAGAGTGTGTTTTGTCTGAAATGATCGTTTTATTTAAACTTAGCGGTGAAGTGTCTGAAACAATGTTGTTAGTACTTTGACTTTATAGTTTTTTCGCAGTAAAAGTTTTAATAAATAGTGTTCTTAATATCAGGTATTAAAGTAGGAGGAAGGGATGTAGGGATGTAGGGAGGGGGGTTAAATTGTTCAACAAAGTTGTTCTTCTTTTATTAAAATACTAGCTGACCCGGCGAACTTCGTACCGCCTTAGCGTAGCTTTGATGCACTATTTTATTTTGCATCTTTTTTTCACGTAATTTTATTTTAGCTTTTTATTGGCGTAGTAAATACACATATATCCGTGCAAAGTTCCATCTTTCTAACACTAACCGTTTCGACGCTAGAGTGAGCACGGGCGAATGAACGGACATGACGAAGGGTTCCTTTTACGTAGACTGCGGAACCCTAATAAAAGTAGCCTAAGTGAATCCTCATTACTGCTACCAATCAAAAAAAGTCCCGTCAAAATCGGTCCAGCCATTCCAGAGACTAGCCGGAACAAACAGACAGACAGAAAAAAATTTCAAAACGTTTTTTGGTGTATGTATCGTATATATATTCATATGCATGTATTAAAAAACGGTTATTTCAATTTTAAAAACAGACACTCTAATTTTATATATTAGTATAGATTTAAGTAAAAAGAATAGCAATAAATGTACTTAATTCACTTCAATACATCTCATAATATATGAGTGTAAGTTTGGCGGCCCAAATCCCATTTATTAGCAAACAGAAATGTATGAAATAAATGTGTATGAAACAGACCGGCAGTTAAAATAGAATGGTCATTGAACTTGTGGAAAACTCATTCGGTAATATGGCGAATAGGGTGTGGCCATGTTGTCTATGTTTTATGATTTAAAAGGCTTCGTATTAACAAAAAATGATTGATTTTGTTATGTATATATGTAATAACGATAAATTCATTTTTTTTTCAATATTACTTATACTATAAATAAAATCACCCCCAATTTATAGTTTTTTCTTTATATTGAATCAAAGCTCAAAATATTCACATATCAATTATCAATCACTTACACACTTGTGAATGATGCCCTTTTTATTTATTTATCTATTAACCCAAACAGCGTTATTCAACATAAAGTATAAAATTTAAATGGCAAAATAGGCTTAAAATATATATAAAAAAGACTAAATAGGAATTGGAACACAAAAAAGAAAGAAAACAATTACCAAATATTCCGTTTAATACATTATAAATTTTTCAACATAATGTTCAAATCGAATTTTATAAACAAACACTTCTTGGCGTGACAAAATGTTTGAACATATTCTGAGATTCACGTCTTGTCTTCCATATGTAAACGTACGAATTGCAACGATATTTTATTAGACTCATAAAACAATGCTTTAACACCTGGTTAAACTTATATCCATAAGTATACAGGCGTGTCTGATAATGGTTAGAATTCAATGGCTCGTACAACGTCGTGTGTTAAGACCAAAAACATTTGGTCCGGAGTTAAGAAGGGCCTGTAAACGAATTTTCTAAGTGGCTATTTGAAATATTGTTTTAAAAGAAATAGATTACGTTACTATAGATAATATTGGTTTTCGGAGCCACTATACTTTTCACAAATTAAACTTCGAATTCGTAAATATGAACGTATAATAAATATGAAATATATGAAACTTTTTATATTTTTAAAGGCTCGTTGGAAATCATAGCTCCAGGAATTTAGCTCCCTAATCATAAACGTAACACTATACCTACCCTCGTTTTACGAAAGTTATAAAGTAAGAATCATTCAGTACGCTTGCAATGTGTAGGTAGATGAATGTCGTTCCAAACACAAATTGCACATTAAAAATAATCTTAATAGGGGCGAGGAAATCTAGACTTTCACATTGACTTCTCTAGCTGACAGCTGACATGACGACATTTGACGTTTCCTGATAACATAATCCAAAGGAGCGTGAAAGTTTTTATTCAATATGGGCACCAGCTGAAGATAACAGCCAAGTTTATGATAAGGGAATAGGGTCAGCAATACTCCCTCATTGGCACATTTGGAATAATTTAAATTAAAAAAACAGAAAGGCCACCACACTTTAATAGAAACTAGTGATTAAACTAGAAACTAATTAAACAGCAATAAAATTAAGTTAAATTCGTTGGTATCGACTAAATCCTTCCGGGACAATAAATACAGACAACACATAACCTCTCTGCAGCTGTGACACCTATTTTGACAATTAACACCATTTGTCGTCAGTCTACCGTGAGTCATGACCACGCACACTATAACACGCGAAACGTTGAGAAAATTTAAAATCATGTAAAATATATTTAAATAATAATTTAATTATGTAAAAATACATAGCTTAATCCGTTAATACAGTGTTTTTCTTTAAATGCGTAATAGTTATTTCAATAAAAGACAATATTAAACCGCAATAGACATTTTGCCACAAACAAAAGGTGTGTTATTCCTGCAAGGCGTGGACTTAATTATGTGGCCGACGGCAGTTTCAAGTTCAATGACATATTGATTAGGGCTCCCTCACTTTCAATTGTACGTATTTTTTGTCGAACTATGAAAGTAAATCTCGGATTAATGTCGTATTTGAATATTTGCAATCGCTTTTCGTCTTCTAACAAAGAAAAATGAAGAAACACGGTGTTGATTTCTATCTGCGGTTTGTTTTTATATTTTACTATGTAACATTTATTTGTGTGTGCATATGTCACGTTTCTTATGACACAATTATGTTTGGATTTGCTGTAATCAGGGTGACCATATAAGTGAATCAGGGCCTCGTATTAAATTGCAGCGTTCACGTGTTCAAATTCAAAATAACGTCATCAGTCACTAAATTGGAAAATACTTTTATTTCAAGACTCTTCAATTTTTTTATATAACAGGGTGTTTTGGAATTTGACAATGATAAAAACAATTCAGTCAAGATTGCGTGGTCATCTGAGCTAATGTCTTGTAACAGCGCGGTTTTATTTACAAAATTAAATTTAATTGAAAATAGATTTGGCAAAACCCATTCACGCCGTTCAGGCATGGCATCCTTGCAATACGTTCTAGGACATTGAAAAATCGAAATTATAATAGTTTCCATTAACAAATTTATTTATAATCTTTTAAGCCTTATAAAAGCTAAGATTTTTAAAGACTTGTTTATCTCTGTTTTTAAAAGGGAAAGCTAATGTCAAAAATTAACCAAATATTCAAATATGTTTAACAGTGTCGCAGCTTGCACGAGGTTTATTGTCTCGTGTTGAACCGTTATGTCAACTTAAACCTCACCGTTAGGACAAGAATAAAACTGCAATTTACATATTACACGTTTTACGATAAATACATATTTTGTTTCCTGAATTTAGGGAAAGGACGCACTTTCCATGAAGAACTGTTTCTTGGGTGGCAGATGAACTTTCATTCCCGACTGTGATCAAATATAGATGAAGTATTTTAGTAAAAACGAAGTGTGTTAACATGTGTAGACCAGTGGTGGCTTAGTGAATTTAGCATACAATTGTCAATCCTGGGGTCGTACGTTCTCTAAGCGTTGCATACCGTTAATGCATTTTATTTGTGACAGGCACTTTTTAACACTTAAGTATTAATCACTGTTTAATTTCAATTAAAAAACAACTCTCAGAGAAAAGGTTTGTATGTATTAAATTGTTAACAATTCAATTTGTTAACTCAGGAAATAATTACGAGTAATGTTTGAATATTCGAATCCCGCGCATGCACATATGAATTTTTCTTAGATTGACTTAGACGGTGAAAGATATATATATATATATACATTGGTTACAGATCACATACTTGCCTCGTAATAAAGAAATGAATATGATATAGAAATCGAGACTCAGACCACTCGGTTATTGATACATAATTTTTTTTAATAGTAACAACTAGTAAAATTAATTTACCAGTTGTTACTATTATAGCAAAATATAAAAACTCGTTGCGTATTTTAACACTTACTTTAATACCAAAATAAGTATTTTATTATTGTCTTTTATTAACATAACTGTTACTCATTTAAAGACAAACACTTTATTAACGGATTTAAGTTATGTATTTCTGCAAAATTTAAATATATTTACATTATTTTAAATCTTTCCGACGTTTCGCGTACTTTACATGGTCACGGTCTACCTTTAAATCCGTTAATAAAGTGTTTTTCTTTTAGTATTTTAATGTTTAATTCAACTCTAGTAGTATTTGCACGAAATAGTGACAAAATTAATATAATAAAAGTCGGGTACGTGATGTTAGTACTATTTAGATAATAAAAGTTCATAATACGGATGGAATATAACAATACGTCTGGGCAAGACACTCCAAGCTCGGCCATTATATTTTCATAATGCGTCTCGCCTTTTGGAAGGTTTTTTTGAACTGTTTCTAGTTTTTTATTGTGAGGTAACAATATATATTGATGAAGAAGAAAAAGGATGAGAACAGTCGTGAGAGGTCGATAGTACTTAACCTATTTATATTATACCAAAAAGTTTTAATATTGGAATGACAAGTTACAAAATTAACGAAGGGTTAATTTTGTAACTCCGGATAGGTAATTATGATTTGTTTGAAATTCAAATGAAATATTTGTAGTTATCATTCAATTCCGTTGACTTTGTAAAGAAATGAACGTATACTATGTAGTGTCTACTCTTTACCTGTTGAAGTACGTTCATTCATGTTGACGTGGGTGGACCAGTCCGCCTACTTTAAGGTCTCAATACATTCTTATGCAATAATTTCAATAAAACTACACAGGTTTTATTTATATGAAAGGGGATGAAGGTAACATACTATTCGTATTTGCTACCATTTCTAAGAAAATAACAGTGATCTGTCAGTATGTGACATCAACGCGATTAAAGTTGTGTATCGACTTAGGCTTTGCTTTGGTAATTGGGTTTATGATTGTTGCTAATTAATTACTTAGATTAAAACCTCTTTTGAGTAACGCGCTAAACACGTGCATACGGTATTTTGAAAATAGAACGCCCTGTTGTGTAGAATACGTCAGTGCCAACTGCTAACTGTCATCTGTTGGCATCTTTTAGCGCCATAAATATCATAATCAATCGGTAATAATAAAAAATGTAGCAACTTTATAATGAACATGAAAAAGTTCATTATAAAACCTCTTGTAAAGGTGCGACATCTTTAGAAGCTCAATTACTGATAGATTGTGCAACCATCGCCTTAAGTTGGGTGAAAGCGTTGAAAGTACCAACTTGACACTTGTCAATGTCACTTACCCATCGCATAACGAAAGCTGGACAAAAATGGATCGGGCTTGATACATGGTATAATAATTATGGTCAGCATGACGTGGGCTAAAATTAAGCTCCATATTTGTATTTTCGAGTTAAATAAACTTTTTGAAATATCATTCGAACAAATAATTAGTGAATATAGATAATAAATGTTACTTGTAATAAGCAGACTAAATTCAGTCAATTAAAAAAATTGTGATATCCTAGTTTTGAGAGTAAGTGGTCAAAGCGCGCTTTTCAATGCCAGGAAAAATATTTTTTACAGATCATATAGAACATATAAAAACAGTTTCGAATGTAATCACGATAATAATATTAACTTAAGACCATTTTCTTTTCTATATTAGAGCCTTGTTAATTAAAATTATGTAATGTTATTAAATTAATATTTCATCATATACTCAAGAGCTTAATTCAATATTAAAACAAAACAGCGTTGTCCGTCTTAACCGTGACTTCCAATTCACTAAATAGAAACACTAAAATAGTATTATCAAAACAAAACTTCGTTTCATTTATGTCTAATCGGTAGTTATGTTCGTACAGAATTGGTTTTTGAGTTATACTTTCGTTTTTAATCCGTTGATTTCATGACCTGTCAGTTGTTATGTGAGGCGGAGAATTATTTTCAACTATGAACATAATTATTATATAAGTTGAGTAACTTATAATTAATTGTTAATATAAATTACACTATTTTATATATAAAACTCTCGTGTCGGGGTGTGTAATTGAACTTCACCGAAACGGCTCGATTTTTATCGGGCTGAGAATCGGCTAACATCTATTTTTCATCCCCCTAAATGTTAAGGGTGGTCCATCCCTAATTTTTTGGTTGCAATTGTTAAATGTTAGGGTTATTTTGGCAGTACACAAAAAATACCAATAGAAATATATAATATAATTTAGAAAAAGATGTTCACAATACAATGTTTCATGCGGAAGTGTTAAAAATTAGAATATGTTATAGAACATCGAGATCGAAGAGCCAATATAGAGTGGCCAGTAACCGTAAAGGTGGAACTTCTAATAGTATAACTCGGAAGTAAAAGCAAATAACCAATACTTAATTGAATTGCTTAAAGTATTTCAATGTTTTGTCAAACATCACTGGAGGTAGAGAGATTCAGTCTGCTAAGTGACGGACCGTAACTTGTAAATAGTACGAAGTGTTTACGATTAGATGCAAGTGTAAATACAACATTGTTTGGATAATTTAAGATACATTTATTAAACAAGTATTGTTTGTTAGCTTATTCGATGGGTCTTATTAAGTTAGTAGTGTGAGTTTTGGCAAAGGCTACGCTTTTTTTATAAGATGGGGGCAAACGGGCAGGAGGCTAACCTGATGTAAGTTGATACCGCCGTCCATGGACACTCGCAATGTCAGACACGTTGCCGGCCTTTAAGATGCTTATACGCTCTTTTCTAGACGTATTTGTTCGGAAATACATCTTTTGGCAGCTGGTTCCACATAGAAAATGCTACAAATATTATAAACGCGAATGTTTGATGGATGTTTTTACGTATAAAATACTGAATGGGTATTAATGAAACTCTACAAATAAATAGTTTATATATCAGAATAACATATAGGGTACAAATTATAAAGATAGTGTGTGAATTGTTCAATATATCAAGTAGGAAAGTTTTTCATCACCGAGGTGTTCTGGGGTACGCCAAAATTCTAGAGCTACACATATGAAATGTATGAAAAAACCAGCCTACATTATATATCTATATCTTATGTGTAACCAAAACAATGTACGTTTATACTAGAAAAATTGATAATTTATTTCAAATGCACATTTGGTCGTAATAAATTGATTCCTCAATGTGTTCTCATTATACTAAATTGATACTTTTATCGCTTCTATTTGTATTAAGTCGTAGGTATAATAGTTTAATATATACAAACTACTCAGCATCACACCTCTAGGGTCTTTTCAGTAGTTTAACTGGTCCATTAGAAGGAAATGTACTTTGTTAACTTTCCTTTTGATTTTAGATCCTAATGCGATATAATATGTTTGACGCTTTGTGAATGTTAGATTTTTCTATTTTTACATATAGATACTCTTGGCAATGTAGAACAAAATTGTAGCCGTATTTTTGAACACGTTCAAAGTAAATGACTATCTAAAAGATTTATAATTCAGTCCAACATGATCGCAATATGTTCAAAATAATTGAGTTTGTAATGCTCAATCGCAACGTAATCAGTATTTGGCGAAAGATGGTTTGAACATGCTTAAGATCTGTCACGAGTATTAATGAATAATATTGAATGACATTTTGAAGTGGAACCTGCGAAGTATCATCCTAATTTATGATGTAAAACGACAAAGTTTAATTTGTTCGTTTCTTTTTACTCCGAAATTCGCTATAAATAATGTTTCGTATTTGAGATGTTATGTAATGGTCGTGGTCTGGTATGAGAGTTGAAATTATACTAGTTAGTTATATAATAAAAGCACTCAAAACAGTCGACTCTTTGTTGATTTAGGCAATTGTTTTTATTAGTTACACATTGTAAAAAGTAATGCCTAATTAAAATATATTAAATATCACATTGACGTCGGCTTAAACCAAACCTTTTTTTAAAGCTTATTAAGCTTAAAGAAGCTTACAATGCTGACTTATACTTTCATATGTTATTTGTTGAATAGGTATATACAACACTCCACATCAAGTTTTTTTTTCGTCATGACAAGCTTATCTAAAAAAAGGTTTTTAATACTCATGTGTTCCTCTAATTTAATCTACTGGCTTTATTTCTTATCGTTATCTTATTTGCAAGATGATTTGTTTGTGCCAGTTTGCGTTTGCTACAAGGAAACCTTCCTATTCGCTTAGATATTAAAAATCTTATGTGATTAGGGCTGGATTTTCGGAGTGTTTACCCATCCATTTTTTAGTTGATGTTTTTCTTCCGGTTAGGTTATTATGATGTCGCATAACTGAGGTATGAAAATATTAGGAGGTAATAACTACATAATGTTTATATGAATTATAAATATTATTTCCGCAAATTTAAATGAATGAATGGATGATGTACTAATATAAAATATAATTAATTTGTGTATTGTATATATACAACAATATTTAATGTCATTAAAGCAAAAATATTGCAAAGTGAAAATAATTTACTTATCTTAAGACTAAATTATTACTAATTGTTTAGTTGTCTACAGTTACCACGCATAAAAATATGATTAACAATATATTTATTACTTTTGAAAAGAAAACTTAACGTCATAACGGATTGAAGAGATTCTTAGTTCAATAAAATTAAATGAATAATAATGTTTTATGGAGCAAATCGATCCATCTTTTAATCGCAAGTCGCATTATATCGCACAGTTGCGCAAAGATAAGCCAAATAAATGATTTCACAGAGCTTTTGTAGGTTCAAGTTTGAGTTGCCTTAATTAAAAATGTTGTTTGTGCCAAATGCTTCGCCCAAACAACTTTGATTTAATCAACGCTTGGAGTCGTAATTAGAACTTTAACAGGACTCTTAGAAAGGGAATAAGTTTTCAGTGAATTTTATATTTTTAATTCATTAAAAATAAACTAAATCAACACTTGAAAAAAAGCTCTCCGATGGCGGTATATCAAATAATGAACCTATATTAAGTACAAAAATAAGCTTTTTAAACTATACAAAATTTAACAAGTACCATAGTATACCGTGTCCACGCACGCTGTAAAGCACGCGAGACGTCGGAAAAAGTTTAAAATAATGTAATATGCTTTAATTTTGTAAAATACATAACTTAATCCGTTAGGAAAGTGTTTTTATTTATGATTAATAGTTATTTTAATAAAATGCAAGTAATTATATGTATATCAGTTGTATTAAAATAAACTTTGGGGCTTTGTGTTTAAAAATATTTATTTAAAAAAAAAGAATCCAGCCTGAAATTATTATTATTATGAATATCTAGGCATTTAATAGGCATTACATAACAAATGTTGAACGCTGAACTGACGAATAGCAGATGTCTTGAAGGATAATATTTGCGAATAGTTAGGTTTAATCATCACTGCATAATGCAAACATTGAAGAATGTCCCTCACACGTGTGTTGCATACACATTACATAAATATTCAAAAGGGAATCATTTCGCCGCACATAGGCCGCGTACACATTGTTTATTTAAGTACATCATCTGTAGTGTGTATAATTTCTGTTATATATGATCTTGATTTCATAATTGTTGATAAAAATGAATTTATTCTAAAACGCGTTTGTCTTTACTAACGCGATAGAACCAGTCTTTAAATTTTGACAAATCGATGTAGTGATGAATGAGTCTGAAGAGGATTTTTGTATATATTAATTATAGTTCCGTGTAAATTAGCTAAAATATAAAGCTGGTAAGTAATAATCCTGTCATGGGTTTTCAAAATCTGTTTGAAGTTAGTTGATATCATGACTCACGCGAGACAATTAAAATTTATCAATGAAATATTGAATTATATATTATGATTAGTTTCATTGATTAAAAAGTACTCTTAACATATAAAAATCTTAATATAATACAGCAGAATAATGTCTATATTATTTGATTCTATTTACATATACAAAAGGAGGTACAAGGATACTATTGTATACTCGTCGCAAGATAAAAACTGCACACAAATAATACAGACCGCCCAATGGGTTACATACGATTTAATTTTTACGACTGGCAACACCGCTGTCACATTAGCATTTCGTGTCGAAGAAATGGAACGAATGATTGATTTTGATTGTTACGTTAAACCTCTATTGTTGCAAAGGTTATGTTATGAAACTTATAATATTAAATGTTGATATAAATTGTTTATTGTCTGCTTGGGCACTCTCACGCCTTATAGTTCCGTGACCACAGGCTAAAAACAGCATCCCAACTGTGACTTCGCTCCGACTGAATGTATAAGATGTTGAAATTTTCACTTATTTTTGCTACGATACCCAAACGCGTTTGGTTTTTAATTACAATGATGTGAAACCTTCTTGCGCGATTTCGAATTGGCTCGATTGTTTAAGAATTTACTTTGATATTGAGAGATGTCGCCAAATGCTATTGTTATGGACGAAAATACAAATACTATATCCACTCCAGACTTAGAGATTTTTAGATAAGAAACACTTGTCAATGTCATTATATTAACTACCACAAGCAAAACATGATTGAGCTTTTAAATATATTCTAGATACAGCGTTTCTTTGTTTAATGATAGCGTGCTAAGTCACCATTTAATATGGCCACAGTCTATCATTCCGAAGTATCAGTTGTTTTATAACTTTTATGGAATTTGTTATTAAATTTGCATTTGATAATACATTATCGGGCGTGGTTAGTTATTTTCCAATATTGCATAACTACGTGATATATACCGAAGCAATTTACATACAAGTGGCAAAATATCTATCTTCTTAATACCTGGAGCAAATTGCAATTACCTGATGTTAAGCGACACTGAGGTTCTTGGTCACTCATACTGCCATCTCACAAATGTCGGTATGCTTTTCTTGAAGTCATGTTTGAGATAACTCGCTAAGCAGCTGGTTTTTATAGGTACACTGAAATATTGCTGGTGTATTGGTAACGCTTGATTCTATTAATTATAGTTCTTAAATTTAAACTAAGTTCACATAAAACAAGCCTTGTACAAACGAAGTAAATAGTCGTAACACACTTCAGTGTGTTGGCAGAGAAATCCTCGTCGATATATACTTCAAAAATAACGTTGCGACCAACGGAATTGTATATTTCAGTGCGAAGTGGAGATCCGACGCTAAATATATCATTATCGGAATTCTTTATTTATATACGGCGACAATCCGTAAGTGGAAGACGTAATTCAGTATTGCCCATATTTAAAACGTGTGTTTTATTGCAATTAAAACATGTTTTGTCTCCGTCTAATTATCAGGCTGTAGTAGACAGAAGGTTCAAACGGTGTTTTGATATTTAGTTTTTATAGATGTTTTTTGTTGTGAATATATAGAGATATTCTATTCTATGTGTTTAATAATAATATAATATTTTTTTTATATAAGTAGACTTATGAAAGTGATGGATTAAAATCTCTAAAGATTTACTACTCCGCGACAAACTTCGTTTGACTCATCGAACGCTGTTCGTAGAGGCAATATCCTGATAATGCTCCGGTGTCGGAGCGAAACGTACGTCCAGTAGTTGTGGGTTTTTCGCGGAGTATTGCTTATAGATTGGGCTATTAGAGTTTTGTACTATTGACTTCCGTAAAGTAACGCCTGATTCTATTAATTATACTATTTATTTATTTGGATAGAGTGTAGACGATCGACGATCGACGAACGACGATAGCTAGCTTCGAGCTTACCTATACATTTATTGATTTGTAGTAAATTTTTATAAAAATAGTTACTAAAAGTAGAAGTTTTATCAGGCAGGGTATAGATTCAAGCTGGACTTAGATACACCTCGAAAATTATAGCTTGGGCATTAATTATTCGTACTGTTTGCCATTGTATGACCCAGTGTTCTACTTACGGCTAATATCGATCTAATGATAACAATTTCTACCTGACTATTAGCGCAGTGGGAGTTTCATTTTTGTTCCCAATAGTGCTTTATACAGAATTAACTTTATTAGATTGTACAAAGGCAAAGAGTATCTGCTCCATACGTTTGGAGTAGATACACTACCTTGGCCCAAGACCACCTAATTCAGGAAATAGTACCTAATTTTTGGCAAAAGGCTGGTAGGATTGGCAAATTGATGGGATAACCGCAGGCGAGCTGAACAGTTTTGCCAGACCATCTTCAGTGATAGAAGTTCGAGGCAATTGAGCACTTCCGAAGGGGCTTTCGAAAGGACACCAACACAATGTGGAACCAGGTGCCAAGGTATTTCTAATCCAATCCAATTACACTTAAGGACCTACTAGAAAAGCGTAACGTTATCCGAAAGTTCGGCAACGCATTAGCGAGCGCTCTGATAGAATATGCGTGGTTACGCAACGGTTCGTCAACTTCCGGTGAGACTTCGTCTTATAATAAAAGAACAAGCTGTATATTTTGATAGGCTCTAAACGCGTCATAGTAAAATATTGCAGAAAATTATACAAAATTTTTGTACTATCCATTTGGCGATCTCATACGATAGAAAAGCTTATAATATCTGATAATAAAATGATTTAATAGCGAATTTATCTCGACAAGTTGATGTCAGTTAATCTGTGGCTTAGAATCTAGATGACCTAGTTAGATCATGTACTTACAATGAAAACATTATAACATTGCTTGTACGTAGTTACAAAATCTAGTAGGGGTTCAATTTCTATTGCTGCACGTAATTTAGGAAATTATGAGAAGCTTATTATGCAAATTTCTAAAAAATATTATAAATAAAATAAATGAATAAATATTATATTTGGATATAAGTGCCAGTTAGACGTAGAGTTCCAATATCCGAGAAATATCGAGTGAAAAAACCACATTGTATTGAAGCGTTATTTGTTATAGCGGCCAACAGAAATACAAGAGGCCGGCAACGCACTGGTGAGGCCTCTGGCATCGCAAGTGTCCATGTGCGGAGGTATCACTTAACATCAGGAACCTCCTGGTCGTTTGCCCCCTGTTTTATATAAAAAATACATAGTCTGTGAAACTTCCTAACTATAACACGGTCCCTGACAGATAAATGTCTCCGTAATAGGGACTGTTATAACGTAATATGTTTGTATGGCACTCTTAGGTTAATTCATTCGCTTAAACTGACAATACACAGTATACGAAAGTAGTTGTATCAAAAATTGTAATATTCCGACAAAACGTCTAAACTAGTTGTATGACTTAGGGTAGCCATATTGAAAAGGTACTCGAGCTAAATGTAGTTTGCTTTAAGACGTTATCGAAACACGTGTTGGCTAACAGGATATTATGACTGCGCTTTTATTTTATGTACTCTGGAATAGGGTTGGGATAACGTCGATAATATTTAGTAGGTGAGGCAAGGCTGCATAGTTAGTGAGCAGAAAAAACAATCAAGTTTACAGTTATCATCATATTAATGGTATTCGCTTCTATCTCTCAAACTGAGTCGAAACATTGAGCCAGTAGAATTTAGACGCGTGTAAAGTACGCGAAACGTCTGTAAATTTTTAAATAATGTAAATACATTTAAATTTGGAAAAATACATAACTTTAGTGTTTTTCTTTAAATGAGTAACAGTTATGTTAATAATAGACAATATTAATATATACCTATTCTATTTGTATATACGCAAATGTTAGAGATTCAATTGTAACTAAGTAGGTGAAACGTGTATCTAACACAAAATTGCAACAAACAAATGAAAAAACGGATGTTCCTATAATATATAAAATTTAACTCTAAATAGAAACAATTTAATATAAATCATAAATCATTTATTTGTTTGCGAATGAAACAAGGTCTTAACAAAGTGCATAAACCATATTCTTCTACAAGTCATGCAAACTATGAGTACACTTCTACTAGTGGATATTACAATACATTTAAATTCATAACTACAAACAATTACAAGGAAATATTTTATAATTTTCTTTAAGTACATATATAAAATCCTCAGCCTAGAAAATGCATGGATAAACAGCATCCGTTGCTCAACACTAGCGTGCGATATGCGTGAGGTCAACGACCCTGCGTTCATAATGAACACCACAGAGTGATAAAAATTATGACTTTTTTCTAATGTCCAGGAAAGTTTTGTGGGCTATTAGTATGATGACAGCTAACTCGCAGTTATTATGACAATATTGTTTTTTATAAACCCTGCGTTAATCACACATATAAGGAACGCAATGATTTTCAGCAATCGTGTTGCCATATTAACGCTATCTGTTTAGGTCTATACAGTCTTAATATGTGGCCACTTACGGAGGTAATATTTATTTTTAAAGAATAGTAAAAATAAATTGCGTTTAATCTATCATAAAGATAATTTTAAAGTTATTCTGTTATTTATAAAATGTTTCATCAAAATACACGTTTTAATTACGTGAAAGGCCGGCATCGCACTTGTGAGCTCACATGTTGTCACTAATCATGTGAGCCTTTTGCCCATTTGCCTTTATAAAAAAATAAAAATTCGTTATACCTACAATAGACTAGACAGATTTTTGGCCATTAGACTTGTATCCAGTCATATAATTAAAAAAAAACTGAAATATCACTTGAAATCTAAACTATACAAATTTACGGATGACGAGGAGGTATGGTTTAAAAACTTTAGCCTGCTACAGTTTGCTATTAAGTTTGCGAAGGAAAAAAAACTGTTCTAATATTAATTAGAATCATTATTAATTATTCGACAGAACACAAGTCACGATACATACATTCTTACGATTACACCTATTAATTGTTATATATTTATAATATATAATAATTATAAGTCGATTTTTTTAATTTTATTATGAAATAACCAATGTTTCATATTTAAACAACATATTTTTGTCTACTTTTTTAAATGCATGTTGTGTTAACTATTAAGATACTATAAGTATAGTATATAGCTAACGCCTGCTTGTTAACCATTAAAATAAATTAATAATTAACTTTTTGTATAAATAATATTAGAACGTTTTAATGAGAATCATTTTACAAATATTTTAAACTAAATATAAGCATAATACGTAATTTAATCAATTTCAAGAGATTAGCAGACCTTCGCACAAGTTGTGATATAATAAAACATTAGACACAAAAATGTCGTTAAAAACGGTGTCAATGCTTCGTGTTTTATTGGTATTACAAAACCAACCTGTGTTTTAACCTGTTTTTATTGCAGCTCAATGTCTGCTTCAAAGCTTTTTAACTGATTAACGAATACTTTGCAGTATAGTGAACGAGCTTTATAAACTAAGTGGTGGAAATCACTTCTTATTATAAAAATAAGGGAATAAAAATGCTGGTCGAATTATGTTTAATACTTATGTTTAATACAATTTTCACTCAGACAAATTATTTATTACGTTTGTAATTATTCGTTTCCGTATCCGTTTCGAGTTATTTCGTCTATCACTAAGGACTCATCCTGCGTCTATTCTTTTAAATAAAATGGCCGTTTTTGAAAGACAAGGATAACAAAATAAATAATAAAATACCTCAACCTGTGACAACATATAACAATTAATAAGCTTAAGGTTTCTTAAGACTTGTTAGCTTACATCGCGAACGTCTTGACGTATAATAGCTTTTTTGTTCGCTAATAGTCGCTTTTTTGTCTTTCCTTAATATTCTACTCTCTTTAGAAAAGTTTTGTCTTTGGACGTTTGCAATCGATCCTCGTACAAGGAACGTTCTAAAAAAGGATTAGCGGAATCGGTTCAACTATCGATTATTTTCTAATTTTAATTAATGCCTAACCGATTAATTTCTATATTATAGATTATAACTTAATTTAAAAAATATCTATGATTTTAATTCCGACTTATTGAGTTTGAGAAATAAGCTTAAACATCAAAATAAAGGTTAGTCATCATTAAAGGTTATCGGGCGGTTGAAGGCCTCCCATTCATTATGACGGCCTTCGAGATCAGTGAAACTTAGCACGCCATCTTAGATGACGTTTGAGTATTGCTATATTCAGCACGAAATCTCATCCATAGACTAACAACACTGTAACGAATTTCCAGTGTATTAATCGGCTGGAGTGAGCAACAATTTAAAATGACGTGATCTCGAAACAATTATTGGATTTATTATCAAACTTGAAATTAAATCGAATATTGTTAATTATAAAAACATACCATTGGTGTTTTATTATTTTCCATTGTAGATTTATTTATATATTATGTTCTCAAACATTACATATGCTTAACAATTTAACTTATAACTTATAGGAAGTTTATAAAGTACATAAATATGTAACAATTACATGAGAACTTTTAATATATATCATTAAAAGAGAGGTAGATTAACAACAAAAAAAGAAGGGAGAAAAAGAGTTTGACAGACACAGAAAAACAAGAAAAACCTCCCCGATGAGTCTCTAGATCTATCTATCTAGTGATGGTGAAGTATGGCGGCCAATATTTATGAAATACTAAATCAAATTTATTGTAATAAATTTGCGATTGCAACCAATGAAAAGGTATTATTCAAACTATAGCTCATCTATAATCGGGCATCCTAAGAACGAAAAAATCCTACAAACGGTTACCGTAATACTTGGAAGGACATTTCCTCTCATTGAGTCATAGTTAGCAATTTTTTAAACTTAATATTGCCAAGCGATTCATCCCCGTATATCAAGGGACTAAGGGTGATATTACCTCGCAAATTGTGAACATCTTAATACTATTAATTGCTATTATTTGCTTCATGAATCATCGTCAGTTACGCGCGTAAATGCGTTACGCGTGGTCGTGTTTTGTTTTTGTCGTACATGTGAGAATATTCGTTCGGCGAATATTTTATTGGACTTAAATAGTGTTGAGTGGTTTTACAAGTTGTTTTTACGAGCTCAGATTAAGGTAACATTATACATGTATGTTTATTTCGCTGCAAGGTTTTATGCAGAATTAAATATATTAATTACTTAAAATATTCCTTTCGACGAACTTTAAGAAGTAATGTCTCATTGCACTCTTTTCATACTGTTTTCGCTTTCTATTAAATTGCTACGGTGTAATGGATAGTTTATGTTAAAATAAGATGCGTAGATCAATAATAGGCTGATCTAGCAAGCGTTAAGAGTTATCTAGCAATTCTGGCTGCAAGTAAATCCAAATCGCAGATAATATTAATAATAATAAATAATAATATATACTACATTTACAATAATTTGAAAGTTTTACGAAATAATATTATAATGGAAACTAATTAATGTTGACTCACTAAAATTATTGTATAATTAGTAGACAATTGCATGAAAATTACAGTTGTCATTGTTTACATTTGTGTTGTTTCTTTTATCTGTGACGTTCTACTCTGTGCACTCTAATCGTCTATGCTTATCGTCAATAATATTTGTAGTAAACTATTACTGTTTATCAAAATAAATACTAAGATAGTACCAAGTTAATCTGAAAGAATTTCAATGTATTTTGAATAATTTACCGAAGTCAATAGGCGTGAAAACACTCATATGAAGTGCATAAGGTAAAGTATTCACTTAAACTTAAGTGATTTCCTGTATAAAGTCAAAAACTCAGCCATCTTGAAAGCGTGTCAAGAGCATTCTTCAAGTCGCGGAATGTTATTAAGATGTTACCATACAAATTAACATTTTACTATCAGGGCTGCCATTTGTCCCTATTCTATCAACGATTTAATAAAAAACAAAAGTAATTTGACAGATACAAAATAATAATAAATAAATGGGATGAAAAATGTATCTATTAGTAGATAAAGGGCCAATTCCACTATACGTCATATTATACCGTTACATTGGTCCCGATTGAGAAATAAAATTATCGACCTTAGGCAAGTAACCGGTAGTGGTTGGATGAGGAAGGCCGAGAATCGATTTTGATGAAATTTTTATTTTTTATAGATCGGGAAAATAAATTAATCATTAACTAGCAAAAATTATAAAACTGTGAGAAATAAAACAAGTACGTGGCGTTGATGAATCCGAATGGAAGAGAGATAATTTATTATTTTGACAACTGACATAAGTTTTTTTTAACACAGAGTTTGAACAATGACATTTTACTCAATAATTGAAAGGTTGAGATTATTCGACATACTTTTGTGGCGTTCTTTGTGAGAGGCCTATGTCCAGCAGTGGATGTTTATAGGCTAATTATGATGATGATAACAATAAAACAGATATTGAGTTCTTCAATGATGTTATATTATAAGTTAGAGTTGTCACTTTACAAATCCGTTGAACGTGGCAACCCTATGCGTTTTTGACATTTAACTTAAGTGGCTTTACAAACAAAATGTATTGGAATCTCAAACATGGCATTTCGTGTGATTTCATTACAGCGGAGAGCAAATCTATATTTAGCTCGATTGATAACTTTTATTCTACACATTATTAAAACCTATCTTGTTTTCTCGTATAATCAAATAATAGTTTTAAGATCGTAATAGTAACATTTTGTTTAAACATTCATATCTAATTAATAAAATTTATTATGACCAGCTTTTTGTGCTATCTATAAAATAAAAATATCACGCTGAACATTGAGAATCTATATAGTCCATTCTTTATTCGATAAACTACCATTTATAAACTATATTGTCGGCAATATAAATAAACATCTCAATAACGTATAATAAAATTAATAGTCCAATCATAATTATCGCTTGATCTTCGGTTGTAACAGTATTTGGTATTCGTGGGTGGTAACTGGCAACACTGGGTCAATGATTACTCATTGCAGTTTTGAATGACGGTTAGGTAGCGGTTTTTTGTAATACATTTAAGCTGACCACATGACATATTTTACATTTTCGAGTGACGTGACATGATAACATTTAAAAAATAAAGATTTCTAAAAGAGTTCTCTAAATAAGTTTGACAGGCATTTCAAATACAACTGTGGAATAATTTGTAGTATACGAAGCTATTTAAATTTGACCCTGTTTTCTAATTAATGACAGTTTCACTCATGGCAACACTGTAAAGTATGTATAGCACAGCCTATGGTTTATCCCGGACAATCTAACGGCGTTCGTTCATGAATATTCATTATTTATCTGTGCCCGATAACATTGGCATCTGGCTGGCGCACGCACAAATCGTTAATTGATTGGGATTTTGAATTTCGAACTCCGTAAGCGGGAATATTTTAACCGGGCAAGTATACTACGTTCATATATATTTAATCAATTAAATAATGTATATTAAACTGAATGTATATGGGAAAATGTACACTTTTCCCGCCCTTGAGTCGTCAGAAAATATAAATTCTTTTGAAATTCAAATTGCACCGCACCAATCCCACACAATAGCGACTATTTGTTAAATAAATCAATTTTATTAGGCAATTCTAATACAAATAAGGAAACGCACACGCGGTAATCGCACGAACAAAGCTTTGATCACAGACCATGTTTAGAAACACCGCATTTCCCATACGCATTGGTTATTCGAGGAATTTAATGCAAATTGTTATGAAAACAAACGAACCGTATTTAGCTATTGACGTAAACACGTGGAAAAAATCTTGTTTGTAACTTATTTATGTTTAATCGTCTTAAATAAAAAAATGAAGCTGGCGATATTGTTTCTTTGGTTATTCGTTGCTAATCTGTGGAACTTTTTATCGAATTAGTCTATTATCTTGTAACCAAGCCAAAAATCTTTAAAAAAAAAATAGTCTATTAAATCTCACCCACGTTTGCGCATAACGCAGGGAGTCTATATAAGAGCAGAATTTTTCTTATTTCTTCAATAATTAAATACTTTTTCTAACTGTTAACCCGACACCGGAGAATTGTAAGAGAGACCTTAAAAGGTTTTTAGAAAAAGGGATGATGATTCCTTGACGCTTTAAATCAACAATTCTTTATTTGTTAATAATTATTTTATCCATGTATTTGCAGTAAAAGTATTTTATCCAAGTTCATTAAAAATATTTTTTTAACCTATATTCAATTTTGCTTATACAATGTACCGCGGTCCAGACATTGATTTGTATTATAAATCGCGAATACTATTCAGTTTAAAAAAATATATTAGTGAACACCTATAGAACCTATAATAAAAAAATGCCTTGTTTTTTCCTTTCTATCTTACGTTTCAAAATATACACATACCAAGTTCAAGAACTGCGTTGTTGAACTTGGTAAGTATATATAAAAGAGTCGTTTTGAATACGGTTCTTTTTTTGCCGTTTGACTACACTTAAAACAACTTATTACTACTAGTTACTTACATATATTCTTTTTCATTACGTCTTATTTACAATTAATTTACTATAATTATATCAAAATCCATTTTCATTCATCAACCCGTTCCCATCAGATATAATTGATGCAATAAAAATACAAATAAAAAAACATCTCGTACATACAATACTAGGTAGACTAGATATATTTACTATAGTAAAAACTTACTACATACATAAATAATAGTAACATAACAGTTATTTGATACCTAACAAGGAACGAGAGTGATGTAGAAAATTTTACTGTACTGAATTTTGCGAATTAGGTAGCTCTGTATTCATATTTCTAAAGAAAAACACTTTATGAACGGATTTTAGTTATGTATTCTTGCAAAATTTAAATATATTTTACATAATTTTTAAAATTCTCCGTCGTTTGGTGTACTTATTTTTCTTTAAATTAGTAAATTATATTGATTAAGTGTAATTTGACAGTTAACACCTTTTGTCTTCAGTCTACCGTGACCACGCACGCTGTAAAGCACCCAAAACGTCGGTCTAAATTTTTTTAAATAATGTAATTATATTAAATATGAAAAAAAAATACATAACTAAATCCGTTAAACAGTGTTTTTTTATTAACAGTTATGTTAATAAAAGACAATATTATTTGATATTTCTATCAGCAGTATGAATATTAACTCAAAAAACACACTATTAAATATTTTCAACAGCTGAAAGGTCCGTCTATTAAATACAATTACGAATTACAATACAGGATTGTATTTAAGCTAGCACGTAGTTTAAAGTTTTTAAATATGAGTAAAAAATTTTTTAAGAATTAAAGTTAGGTTTCAAGTTCTAAATATGAAAAATATTTCTCTATTTAAAATAATTGTGTGAGAATAAGTTTAAACATATAGAAAGTATTGGACAATTGTGCGTTTTCTTACGGAATGCACATAATAATTTATCGTCTGGGGCAGTTTTCCCGCCACAACGGCGCCTCGATCGGGCGCCCGGGCAGACCGATTAGTGTTACCATCCTTTCATTGTTCTGATATACAGAAAAATATCTAACAATGGCGTGCACACTATGCTTGTCCGTTAGGCGTTATTCTTCCTTAAGTGTTGAAAATTGCTTAAAAACTAAAACTGCTCTGCTTAAAATTAAAAAGCGGATTATTTTATCTGTTTTTTCGCTATTATAGCGTAAGTTGTTATCGTTTTATACGTGTTATTTTACAAACTCTTGATTTTTGTGTGTGAATTTTATTACCTTTTGCTATTTTTGCTATGCCTATGTCGTTTTGGTTTTGCATATATGGATTTAAGTTTGTAATCATATAGAAATCTGAGGTCTTGAGGTGTGACGAATTGCAATTATATGGTTCGAATAAAAGAGTGCTTTGGACAGCTACACAGAGTGACGTGTGCTATTAAATTAATATACTTCATGGTGAAGAGAACAAGTAACCAATAATTTATTATTCATTTACGATTCATGAAGACTAAAGTGGAATGTATATTGTATGTACATTACTATCTAATAGGTGCTTCATTACAACTTTTGCGCCCGACCTCTTCGGTAATAATATAAAAATGAATGAGATAATGGTTTTAAAATATTTAATGTTCAAGGCGTACATACGGTACAAAATCATGGTCACCGGTGTATCTTGGCTTCTTTCTATTCGTCTAACTTGTTTAAAATAGACATCTCTACTAGAAACCTGTATGTATAAGTGACTTGTACTCGTATACGAACATGTAATCTTTCTGTAAGGATGTAATTCAAGGATCTTGATACGTGATAATTTCTCTGAAATCAAAAAATATTTTTTTGCCTATCGTACAAGACCGAATCGTTGTATATTAAATGAAATTTTAATGTTCGTCAAAACGTCACATGATCTGTTCTTTTACAAGGGCATAAAACCTCTTCGGACATAATGCTTATGCCGCGATTTCGTATAGACATTTTAATAGTCATTTGAAACGTCATTCTTTAACATCTTATAATATATTTTTGAAAAATTAAATCGTAACGATCCAATAAAGGGTGGGGTGTTTAAAGGGTGCAACCGCGGATCACTGCTAGTTAAATCACCAAATACATTGTCATAATCTTGACTGTTAATAATATCATGATTAATTACGCCCCGTGAAGTGTTGCAAGATTGAAAAGACTTGAAATAATTACATAGTTACATCATTTAAATTGTGATTGATTTATGACAACTTATCGTCGCGTTATGTTATCTATAAATTTAATTATTTTATTCCAATCTATTAGGGTAGATAAGGTGTGAATATAATCTATTGAAAGTCCAGAATAAAAGTTTAATCTCGCATGAATTTCGGTGCTTTTTCTTATATAATATTTGTTGTCCTTAAATATAAATACACTACAATCTATGGTTCCAACAGCTGTGCTCGTCTCATATGTAGTGTAATATGTCATTTATACACAAATACTTCCTAATGTTAAGATATAGGTTTATTTCATGATTGTATGTAAGAGCTATTGCAATAGTAATTAAGACATATTCGCTGCCCCAAAGACCTCTGGCCCCGGTAATGACTTGCTTCCGTCCGTCTGTGTTATAAAAATTATCTAACAGCTGGGAGAAAACTTATTACTTGTTTAACTTAAATAGCCACAAAGTAGTTTATTAATTATTTGGCCTAAAAGTTGCCTAAAGACGAATCTTAAATAAATGGAAATAATATTTATTGAATTTAATAATATTATAATAAAATTTTGGATCCTGGCTTAAGCGAATGCTTGAAGAGCAAATGCAGATTATATAACGTTAAGAACAGTCACGGACAAACAGTAAAAATATAACTTGGATCTATAAACTTTTTATACAGCTAACCATAGAATCGTAGAAATGTCACAGCCATTGTTTGATAAAAGGTTTTTGATTTGTGTATCGATTACCATCGAATGACTCAACCGTTTCTACTTTAATAACTTGAAAGCGTTTTTGTTATTTTTTATATTATCCTGAGCTGATAAAATCTATGCTTCTACTTTTATGGCTATCGCGTTTAATTTGAGAGAAATGTGCTCGTAAAAAATCTATGAGATTGTTTTGATATTATATAAACAACGATGTTTTGATATTATGTAATGTGGCCATTTTCTAAGTGAAGCTCTTTTCTTGTCAAGATGGTTATACTTTATATAAATTATGTTTAAAGATTTAATATAACTAATATAGTTCTCTTTATTTCAGGTAGCACAACAGATCTCACACCGACCCTTATCGGAATTTACGACTCTCTTCTCGAACCAGCAAAGAGTCTGCGGCCAGAAGTGTCCATTGTCAAAACTGCCAAAGATGCACGCAACGACCCACCAGTACAGAACTTAACTATGACAGAAGGTCAGGGCAAAGAAAACACAGGCAGCTCCAGCCCACCCAAAGACCCTTCGAAACTTATAGGAAGCGTCAAACTTCCAATAGCGACGCTTAATAAGAGTTCCCTGTACAATCTTCGGACTAAAAGTGACGGTTTTAGTGATAGAAGTGATGCCAGTGATGACAAAATCCAAAGGACGTTTAAAGAAGCAAAAACAGATGCCTTCGATAACCTCTCACCAAATGTTAAACGCATGCTATCCAGTGCGTCAGAGACTACAACACAACGTTTCCAAAAGAAAACAGTCAATATCACAAGAACGTCAGGCAGGAAGTGCAATATACCATTAGTTGGTGCTACATCGAAAATATCCCAGTCCGGCTTAGATATCTTACCATCAGTTGAAATTTACGATCAACCTAACCTGAAGCTCAGTAAAAAAGCGGAGGCTCCAGCAATCAAGCCAGATTTCAAAATTGACGAGCCAGAAACGTACGACGTTCCGACTAATAATCAACCAGCTATTTACGATGTACCTAACAACAACAAAACTGCTTTCGAGTCTCTTTCTCTGCCGTATATAGACCAATCAATCGAACTGTCCATATCTAATGATAGAGAATTCGATACGAAACTTTCGTCCAAAGATAACTCCCCATTAAAACCTCATACGTCTACACCAGTATTATCACCAGCCAACTTAAACGAAGCTAAAAAAGAAAAGCTTCTGAAGAGTGGGTATCACCAAACTGTTGGTTCAACTGGGAGCTTAAGGCCGGAGAAGGAGATGGCTAGACTTAATCCCCCAGTGGAAGTCACGAGACCTCTTTCAATGAGTTCCATAGCGTCGTCCAGTTCCACCTCGAGTAGTGGTGTTCAAAATAAAGGAGTGAATTCAGCGTACCTCGCGTCTATAGAAAGCTTGGACGACCATAGCGATGCAGACATGAATTCGGGCAATAGGAGTAATAAATTTATGAATAACACCGGAATGCTTAAGACGAGTGTTTCCGAGGAGAGTCGAACGGAGATGTTGCCAAGTAAGTTCGTAAATTATTCTAGAGAAATAAATTAATATTACTATTATATTACGACGCAAAAACTTTTTTATGTAATAATATTCGATAGTGATAGCTGGTGAGCCTGTATAAATTATAATTATTTATAATAATTAATAGACGTTACTTTGCGGAAGTCCACAGTACATAATTCCAATAGACCAACATACAAGCTTTCGTTAATATTTCGCGGAGCATTGCTTGTATATTGGTCTTGGGATTTTATATTTACTATTATTATTTAATTTTATAGAAAATATGTAAACGTAATATAAATGTATAATGTAATTTTTACAAGCAATTCGTGTGAACAAATTTGTCTTTAGTAATGTTTTAATAAAATATTTACTTCTTAGTATGAACAACGAAACTAAATATAAACGTGTATACAAGAAATATTCACGACATGTTTTTATTCCAGCGAATGAAAATAGCGTAAGTACATCCTATATTTATCCTGAAATGTTTCAGAGCACAACTTAGAAGAATTATCCGGGCTGTCTCAGCTGGAGAGGGTGTGCGCGGAAATAGTTCAGACTGAGAATGTGTACGTCGAAGATTTGAGACAAGTTGTTGAGGTGGGCTCATATAATTAGTATCGTATTTTAAATTAAAACTCCTAATTTCAAATAAGAACCTTATTAATAAATAAATCAGCCGCAACATTTCCTCAGTGAGCATTTGTTTATTTGTAGGCAAATAGGATGTTCAGACTCTCTTCCTTTTTTTTTAATAAGGCATATCGTATTTCCTATGATTCCATCCCTCATCGTTAGAGCGACTGTTTGATTGCCCACAGCTAGAGTTCGAACGCAGGACCTCAGGGTTCAGAGACTTGGTCAACACCGCTCAAATAAATAAAAAACAAATATGTAATAACCGCCGGGCTTGAGAGAAAATCCAAGAAACTCAAATGTTTCGTTTCTTCTATTGTTAAAAACGTACAATTTTACTATTGATTCAGCACTGTTTTCATAGCCATACCAAAAAAAATGACTGTCAAACGAAATGACACATTTTATTATCTAAATAAATTAGTAACAAAATACAGGAAACAAAACCTTCTTCGTTAAAATTCGGGACTGCAACATTGCGTAAATTTAAATATAAACGAAAGAGGTGTGAAATGGAACGCATCTGATATTTCAAAGACATAGGAAATGGCCGTAAGAAAAATAAACGCGATCTATGGTTACATTTAAAATATTCTTAATGAGGGAAATTTAAATTTAGAATAATAATATTAGAACATATTTGTTCCCTCGTTTAAAGCACTATGTCATATACGACAAGTCGTACGCTATAAAATAATTGTGTTTAATAGAATATATTTGTAATATGATATTACATTTTGTTGGAAAATATATAATGGTATAATAAATATTTTTACCTTCATGTAATATAAATATTATTTACCAGTATGTTTCTAAGCAACGCTTACCTGACCTTGTACAATCGATTTTTGTAGACCGAGGACCACAATTAATGGAAAGAGCACTGAGGTCGAAATTGAATTAATTATTTTTATTACCCCTCGCTAAGTTAACTTTACGTAGAATATGTTACTTTAAGTGTTACTCTTACTAACTCGTTCGTCTTCTAAATAAGTAATTCGCTGTTGATATTTTTCATTATTTTTATTAAATTTTTTGAGATTATTTTTGTATCTTTTTTATATTTTACGGAACAAAAGAAACACTTTATTACATTAATTTTTAATGTAATAAACTGTTTTTAAATTTTTAAAATTTAATTATCACAATTTTAATTGTTTGCCTGTATTGGATGCTTTTTTTTAATCGATCACCGTTATCGATTGGTATGCTCCAAAATATCTACAACGTAGTCTTCTTAATGTCAAACAGTCTTCTAATATTCTACAATCGATGTATGTCTTCGGAACTCCCGTCGACCAGGCCAACGTCCCAATATACCGTATAAGACATTCTAAGACATTTTAATATGGTCCTGAGAGATCGTCACATTGATCATTTATGCCAATCTAACTTCATCCCCCGTTTAAAGCAGTCTACACTACAACTCAGGTCATGTTAATATGGCCAGTTATAGCAGGGACTTCAAAGGAGTTTAAGATCTTTATGTGGGTACTAAAGGTGGTTTTCGCATGCTGCTTTTTTCTAACGGGATGGACCTAATACGGGGTGATAGGACTTTTTTTGTATGTATGTATTTCTAGGCTGCTATTTAGCTAAAAAGGTAGTAACTGTACTTAATTAAATAAAAACAAGATAAATTAAGATTGTCGTCTTTAGTACATATCTTCCTTAAACTAAGTTGCATCTCTTGTCCCATCTTATTAACCTTACGCTCTGGAGTTATCAAATTGTCAGTTTTCTCTTAAACTACAGTATAAACTCTATATAACGTGACTGAAGGGACTGAGCATTTTTGGCGTTATAGAGAGTTGTCGTTAAGTGGAGAGGACAAAAATCCAAAGTAGAAAAACAATTTTATTTTAAACTAGTACTTATTTTTCGTAAATCCTTCTCTAAAGTCTGTTATTTTCGTTGCACGCCTTTTGCTGTACCAGTAACTTTTTTTGAACTTTTTTTTATTTTGTCCATATCTTGGGATATTGAGGCAACTTGTTGATAAAGAAAGAACCTCTCTAACAGTCGCTGCTTCCAGAGCTTCTTTTACACTTAAACATATACATTTTATTACAAAAAAAAAAAAAAATATAAAAATATATATATATATATATATATATATCTTTTTAATATACATTTTCTATTGCTGTCGTTATAGAGAGTGCACTCAATTAAATAGAGTGTATTATATTACATATATGGAAAACAAAGTAAACCAACCAAAGCTAGGTGATTCCAACGCTTTACAGAGTTCGTCATTAAATCGAGTGACCTTACATGGAGTTTACACTGTAGATAGTAAAATCAGTTTTCTTTTATAATAAGATGCATAATATTATTATTTAATTTCTTTTTTAACCAACACAAAAATATTGATAAGCCGTTACGATTTCCGTTTGGTATACATAAACAAAGAGTTACAAACAAATCGTAAAATCGAACATGTGGTTTTGGATAAATTGACATGTTATTTAATAATGGCCGTCGTGGGAGTCTCGGCACCGTCTCGAGATGAATGAATCCATCTGGGATTTGCATTTATTATAATTTTATTCCAGCGATTTTACGTTTATTCGTATATAGCAGACGTCACGGGCTAATAATGTTCCCGTGATCGGCTCTCGGTGTTTTGTATTTGTGAACACAAGCCAACATTATCTGACTTATGGAATCAAAGATTATAATAAATTATAATGTTTTCTTAGCACGTATTGCTGGGAATAAAAGATGGGATTTAGATTGATATATCTCAAATTTCGATCTATCGAATTCAAAGTTACTAATATCAATCAAAAAATCAGTCAGCCCAAGGATGGTTTACAAAAACAGACTTGATTTGACTATGGATCGTTTATTGAAAAAGTATTTGACGAGAAATTGATTACTTTCGTTGTAAAACTTAAAAGCGGCCGAAGATTACGTATTTTACTACAATTCAGTATCCGCAATGAACCGATAAATAGTTTCTCAATATAAGAATTAGAAAAGGAAGGGTGTTTTGCATTAGGATATATTTTTGATATGCTTGGTAAGATTGTGTGAAGCGTGCAAGGATTTTTAAGTTTCGGAAGTAGTTTTATTAGGTAAATATATTTTGGCAATAAGCTGTAATCAAAACACCTAAATTAATATAAGTCATCTTCCATAGGCAGTTTTACGGTTATAAATTAATTATGTATAGGTAGAGATGTTTTAATATCAGTTTTATAACATAAATAGAATCTAGGACCTCCCTCCGTTCTGTGAACGTAAAAACGAGTAATGGTTAAATAATATAAATTCTAAGTTGTTAGTTACAAATTTAACAGTCAAAATAGATTTTTTTTTGCGGAACCATGGTTCACTCCACGATCCCTTCGGTGACTTTCAATAATAAATCACTATTAATATTATGATAAACTTCACAATCGTAAAGTTGTGTGGTTGTAATCCATTGTATCAAATCCATCCATGTGTAGGATGCCAATAAAAATATCTAGGTTTAAGTAGGCGTGATACAGTTATTTTATTGGATCTATTTAATGATCGTGAATGAGCTTGTACCTGCGCCCGCGCAAGTTGATCTCTATTAGGGTTGATAGCGAATTTTTTCAAAACGCATTTCTATATGAACTGAAATAAAGTTTTTTTGATCGCGTATTTTCCAGTGTGCATGGTCACGGTAGACTGAAGACAAAAGGTGTTGATTGTCAAAGTGTCGCAGCTGCAGACAGCTTATGTGTTATCTGTATTCATTGCTCCGGAGTTGGTATCGACTAAAACCGGAAGGATTTATACAAAATTGGCTCACGGTTCACCATTTTTGGGAGTTTTATATAAATCCTTCCGGTGTAATGTAAAATATATTTAAATTTGTAAAAATACGTAGCTTAATCCGTTAATAAAATGTTGTACTTTAAACTAAAAATTCATTTTGTATTTGGACGAGTACACTCTTAATGTATTATTTTTATTATGGAACTAAAATCGTTGATAACCCTACTCAGCCTGGATGACAAGTTAACTCGGGGAGTTTTATTCATCGACTATTTGACTCGTATATCTATGTTCGTCTTGTATTTAGTTTTGTTGGTGAGCTGTTACCTTATAAACGCTTCTCAACTGAATAAGGGCTTATTATTTTCATCTTTGATTGTGAACTCATTGAAAAATTTGAGATAGAAAGAAATCTCTTTCGCAGATCGTGAGATGAGACATCTGAGGGCGCGATTAAGTCACTGATTTGTTTTTTTTTTTCATTTTATTTTTTAAAGCAGTGTTTTTCAACCTTTTTCATGATGCGCCCCCCCTGGTATAAAAAAATATTTCGCGACCCCCTTGACCTTCGGTTTTTTATCATGTATGTCTTTAATTTTGTTTTTTTTTAACTAAAGTTCCCGTTTTTTTCGACCTCTGGCGACCCCCCTACAGAAGCTTTAAGCTACAGAAGCGACCCACAGGTTGAAAAACAATGTTTTAAAGTATGTATGTGGTCTGGGCCACGGATCTCTATATCTGTTTCTTGACAGAATGTTCATGGTACGAGCGACTATTACCTTGCAGATAAAAAATCCGTACTGCGCACTTCGCTATATAATTTTCGCTTCAATAGAAAAACAGATAATTTAGAAAAATCCCCATTCCGATGGCCCAATAATATTACAAATCCAATGAACCCAACTGTAAGTAAAGCTAAAACTAAGTTCTCTGAATACAATAGACAATTTATCGTTGCTTGTAAACTCTACCGCTAAACTCAATTTGCGTGCTCGCCAAGGGTATAAGTGGAGGTATAGTAAAGGATATATATAATGAAGCTTTTTTTTTATACGTCCATAACATTTAAAGAGAAACACTTTATTAACGAATTTAAGTTATGTATTTTTGCAAAATTAAAATATATTTTACATTATTTTAAAAATTTCCCGACGTTTCGCGTACTTTACAGCGTGGTCACGGTAGACATAATAAAAATTCTTCTTCAATTAAATGAGTAACAGTTATATTAATAATGGCAATATTACGTCCATAACAGTCTTCTGGTTTCTTTTTTTTTTTTTCAAATATCCAGCTTTATACAGTAACTCTTCACCTATTTGTCGCAACCAATTTTGTATATATCTGAACGCAGCGTGAGCATTTAGTACGTGTTAAACGTTGGCTCTTAAAAATAAGTTTTAAAAATGCATTGTCGATATTAAATATCCAATTGATTACCAACTGAAATAGTATGGTAGGCCTTTTAAGTTATACACCTGTCTTTACTATCTTTAACCATTACTCTGGAAGCGGTCTGTCTGGAATGCCGGGACAGTTTATGACGGCTGTCCGGCATTTGAGTTTCACATGCCTTTCTAAGTTCATCATTTCCCCAGTTTCTATAAACTACGAAAGGGACAAAGGTTTATCTTAACTTTAACTAACGGTTAATCTAATATAAAACAAAAAGCGTTCTGACAATAATGAATAAAATTAATAAAATACTCAAATGTGAACGATATAAATAGATTATATCTGGGAATGGAGTTTATTCAGAACGAGAAACATACCCCAAGTAATATGAGTAATTGTAAGACAATGCAAGTGGTAATACCGGTTGTCATTGTCACGGTGACTAGAAAGTGACCGTGAGTCACGATCACGATCGGGATCTGCACGGGAAACAATTGAATATACCTGATTATTTAATATTTACGTGTTTAGTGTTCTTGTAATTCTTGTGTCAAATATCATATCTCTTTGGTTAGCGTATGTCATTTTGAATACCGGTTTTAACGGTTATTAGGAATTGTATTAATAATTAAAATCTTTTTTTAGTATTTGTTACTAATATGTAAGAGACGAGTAGAAAAGAGACGCGGAGTGCAAAAAAATAGAAAAAAAATCTAATTTTTATGAAATTTGCCACGACCGGACCATTACGTTAAATATTATCACGTGAAGTTGAATTTTTATGAGCACTTTAAGCCTATCTTTAGATATGTCAAGGGTCTGTATGTCCTACAATAGAACCAATCCTATTCCACTATACCTATCCAATATTCGGTCTAATCTTAAATGGAATCTTTCGTCTCATTTTAAATTATTTTTCGTTTTCAAATTTTTGTATTACTTTTCAAAAACATAGTTTTCTTTACCGTGATATATATTTTATTATTATTTTCGTTAGGTTAAGAGAGTAATTGTGAAATTGTACACTCATTAAAAAAAAACGTAGAGCACCTCTACTTTTTTCTGGAATATATATTTTTTTTTGTATTGTAGCTTCTGTAGTTTTTTATTTCTGCATTCATTCTTTTTGCAATTACACTATAAAATATAATCCCTGGCTCATCAGCTAAGTATCACCTCACCTGTGTTTGAGAAGCCAGGCTTAGTATAAAAGCTTAGAATATATTAGATAATCAATAGACCGGGAATATTTTTGAATAAATTAACATTTATTATATGAAATATAACATAGCTGTACATTAAGATATAATGCAGTTATTTCAATGAATTATTACAATTCACTATATAACGAAATAATGTTTACTAATTTCAGGGCTACTTGCACGTTTGGCGACGGGACGCGACATTTTCTGAAGAGGAACTGACCGAACTATTCAACAATATACAAGATATTTACGCTTTCAACAAGTAAGTATGAATAAGTTCAACGAAAATTCAATCAAAATATATATAACAGAACTGTAAAGGGCGGCGGCCTTATCGCTAACAAGCGATCTCTTCCAGGCAACATATATAAAATACAAAATTCTGAATAAGTGCGAAACTTCACAAAGGAAAAAAATATGTATGACATGAGCCATAAGCCACTTTAGTATCAGGAACGATTTATTTCTTAACGGCTTCCTTACTCCATTTAAATATGAATGTTCAACAGAAGGAACATTTAAATTGATAATAGAAAATTCTAGTTTAGAATCATAAATATACAAATTAAGCTATTTTACCATATGCGATAGTTAGCAGTTCACACACACTCTTCATTATAAATGCTCTCCAATAAAACGAGTCCTGTCAGTCAGGCATGGATTTACGCAATTATTAATGGGTGATTTTTTTTAAAACAAATTTAAAGCAAAATTATGATCAGTGATATTATTCGGAAATATTCAACTCTATATGCTTCTTCTTTGTTTCAGTATAATATTTATAGATTTATATATAACAATAATGAAATGGCAAATTTATTAAGTATATTTCTTTATGTAATAGAAACATGTAATGGTTTTTATTTGTCGTTCCACATACAATCATTCAACTCAATTACGTCAAAGCTACCGTCTACATTTAGTTCGAAGAAATAATACTGTGGTTGTCATGACTAATTTACGTTTAAAGAATTTGAATTGAGGTTTGGTTTGGAGATTTGTACAAAATCGACACCATTAACAGGTTAAACATTACCATATGCGGTAAACGCATGAAGCTTAAAATACATTAAATAATAATTTTTTAAAATCTTAACCATTAAAACTGTAGAATGTGTAGAAACCAAAGAAAATATTAAATAAATTTCATTGCTTGATGGCGTATTCTCACTTTATAGTGTTTAATTCAAATATATATACAAATGTAAAATTCTAATTCTGGCAATCTTTATATTTCGTGAGTGCGATTAGTATCTGAATTAGCTCACGAGTTCGCCCCTGTAGCAAGGGTGACCGAATCATAGCGAGGGACGTCAAAAGGTTGGGGTTGAGGGGAGGATTTGCAGATAGGGCCTTCAACGCGAATTGCAGATTTGCGTTAATCTGGAGAAAGATTGAAAACTTTTGCTCTTGTAATAAACTAAATGTATAGTATTTTGCGATTGTTATTTTTCCCATACAGAATGGAAAACCCATTGTAAATGTTGCCTTTTCTAATGATTTATGTACTTTATTTACTTTAAACAAACATGAGATTAAATGACGAGTGTTGTAATATATTCAATTTAAATACTTCACTGATTCACTAAGTAAGTATGGACTGGATGGATGTTAGTAAATCTTTCACGTACAAACAACTGAATGGATTTTAACGAAACTTTACAGTAATCAATAACATACAATTTATAAAGAGATTGTGTGATTCCTTCAAAATATCAAGTAAATAGAAAAATATTTATTATTTTTTAATGTTCATAATTTAATAATTAATATTGAGTATATTATTGTTTATTAACCTATTTTTAATTTTGCTCATTCAATCGTTCACGGTATTGCTCTGCTGGTGCAAGGCTAAACTCCCATATGGATTTTGGTGCCTGACATATGTATGTCTTTATTTTTTATGAATGTATTTTTATAAATAGTAACAATAAAAAAATCTAATGTAATTTATGCAAAATTCACATATGGCAGTAATAAATTGGTTTCTAAATAAAAATACACACTTTCAACGCGTCTATTACATACTACATATAGGGATACATAATGCGCCACATTTATATTAAATATACTATATAATATAATGAATAGTGGTAGCGATTCTGATGTACACACTCTAAACTAAAAATCTCTCAATTTAGCTTTAGACCTGTCAAACAGTTTTAGAGAGCGTAACCTATTCGTACATCCTATTATAGCAATAAGTTTAAATTTAATTAAAATTTATAGAATAGAATTTGCGTTACCGTCATTTATAACTGTATTTCATTGCTATCGTATTTCTACAAGTTAGAATTTACAACATCTATATGCAAGCAGATCTGACCTGACACCTATTGTCAATTGGGAAAAAAATTGATGCACTGTTTCAAACGACAACTTAGTCACTAGGCGTATGGTTTAGCGAAATTGCCTCAGGCCCATAATCTGGGTTGTATATGAAAGCATAGACCGCATTTTTCAAGTCGGTTACCGCATAATATCAGATTGCATTAATATGACACCGAGCCGACTTTCAAGTCATCTGATACTTCTATTATACGCTTAAAATGCACGTAATCGCTCTGTGATTTTGAATGGCATCATATGATACCATAGAGTGTGCAAAAATATTTATATATAAAATATAATATCTTGTCCTGTCGATAAATTTTCAAATTTAATTCTTTTAAAATTTGTGGTCATTGTTGTATATATTTGTAAAGATATTTTTTTCCTTAAGTTTTTTTTTACTGAGGGGCCCTTAGTCTAATTCATTAGTCTAATTCATTGGCATATTAGTGTAGGAGTTGCTGTTAGTGGCTGTGTATGTTGTTGGCTAACTGTGCAAGCTGTACTCTCCTATAATTGGAGATGCACGCGGTATGATTAGTGTGTAGTCTTAAATATATGTGTGTTGTCTCCGTTGGAGTTTCAAAATAAATAAATAAATGATATTCAAATATAAAACGAATTTGTTACAAGTTAATGAGCGTTCAAACTCTTAGCTTTATCATAATATAGATTTATATGAACACTAGTTGAATTGAAATCACATGTATGCAAAACAACGGGTTTTGCCATACATGTGATTTCAATTTTCAATTAATAATTAAAAAATAAGGGTTGATCGTGGAAGGGTGAAAATTTAGGATTGTAAGTATTTTTGTATGTTGTATCATAAAAAAATAGAAACTAAAAATTTTGTCTAAAAAATAAAAAAAAATTTAGAGATGGACTACCCTTAACATTTAGGGGGATGAAAAATAGATGTTGGCCGATTCTTACACCTACTCAATACGCTCACAAAGTTATGTTTTGAATAGGTCTGTCAAAATCTGTTTAACAGTCAGTAACGATCAGAGCAATATATTTTTCCCAAAGGATTTCTTTAAAAAGTCACGTATTCGCGTTAAATCGGCTGAGCAATAAAATGCTAAGGTTTACTGAGGTCATTGTTTGATATTGCTTAAGGCGAGGTTAATACGTTCTAGGAACTAAGGTACCGATAGCGCTACTATTTGGATATGATATAAACTTGTGTTTACTGACTTGTAAAATTATTATTTATCTTCAATAAATATGGGTTGCGTTATTGTATTTTGTGTATTCGGGTTTAGGTTCGAGTTCCCGCGACGTAACAGTTTTTTTATGATAGAAAGCTGTTCGCGTACTCGGATAGAAATATACTGATAAAAAAGTTAGCCTTTTTCACCATTATTAAGTACCTAAAACATCAATATTGTGTTATTTCTATCTAATATATAAAATTCTCGTGTCGCAGTGTTTGTGGTTAAATTCCTCCGATACGGTTTTCCCAATTGGCATGAAATTTTGTGTGCATATTGGGTAGGTCTGAGAATCGGCCAACATCTATGTTACATCCCCCTAAATGTTAAGTGTGGTCTACCCCTAATTAATTTTTTTGGACAAAATTTCTAATTCTTTATTTTTAATTTATTATACATATAACTCTGAAGTTTTACCTCTCTACGATCAACCCCTATTTTTTATTTATTAATTGAAAATTGAAATCACATGTATGTCAAAACAACGTTAGCTAGGTTAGCTAGTATAATGTATATTTAAAAGAAGTAATACGGCTTCATCCTTGCGTCATCGTCTTTCACTAAAGCAGATCTTCTCCTTAACGCGCACAATGTTCAAAATATCAGGTGCTACGGCCCATTCGAGTCACGCAAAAAATATATCGTGATCGAGTTACATTTAATGTATTTACATAACGCAGGCTTTTAGCAATGCCCAAATTGAGAACTCTGTTTCGAAATTTTTGATAATTTAATGGTACTTAAAGCCAAATACAATGTATTCATTATAAAGAGAAGTTTAATCTTTATAAGCGAGTTTGTGTTAAAATAATAAATACAGCCTAATTAATCTGTTAAAATAATTAAACATTAGCAATGTGGACCTAGTGGATTTAAAGTGTCAACCTTGAGGTCGTGCCTTCGAATCCTGGTTGTTCAATGGATTTTAGGACTGATTGTTCGATTACGTACTGCGATTATCGCTACCAGCGTTTTTGTTTTATTATTAACCATTATCCAGGTCCCTCTGCGCTGAGCTGAACTCCTGCCATCTGGACGCCACCTGCATAGCCCGCTGTTTCGTTAACAATACGTCTGGATTCTCAGTGTACACGTCCTATTGCACCGGATACCCTTGCACTATGGAGAGGTTGGCAGCGCTGGCTTCTAAACCTCAGAGTGCGAGGGAGTTCCGGGAGCGACAGTTGGGGCTGAACCACCCCTTGCCTCTAGCGTCCTACTTGCTAAAGCCGGTGCAACGAATTCTGAAGTACCACTTATTGCTACAGGTATGGTGGTTTGAGGGCTGTGTCTAGTTTGAAGACATTTTGTTAGTTTAATTTAATGATCAGGTTTATATCGACTGTCTTTGTGTAAGCCCATCAAAGTATTTTCGAAATAATTCTATTAAAGAATCTTGCTTCGTAAATACCTCAAAGGTTTTTGTTCTCAGCTTTAGAAACGGCGTTTGTATTGTAAAATTATAATAAAACAATAGTAAATTATTTTTTTACCATAAAAATATGTTTCTTTAATGAACTATATTTATGCGTTTTAATTTCCAGAACTTAGTGAAACAGTGTGCGTCGCCGGAAACCGAGTATGCGCTGCTGAAGATGACGGGCATCGCTCAGCATATAGATGATATGAAAAGACGCCATGAACATGCTGTTAGAGTACAAGTGAGTCTCACATACTGAACACAAGTAAATTGTACTAAATTTAACAATATTCTTACAGTAAGAACGCGAAAACACAGTTTTGTTGTTTAAATACCTAATTGTAAAATAATGTCAAAAGAGTTTTTATTCCTATTATAGAAGGCTATATATGTCGTTTTAACTTTACCTATATCAGTTATTATTTTGATATACTTTATATCTCCTCAGTCTCAATGAATTGTAACTATTCAATATATTTTTTCAGGAAATTCAGTCACTCCTTTACGGATGGAGCGGACCTGATTTGACAACTTACGGAGAGCTGTGTGCCGAAGGGACATTTAGGTAATTAGCAGTCAAACATCATCAGTCAGCTGTTAGTCAATTGTCAAAAAAATTTGTTTTTTTTTTTAATATTTGGCAGTTGCGCTTAGCTTATTTTTTTAGCTGTGGTCTGGGTTTCATTCACTATCGTTTACTTACAGAGTATTCGGCGCGAAGGCGATGCGTCACGCCTTCCTCTTCGACAAAATGCTGCTCGTCACTAAGAATAGGGAAGATGGAATATTGGCTTACAAATCGCATATTATGGTAATCTACACATTTAATAAAAACAATGTTAATTCTGACGCAGTTAAGAATTATATAAATTAAGACAATGTTAATTCCAAATTTATTTAAATATTGCCAACGAATGCTAAAATAAATGTAACTGTTAAAATTAAAAGTTCATACACAGTTTGGCCAAAAATTATAAATATGATATACCCGGGCTAGTATATCCATAAATAATACTGTTTCTGTATCTAAATTTATATTCAAAATCTAAAAAACTAACAAACAAAAATATCGACCTGAACAATGTCAATATAATTGTGCAGTGCAACAACATGATGTTGGTGGAATCGATTTCGGGTGCGCCGCTGTCCTTCCACGTGATCCCTTGGGACGCGCCGCGAGCGCAGCTCACGTTGCAGGCGCGCTCGCCGAGGCACAAGCGCGAGTGGACCCTGCTGCTCAAGAGGGTACGCTAGTCGCCATTGCACGACCAACTGACGAACGATGCAATCATTCAACGCATTTCCCTTTTTAGGTCATATTGGAGAACTACAACGCAGTCATACCCTCGCACGCTAGACAGTTAGTCATGGAACTAGGACAGAATAAAACTGATGGCAAGTATTGTACTCGCAGCATTTCATGCCTCCAAAACTTTTATTCATCTCAATTGTTTATTTCAGATGACATCCTCGCGGAGAAATCTCATAACTTAATAACTCAAGCGTCGATGAGGAAGCAGCTCTCCGCGCCCGAATATCTCGAGAAGCGTAAATTAGAACGAGAGAGACGTAAATCCTTCGAGAACGGTACAAGGGGACGAGCTAAGAAGCCGAACAGGAAACACATTCCCAGTTCGAGAGACACAAGCCAGGACTGCGACTGCGCCCAGGTGTCAGCAGACAAAGGCACAGATTATACTTGCGACAATTGCTATATCGACCTCTGTTCTGATTGTGAAATGGAATTGGCAAAAGATAAAAAAGAAGAAAAGTGCACTTGCAAGAATCTCGACGATGAGAAATGCCCCGAATGTGATCGAGCCCTTAATTACATTGACGCAGGAAGCGCTGAGAATGTAGAACGAAAACCTACCTGCAAATGTTCCGACTTCAAGTCGTCGCAGGAGAGTTTCAGCAATTCTTTGAATAAAACGAGATGCTATCATTCCTCTGACAACATTGTCGGATATGACATTAAAAGCAAAGAGGATATATCCGATTTGACGAGTGTTAAAATACCTAAAACTTGCCTCAAATGTGCGAAGATAAAAGAAAACATACCAGTGACTGATTCTATGGGAGCCCTGCATACTAGAAAGTCTAGATGTGCTGATAACGACAAGACCAAAACTGATACTCTAAGGTCTAAATCAAAAGACGATCCCCAAAGATCAAAACTATCAAGAATTGGTACATGGAGACGAAAATCGGAACCTGGATTACAACAGAATGGCCAAAGTATATTAGCTAAAAGATCTCAAGATAGTGATAGTGAAAGAAATGAAGGTAGAAATGAAAAAATTGAATTTGAATGTCGGAATTGCGGATCGAATAGAATAAATAAAAGATTGAAATCTTCAAATGGAAATCTAGCTTCGGATGTAGAAGAGCGGCGAAAATTAAATGTTATTAAACAAAACTTAGAAATAAAGATGTATAACACAAAGAATATACCTAAAAAGATAACAAAAATAAAGAAAAACAGAGCAAAAGGTCGTCTCGGCTCCGACACGACAACACGATTTTACACTGATTTCTCCAGTGACGTATCCACTGAAATCCTTCATATATCTGAATCCAATGACAGTCTTAATATTAAAGTAACAAATGATACAAGTAATTTCGAGCCATCAGAGAGAATCACTAAAGATGAAGAAATTGATGAAGAAACCTATAAAAAACTTATAGAAAAGACAGATTCGTTTAAAAAAAATGAACTCGAAAAAGTAAAGTACTTACACAAACAGAAAATAATAAACGAAGGTTCTGAAATCGACGAACAGGCCGATACACAACAATTGCCAGACGATGTTCCCGAAAGCTGCGAAGAAAACGAACAACCACTTGAACAAATAATATCTCAACTCTTAATGCAAAACAGAGAGTTTCAGAAACTGTTAAAGAAACAACAGTTAAGAAATACCGCTCAGAAAAGGCACCAACGCTTACTTAAATCACATTCAATCCCTGATCAAGTCATTTCGTCTCGCAATGAACTAACAAAGTTTAAACCTAAATTTGGACGACAAATGTCTGAAAATCTACAACTATCAATTGAAGAAAACGACATTGGCAACAATGACGAACTTGATAAGGGAATATCTGATGATGACCACATTTATGAAACCTTACGAGTAGAAGATCGCTCGGACGAAAACCTGCATAGTCTTAACAGCAAAAGTAAAATAATTCAGCATTATCCGTCCACCAAAAGATCACCACCAAGTTCCTTAATACAGACGACTTCAGGAAAAACTAGGAAAGGGGGACCTGAGTCGGATTATGTTTATCTTTCATTCGAAGCAATAAAAAAAGAGAGCGATGATTTCGACGACGGTATCTATGATGTTCCCGTAAAAACACCGGAGAAAGTGACAGACCATAAACAAAGACGTAATACCACAGATTACTACGTCACCATGGAACAGAATGGTCCAGCTACTGGTTCTAATGAAAACTTGTATGATAATTTAGTGGATGTATGTAGGAGAAAAAAGGAAGCTCCAAGCACAGTTCCCACTGATTATTTGCCAATGAGTCTAGATCATCAAAGCCCAAATACTCCAGAAATTTGGTTAAGCCGTCAGAAAGAGCATTTTAATGTTTCAAGGGATAGAAAGTCCGGCTCTCTACCTCGGAGTTTCCAAGTTCCAACCAGTAGTCCAGAAGATAATAATCTTACTACATTTAAATCTAAGCCAAATGCAAATGGAAAGACTTACCTGAACCGAGACGGGAAAGTGATGAGCGCAGATCGACCATTCACGATTGCGTCGGATCAAAGCGAAATAAGCTATGATGATGTCGAGGCTTACATGAGTGAAGGAGACATATTGAAATTCAACAAAAGCTCTAAATCTACCGACGATTCACAAAACATTAGTAAATCCACTTTAGAACTGGAAGAAGAAATAGATAGATGCTACAAAAATAATTTCGAAAAGATTGGTTTGGATACAAATAAAAACGAAAACATTTTGAAAGATGCACGTAATTTAATATCAGTTGCATCCTCTTGCGAAGTTCTAATCGTCGACCAAAATAACGATAAATCCAAAATGGACGTTATACATCCAGAACATAAAATTTATAAACCAAATGGCAACGTGCTATCCCTGAAGAATGTTTTAAGCCGATTTAAAAATCGGACTCCACCAAAAGGAGAAGAAACTGAGATAAATGCAAACGAACCGTGCCTTGAAAGTAAAGGTGACCTCAAAAGTCCAACGACTGACAAAAGATCTGCACTAAACCCTAGAAGCTATTCCAAAAACTTATTACAAAGATTTAGAAACATTATCGGTGACGAACATTCGGATGATAATCAAAACAAAATTGAAATTAAACCGTTGAAAATTGATTCCAATGATATTAAAGTCATAATAACATCTGCAGAAAGTAGTCCAACAACGTCATCTATTATTTGCTCTGCACCTGACGCGCTGAGCAGAAGTGTTTGTGAAAATACTACAATGAGTGAAAGTCAAACTGAGAAGAATAATCTAGAATTATTATCTCATAGCTGTGGTAACTTGTCTGAAAAGCCCTTATTCAGACCCACATATGAGAAAAGCGTTAGTATGATTACGTCAATGTCGAATTCCATTAGCAATACACCTTCACCTTCAAAATCTAATAATAGTCTAAACAAATTGCCTATTTACATGCAAGGCAGCCGAAATTTAGGCGCCAGAATAGCCCAATCTGATTACGTTGATCCAATGACGTTGCTCAATGAAAGAAATCAATTGAAGAACATAAATGTACTGATAAATAAAAATTCCATACGGCCAGATAGTTTATTTTCTAATTCATCATTTGTGACCTCATCGAGTGAAAGTACATATCAAGAGCCACAAAAATCTCAGATGAATAAAAGCAACGGTTCTGAAAAATCTGACACCACGCATATTAATTCAGACGAAAGTTTTTATGAAAAAACGTTTGAGAAGATCGAACAAGTTACTGATGAAGATGTTTTTAGAGACTCGGCTGTTTATTCGGACCAGGAGGACACGGAAGAAATTGAAAAACCTACGAATGCTACTAAAGTAAACAGAGTCGATAGTATCAAACGCGAGTCTACGTTACAGTCAAAGAAAATCATATCGAGTATCACTGAAATATCTAGCATACAAACTGTGACTATAAGCAAAATACAAAGTACGACCAAAAGTGCTGTAGCGAAAGAAAGGGTTATTAGGCCGAAAATTGCGCCGCCTGTCCCAATAAAACCCAAAATGACACAGACTACATCAGTATCCACGGTTCAAACTAAAACTCTCAGCAGTAAAAATTTAGTTAAGGACCAACACACCTCATCGTCAGAATCTATTAACACTCGAACAATCAAACGAAACACAAACATCAAACCAGGATTTGCAAGATCTGAATCTACTCCGACTAAAAGTGATGGGAGAGTTAAGGCGAAAATTGAATTAACAACGAATCAAGAACCAGAATCAGATGAAGGAAAGAATAACATACAAATGAAAAGATTAAGCTTTGAAAGAGCTAGCTTAGATTCGGCGACACGCAAGCGTCCCATAGAGAACAAACGATCGTTAGAACAGCCAAAGACAACTAAATCTGTTTTAGAAAGGCGGATGGAACTCGAACAGTTAACAAACGCTCAAAATAAGGCTTTTAAAAAACCAACAGTTAAGGCAAAGTCGATAACAACGAAAGTGCAAACATTTGAAAGATCTGAGAATACAATTGAGAAAGACATTCCTGTATTTAAGCCCAGTATTAGCGACGACCCAAATGAGGAACAGAAAGGGAGTTGGGTGAAACAAGTTGTCAATAAATTCCAATAATTGCATTTAAAATTCCGTCTGTGTTTACACTCCAAGGCAATTTTTTGCTAAAGACTGGCAACCCTACTTACTATCTATGGACTAGTATTTTATAATCTGTAGATACTACGATTCGTAGATTCTTTTTACACATCTTTTTATAAGTTTTAAGTTGAAATTTAATGGTAAATATCGTACCTAGACGATATCAAATAAATTTCCGATATTGCAAAAAGTATGCCAGTTTTGACAGTACATCAATGTAACCGCTCTAATTCGCCATGAGAACTGCCTAATACAATTTTTTTGTGTTACTTATTTTTGCATAGATATATCCATTTATGTGAATAGATTTAGTATGAAATTATATATGGAGCGCACTAAAAGTTTCTGGAATTAATAAGAATAAAATGAATTTATTCTGTCTCCCTTTGCGCAAATACACTTTTCCATTCGATCAAATCAATTTTAAACACCATTCTTTAGTCTGTTCTAGGAATGAAAACTGTAGACGGTGAGAATAAAGAAAGTGAATTTTACAGCCTAACAGATGAATTTTCAAATGATGTAATTAGTTATTAAATACAGTTTATTTAAGTATTCAATTCCAGTAACTTTTACTGTGACCTGTGTATAATTATCACCGTTTCGATAAATACTAACATAGAGCTTAAATAGTTGTAAATAGTTAATTATAAAACTTCTTTTGATGTCTTGTGCCATAGACAAGGTTATATTTTTATATGGCAATAGCACAATAGCACTCGCACATTGTAAATATCGTTGTTTATAAATAAATCAATTTATCGATATCAATAAAATCAAGCGGTTTTATGCTGACAAATGTGCCATTTAGCACAAAATGAGTATAACGTGCAATTACTTAAAGTATTTATTCTAGACTATTTTCGTTGCGTAGCTACTAACACCAAAAAGTAGTTTGATTATGTTATCTTAAGGCAAATCTATTATTTTTTTTATAGTTTTTTTTATGAAAAATTAATTGGTCTCAGCCGGTGTTTTAGAAAATCTTTTACGGCATTGTTTCATATCTATCGATTCGAACATTTCCGAATGATTTTAATAATGACATGAAATTAATTAATTTTAATATGAAGCGACTCGTACTTCCAAAATGTTAAAAATAAAATTCACAATTGAAAATGTCTCGAATCCAACACGTTGAAGCTGAAGTAATAAATTCGTTGGTATACTAATAAAATAACCTTTAAAGGGAACTTAACACATGGAGACTGTTAGAATAAGTTAAACAAAACTAACTTAGTGTAATCGAAATCCGAAAATGTATTCTAGTATAAAATATGGTCATAAAGTATTTGGTATTAAATATGGATTTTATATTCTCATTAAATTCTAGATTAATTTTGTATTGAACTAATGTCTCGTTGGTACAGCACACGCTGGTCTCTACTGGTAATCTACTGGTCTTAAAAAAACGCAGTATCCGACGTCTCAGAGTTAAAAAGATAGATAGATATTTATAATACTTTACCTTGTTTTAACTAACGAAGCGCGTGCACTGTTTTGTACAATTTAATTCGAATCTTTCTGAGGGTATAACATCCGTATTTAAATTCGTATTTAATCGCACATAATATGCCTTATTGTATCGATATTTTATATAATCAAGCCTTAAAAAGTGCAAAAACATTGTAGTTTTATACCATGGTTTGTGAATGAAATAATTAAATCATTCTCCTTAGTGGTGTTAAAAAAATCTTTATAGTTTCTATCTAAATCGCTTCCATTTCGTGTCAAATTCAATGTTCATTGTTTTCAAGAGGCGGAACGTCCTGGTCTACCTGAGAAATACTTTTTTCATTTGTAACGATTATTTATTTACAAAATCCTAATTGGTCTATTAGGTTATACTCCGCGAAAAAACCCACAACCACTCGACGTATGTTTTGCCCCGACACCGGAGCATCTCAGGAAATCGCCTTTCCGCAAGGTAACGCCTGATTCTATTAATTGATTATTTCATTGACAAACCAATATTTTTATACCTATTCCAATATGTACAAGGACAGTTGTGAGCGTTAAGACGCGTAGAAACTTAGGTATTTTGTAATAGTGTACTAACCAATGCCGATCTTGGTATATTCTGAAATAAATGAAGTTTTCATTATTCAATTGTTTTATTTCACTGATATCCATTTGAATAAATATTATTTACACACAAATATTCACTGTTATTTTTGAAACTTAAATCGTAACTGTTATTTTATCTAACACAGGTGATACCTAGCTGAGCTAGGGATTAAATTTTATGGTATCATTGCAAAAATAATTAATAAAGAAATTAAATTACATAAAATAAGCTTCCAATTCACCTTCTCTAAAAATTATGAGATGCATAATTTTATAAAGATCATTATATAAATGTATAGATAATTTTTTCAAAGTAAAAATCATATTTAAATAACATTTATTTAACTCAATTTTTTTATTGCTTGATTTATTTATTATTATGGTATTTTTCATTTTTTGTTTGTATGTTTATGTCTGTGTACGTGTTCCGCTTTAATTATTCTCTGTAGTTGTTTGTAAAACGCATCTATATGTATATCTTTGACTTTACTATATGATGTATTATTACAGTATTTATTTGATCAGTCTTCGTAATTCGTTCGATGTAATTTAATATTATAATTCAAAGCAAACTTAATACTAATAAACAGAACGGAATAAAAAAAGGTTTAAAATATTTTTATGTGGAGCATAAAAAGGTCAAGCAAGATTATAACGGTACCACTCGGTATCAACCAATCGCGTGATGTTACAAAAACAAACAGTCTTGAATTTCAGTTATAGATAAGAAATATTTGTACAAAACACATCGTTATGAAAATTCATCTTTATATGGTATAAGTTAACCTAATAAATATAACTCTTTTAATTTAAAACGTTTCTATTCTATTTTATATTATTTTTTGTACTATCAGTGGTATTTTTCGTATCAGAAAAAATTACAATTTATTAATTGCCTTAAAAGTTTTCAAAACATCTTTTTTTTGCTACACCAAAATCGTCTAACCATATTTCCCACCCTTAGAGTTATAGTGTAGTATCTATTACAAAAATATCAATTTTTGGTAAAGATTTGTACACTAGAGTATTATTTACATAATTCAGGTTATTTTATTGATATTTAATAAAAAATCTTACAAAATTTATTTTAATTAGCTAGTTAAGTTAACAAGAATTGATAAAGATAGTTGTTTTAGGTCCTTTCCTGACATAAAGTCAAAATCATATTTTTTTAAATTAAGTCCCTATAATTTGGTGCGATTTATCGTTCAAATATTTTCGTAGCTTTCGTATTCATTCGTAACAACAAAAAATAACATTAATATCTTAGCAATCTCGTTTGTTCCTTAATTAATCCTCACTTTTAAGTAATACAAACCAATGTTCATCGAAATACCGTTTCATCATTTCAGCTCTGGCTTAATTTATTTTGCATAATAGGTGAAGCAAGAGCTTACTGCTATAACAAAAAAAACTTACAACTGTAATTTATCGTGTGGTCGCGTGATCGGTAGCGTATTTTCCATCTTTCCCCCCAAAACCATGATGCCCATCTTCTACACGCGAGTTACTGCCAGGCGCTTAGCCTATGAGTAAGTTAAAATTAAATAAAGTATACGAAAATATTTTTAATAATATTGAATTTTCTTAGATTTTTAATTTTACATTTTGAATTCTATAAGTACTTCTATAAATGACTGTATGGTGTGGCATTTTTGATATTATTCAGTTCAACTACTCGTGACTAGTAAAAAGTAACTAATAATCATCTAAGAATAAACTTGTTTGACATTGACAGTAACAGACGCCATTTCAGAAAACACAAACCTTCCAAATGACTTGGTTATTAAAAATTTTGTATTTATAAATACAATTTTTATTATTGGGAAGCTACATAACAAAACGTTTCTTTGAATAGCCGTCATCATAGAAAAGCACATTTAATAGAAAATGTAGAGGAAAATTGTTAGGCAACTCCTAATCTATTTTATCATAACGAAAGATTTCCCTGTAGAATGAAAGCGAATCAGAGCTTGAACCGCAAAGGGAAGCCTTATTTCCTTCATTTCAACCCAAACCGTCATCAATGTTACATCTTGAGCAGTTTGATAGATAATCGAAAAAAAAACAAATAAGTAAATAGACAAACTCTTTGCTTGATGTTTATTTTTCCGAAAATAAAAAAATATTTTCTAATTAGAATAACTGCTGACTGGACAAAAGTCATTTTTGGGAAGTGTAAGGAATGGGCTCAACTAATTTCGTGAATAAGAATAAATTGAACGGTTTTCGCGCGAAGTCTTCAAGTTTTAGCAGCGATAAGGATATGAACGGGAAATTGAAGAGAAGTAAAATTAGGTAACTATATTTAATTATATACTTTTTTTTGGCAGACAAGACAATCGGGCAAAAAAAAGTATGACAATCGGGTAAGTCGAGTTATGGCGTTGTTGGTTCCGTTGACTTGTTATCTATCCGCCTACTTTTTTTCATGACAAACAAATGACTGTTCAAGACGACTTTGCTAATATAAATGTGACAGGCGTTATAATTTCTGAATAAGCTTAACACTAGCACTTTAGAATCGTTCACGATACTTTACTTAATAAACGAACTTGAGTAATTGTAAAAAGTAAATTATCTGTTCCTTTATTAAAAATTTAAATATAATCTAGATAGACAATACCACTAACTGTAAAGTGAAACATTATCACCTTGATTACATCAACATTTTAACCTTAGGTATTTCTTTGTAAATAACCTACTTACCTACCCCGAATAATAAACATGTCTTAACGAGGAAGCAAACCCAGGTTGCCATCTTTATCGCCCTGGGATTTCCCATATTTACCGTAACTAAGGGTGTGTTTACGGTACATTGCCATCGTAACGGTTAAATCAATACGCACAGCCAGAGCCCTTACTAAAATGCAATGCGTTGGACGTATATTATGTTTATGTTTATTTTTTATTAATTATAAAAATGTAAATCATAAAAGTCAGTGATGTATAATTTTTCACGTAGGCGACCGGTTAGAATGAATGACTATGGCCTGAAGAGGATTCCAGATTATACGGAATTGGCGTACAAGGAGGCGGTGTCGAAATTGAAGTATTTCCTCAATGGAAATAGTGCACCAAGTGTAAGTTTTTTCTAGTATTTAAATACTTGAACTGACTAGCTTTCTTGTAGGATCGGAATGGAAAAAATATAGTATGACCGTCTCTTCATTTTAAGCTTTCTATCCCAAATTTCAGCCATATCGGTGCAGTTGTTTTTGAGATTATTACTATATACTAAATTGATATATACTAAAGATGTATGCAGACATTAATCTAAGCTGACATATAATACGTTTATTATTAAATTGCATCTATATCTATTTGTAAATACGTGTAGCCGACGAAGCTGGTTTATCTGTCCGAATTATGCAAATATAAAAAAATATATTATAATAATATAAAAAAGTAAAATAATATTGAAGGTGGGTTAAAAAGTTTTAACCTTATATCAAGAGCTTATCAGAGTTGTGACTTGAATTAAAATGATGAATCGGTCTTTCGAGATGTACAATGTTAATTGTTATAATCATTTAAGTCAATCTATTTTACCGTTGTAAAAAGAAAATAGTAAAATTAAATCGCTATAGAAAATTAATACTTTTTTCTTTAGCTACGTAGTTACACCGGTTCCTCACTCAAGAACGACGAAATCGATGGAGATTTGGATAAGAAGTATCCTTTTAATACCCTCACAGAATATAAACCGCGGCCACGACTCACTGCAAAGTACACCACTCTATACGCCGACAGTCTGAATAACTATACGCCACAGACTCATAACTATTCACCTCCACAGACTAATAACGGTAAGATTATTTGACTTTATTATTATTATTATTTGACAGAACAGTGTGTGTTTGATTATGCGTGTATTGTAGTTGTGCGTAGTATAAATATAAAAGTACATATAAATCGCTCACTTGACTAGATAAAAATATTATTGTAATAACTTGTCATGTCTCTAAAAATAATCAGATCTAACCTTACCTAACTTATATTAGTCGTTTAGAATTTTATTAGATTTATTATAAATCGTATTTTATAATTAAAATTATAACTTAATAACTGTAATTATATAAAAAATGGCTATTAGACAATTATATGGTTCTAATTTGACTAATGCGCTATCGTGCAAAAAAACGTCTAAGCACTAATACAGTTCAATGAATTTCCTTATTTCTTATAACAACAAAAAATGTCATCAACAAAAATAGTCTTTTGATATATGCAACCCTCAAAGCATTTGGACAAAAATACCATTTTATTCAATTATATTATTGACTGGCAACACACCAGTTAATCTTCATTTATGTAAAGGTGGTTGCTTATTCTAAGTTCAAAGTGTATCCTCGTTTATCCTTAATCATGATAACCAAGAAGTATTTAATTTCAATTATAGTTCCTGCCCCTGCCAATGACCTATCAGGTGGAACAAATCCAGATGTGGTTAACTTCATTCAGAAGCAAGAAGAGTACATTGAACAACTTGAACGAGAAAGCCAGTATTGTAGAGTAAGCATTTAACCATTAAAATTCCATTGAAGTTTATAGATTTATTATAAGGACACACATGTGTATACTGTGCATTTGTCACATACCCTCAGTGCACTCTGCTGTTTCTTCAAGCTATTTTCCGAATAAGCTCTTTATCACGCTGTAGCAAATAAATAAGTAAATGTAAACTATTAAAAAGTGTTGCTTACTCGAAAGCTATGTAAAGTCCCTATTTAATCCCATTTTGTTCTTGATTTACGTGTTTTTGTGTCAGACCCTTGATTGGAATTACATGAATGTTTAAATTACTTATAATCGACATCGTTTAGGTATATAATTCTTATTTTCAGGATGAGCTTAACAACCTGTTAGGTAAAGTGAAAGAGGTGATATCCGAGAATGAGCACCTACACGAGGCTCAGAAGGACAAATTAATCACTCGAATGTTCCACAACTACGCTGGCTCCGAAACTGACGATCTCGACGATTTTGGAGATAGCACTGGTCTCGATAGTGATAATAAGGTAATCTCATAAAATTCCTTTCAAATTTACATCAACGAAGCGTTTTCAGTTGCAACGATGTGTTGGTTGAGTATAAAATGTTAAGGTATAAATATTACTTTAAGATATATAGAAGGTAAATAAATAAAGTGCAGCGGAAGATACTCTCGGATTGAACTCCTTTGATAGGAGAAATCGTCAGACTTATAATGTTTAGAAGCAGAAATGTACAGCTTTAGATCCCCCGTGTTTCAAAAATCTGTTTCGCATTCATCTTCTAAATGTCAAATATTACTGTAGATGGTTTAAATGTGTGAAGTTAGAGATTCAACTTATAAAAGCGAATTCAAAAAATATTTAATCATTTTAATAATTCATTAAATTGTATTTTTATTCCAAATATAAATAATGAATAAATTTAAAAATATTTGATTAACTGATATCACCACATGACTGACTGATGAACTGATACAGGCCACACCATCGAAGTTAAAAAAGCCAAAATCTCGGTCGACTAAATTGGAAGGACCTAACATCGTATTTGAATCGCGCATCGCGGAACTTGAAGCTCAGTTGGCTCAGGCCAAGATCGATCTGAAGAAAGTTCAGGTATGTGTTCATTACGAAGTACAATCAGGTACAATATCAACGTCACAACAGCTCCACAGTTAGCGGTGGTTGATGAATTTAGAGGTAAATTTAGTAAAGTCCTCTACCTACACGAACGAAAAATAACCTACTACTCATTTACCGTCCCAATTTGTTTCTGATTAAATCGTATTAATAATTGCAGGAGGAAAACAGCGAGAATAAACGAAAGCTAGCATCGGGTCTAGTCGATTCTACTTGTTTGGATGGCTTCAAACGGCAAATTGATAACTTGCAAAGGTAAGTATTTTTCTTACATTCAGCATTTCACAGATCATTAATTCCTGTAAAAAATATTTAATAAAAAAATTATTAACACATTGGAAAGGAAATCTCGAAAACAAATATATAAAAAATAGATAAGAATATTTTCTGGATCTTTGACTGGATCGCTCAAATTTAACAACTGCGGAAATAAAAATTATATTTTCTTCGATTATGTATACCTACGCAAAGATTTCATATAAAAAAATAAGTTTGAAGATGTTTTTCATCAGGTATAAATAACTTTAGATAAAGTTTCAGTTTTATGAAAAGCGCTTTATTAAGATTTGTGAGATGTGTATTCCAAGTCGAACTTTTTAAATACCTTAGAGATTATTATTGTTTTTATTTAACGTAACATAAAACTATAAAAGTGATTTTATATCTAGGGACAAATCATCATTGGAATCGCAGATTTCAAAACTGAAACATAACTTGGAGCAGCGCGACGACTATGAGGGTAGATACAAACGCGATGACGCAATTGAGAACCAGTTGAGAGAGGAACGGAATAATTTGGAATCTGAAGTACGAAGGCTTAAGGTTAGTTTTATCCAAACGTATACTTATGTAAAGTAGTAATTCATTCCACAATCCAATGGCACTACATTGGATTGTAGAATTACTTTCTTTCTGCACAAAAAATTAAAAAAAAATGAAGTCAACGAACCAATCCATAAATGTATACCTATACACAATACATGTGTGTCTAGTTTAGTAGTGTACTGTATTTGTACAAACGAGAAATAAGTTTTAATAAGTAAATAAGTTATAATAATATAAGGTTTCATTACATTTAATCTTTTTTTTCCCTAGGTGTACCACCAATAATTATTTTTAACACTCTGATTTTATTTATATTATGGTTCTTTTTGACTTCAAATCGGGTGAACATAAAGATCATATTTCTTGGCCATACTAATTTAAAAAACGTCACAAAAGTTATTTCGGTTTCTGAATTCGAATTCATTATAGGATGACCTAACAAAAGAGCGTAGTAAAGTACGCGAACTAGCGGGAGAATCTGCGCGTCGTACGATCCAAGAACGTAGCGCAGCGGAACAACGCTACAATCATCATTTTGATGAATTGCAAAACGATCTTGCTGCGCAGTACGATAATGTCGCCAAATTACAGGTATGAGGTGAACATTTTCATCTTAATTTGGTTCATTCGCTCTAAAACAAGATTTATTTTTTAGACATTTCATTAACTAGTAGTTAGTTAGTTATCGGAAGGTTTATGTTCATATTGAAATATTTTCCTAACGGAATTTCGTTTTATATAGATACTTTTTGCTTGTTTTCTTTTTTGTTGTCTGGTTGATTATGGGTATATTGCAATTGCACTTTGCATAAATTGGTAGAAAATAGTCACTGATATTATATATTTTTATATTATAATTTTCTTGTTAGTTGGATTTAGAACGTCAGCGTCGCGAAGAAAGCGAGCTCAAACGTGAACTGTCAATGAAAAACGCTGCGTTGGAAGAATTAAAAATGGAACTGAAAAATAAAACAGGTATTTTCATATTTAGAAAAAAAAACTTTAAATATAAAAATAACTAAACAATAAAAACCAAAGTTTTCCCCGGTAGGTAAACTGTATGGCCTGGAACTCCTAGTCAGTAATCAGTAATCCATTTTAGGTCGGATACTAGCAAATTGCTTGTTATGAACAACTGCGACTACTTTACGCTCCGTTGGGGCTGAACCAACCAAAATACCCATTATTTTCAAGTGTGACAGTATCTTTCACTTATTGGTAATAAATTCCAGCGTCTCTTCAAGCGGACTTAACTCAGGCTCATGCTGAGAAGGCCGCTTTAGAAGAAGAGTTGGCGAACACCCGTCTCGCCATTGAGCGTCACCAGAGGCAAGCCAAACATGATGCCAATCGACTTAATTCTGAGGTGAGAAGTCTGGTTATACTTAATTTATTTATTTTATACTACCTCGCTTCGAGGGCTTGAAATTGCGTTGCCGGTCTTTCAAGTACGGTACGCTATTCAAAGGTCTCTAAGTCCGAAATAGCTCTTGGCAGATGGTTTCGCATGGTGGAAATGCCTTCGGAAGCGCTCACCTTAGCTACTAGAGAACAGTTTAGAACGGAACATTAATTAAACACTTTTTATTTAATATAGAACATCTAAATATTTGACAGAAAAGATATTAATCGTAAAAGTATTATTAGTAATGGTATTTATAAGCACTAAATACTTCTTTTGTTCATTTTCTTAATCAAAAGTGTGTATACGCGGATGGAGTCGAATGAATGACAAACCGAATTATACAAAACACTAGCCCACTGGACATATTATTTACTATTATCATCCAAAGAATCTAATAGCATGTTAAGGTCTTGGGGCAGGGTGGAGTATACCAAATAATACATATAAGGATAAGAATTGTTTGCAAGAAATTTAAATTTTCCAGATACAATCTCTTCGTCACCGGCTGGATCGTTCTGATGCTGATCTGGTTCATTCTCGCCGGGAAAATCTTCGGCTTTCGGAGCAAATTTCAAATCTGGAAAAAGAAGTAAGCAACAAATTCTAATATTTTTGAGTACATCTATATAATGTTTCATTTATTAAAAAAATCTCCTTCTATATTATACTACTCTAAAATCCATTCAGTTTATACTTCTTCGCAGATAAATATGAAATCTCTTACTCCAATGACACCAGAAAAGAAGAAGAAAGAAAGAGAGTTGTCAACAGCACTTGAATCTATGGAAAATAAACACGGTTAGTTCTAGTCTAAATTATAATGTCCCAATGTGCCGTCCTTTGTCCTTGTCTCATCATGGGGAAACTATTGATGTTTTGAACCATTCGCTTAACAAAACAGCTTCAAAACATTTGTAATTTACCCTTTCATTGCTTGCATGGATAGGTAGTTTAAAAGGGCTTTACAATTGGTCTTAAACTTCAATAGTTTATTCATCAGATTGTTTGCTGGAAGTTATATCTACTTCTGTTATATTATCTATTGGGTAAACTTTACTTACTACTTTTACATCGTCATGTAATTTTTCAGTCTCTATGACTACACATTCCTCAGTTAAGGCATATTAAACGATCTCAGTAAGAGCACCATCTATAGGTAGTTAATTTGGTTCCACAGCTAAAACGGTGGCTGAGTTGGAGTCCATGATACAATCACAAAACAGTCTGATGGAGAAACTCACCAGCGAATGTCGTTTGCTTACCGACAAGCTTGACGACGCAAACCGTAGACATAAGTACGAACATTTTCAAATTTATTTGCATGAAATCTACTACTGCACTTTAAAATGTCTTTTACTAAAACGACTGATTGTGATCATTGCCCATTCAAATAGAAGTTCAATTATTTCAACAATAACTCGTTGCATGTGTATGTGAAATTTAACTATCGTGTTACATGTTGTTTACATTTTAACGAGACTTTCCTAACATCACGTTGTGTTTTTATTGGTAACAGGCAGAGCGCAGAGACGCAGCCGTGTAGACGAACCAATCAGAACACAACGCGATCGATCAAGTTCAGAAGACCAGCCAATCACGAACCACCGCAAGCGCCGCGTAAAAGAGTCCGGTTCGTCGAATAACTACCCAATTATTGTTGGCCCGCTGACGACAAATCAGGATCTCACAAATACTAAAGGTGAAAAGATTTATAATCTACCGCTAATGATTCAACAGCCCTTTTTACGAGAGAAAAAGGAGCCAATTAAAGTTGATATAAGCGTGAAACTCATACCGAAACCAAAAAAGAAAGATCGAAAGAGACGTGATTCGCAAATAGAGAATCACGATGGTAATGGTAAAATGGCAGGAGTCGATAGTAAGGTACATTTTGTAAAAGAGACCGTTGAGGTATACGATGATTCAAACAAAGATGTTTCGAATGATACAAAATGCGAGAATAAACCAGAGGACAATCCTGATGACCTGAAAGTAGCAGAAGAAAGCCAAAAACACGAAACAGGTCATGACGAAGAAGGTATTATTCATGCAAATGAAGATGAACTAGGGATTGCTTTACCTAAATCTCCCGAAATCGAAGAAACAAACGAATAGTTAAGTAATTTTGAATTTACCTAACGTTAAAAAATACACCGTGGTATATTTATTAATTTTTTCATATTAAGTGTTATAATAATTATTATATTTAAATTTTGATATTGAGATACTTGTATAAAGATATATTGTTTAATAATGGATATTCTATTATACATTTGTTTCTAGTTAATGTATTTAGTTTGTTTAAACAGGTATATTAATATTATTAAAGCTTATACTAATAGTTGCTGTGGAGAGTTATAATGTAGGTACTTTAATTTGGGTTTTTGTTAATGCACTTTCATTAACAAAAACCCAAATTTCTTTCTCCATTTTTGATACTTTCATCAATGTATTTTTTGATACAACTTAATTGATTGTTCTTCTGACAAATGTTTGTTTTTATGTTTTTAAATGGGCAATGATGGCAATATAAAGAAATAATAAATGTAATGTTTGCTTAATTTTTGGACAAGTTTTCTTTACGCAATTCATTCATATTATAAATTTCTTTCAGAGTCGAAAAGACACAGTTGCTTTACAGGAACACTGAACTTATGAGAAAGCTAAGATATTTGTGGTCTTCTCATAAGAAATATTGCACTACGATAGCACCATTCAGAAGCTACACCCCACTAAGTGGTTATCCCGCTAGCTCAGACTTAGACAGCACTTATTTAACATCTACTCCATACACAAATAGATATAGCATTCGAAAAATTGAGGGTTCTCACTATTCGGGTAGTGCTAGGGATTTAGAAGAATTAAGCAAAAACTTAAGCGATATTTCACTTGATAGATTTGATTCTGATGAAGACCCAGCTAAGGTAAGAGGTAATTCAGATCGATTTTCGATCTTAATTGTTTGAGTGAATTAACTTTAGAGTCAGCATGTAAAGTCATCAGCATGAAGCATGTTATTAAGTAGATTTTAACTAGAGTAAGATTATACCAAGACATCAATCTGGCATCCGCGTAGCGTAGAATGTAGGTAAGTAAATTTACAATGTTTTTAAAATGAGGTCGATTGTAAATACATAACATTTGATGGAAAGACTTTTTACCATTGATATTTTTGTGCACGAATTTCTGTGTTGTGTGTTATCACGTTTGTTTACATTTAGGCAAGAGCTGGGCACTTTGCAGCGTCAAGTAGAGATGCTGGGTCGTTCGATGCAAACGACATACGCGCACAATCCTAGCACACAAGGTATGGCGACTTATTTTATCGATTAAAAAATGGCCTACATCAAACATCAACTTAACTTAAATTGATCTAAATATATAGTAACAGTTAGAGTTGTTATTTTATACTGTAACTATGTCAATTTTATAAAGTAATGTTTAATTAAATTACAGCACCTTCCTCACACACTACCACAACCGACAGAATACCCAATACCACAGTTCCAACCAGATCCAACGATACCAGAGCTGAGCCCTCCAGAGAGTCCCCATTCCGAGAAGAGCCCAGGCTCAGTCCCGGATATGAATCAGAACCTGCAGATCAACAAACTTTAGAATCATTAAATACCACAGAAAATATAAAAGGAAAATCGGAGCGTATATTAAATAAACAAAATTCGCGCGAATCAATCAGTGGAAGATCATTGCATTCGTCAAAAGGTTCCCCATTGCCTGAAGCTGAAAACGCTTTTAATACACAGGAAACGAAAGAAGATAACACTAAATACGTTGAAGAAATAAATTTTAATTCAGATGAAAATCTTAACACTAATATTGTTGAAGATCAATCTAAGATAAGGAAAAATATTGAAGAGACAACGAAAGAACAAACACGTCAAGAAATAGAAGAAGATCAAGGAAACAACGAAAAAAATTACGAGCAAGATTATCAGAGTTATGAACAGAATTATCAAAACCAACCAAGCACAGAATATCAGGAATACGACCAGCAGTACTCGCAACAACAATATGAGAATTACGAACAATACCCAGAACAATATAACGATCCCAATACACAATACGACAGTCAATATAATTATGAAAATGATCCAAATTACCAACAAAATTATGATCAGCAATATAGCCAAGATTATAATCCACAGTATGAAGAGAATGTTGAAAAAACACAACCGCCTGATGAAAATGCTAGTCAAAATGGTCAAAGTTAGCAAGAATTTGTCACTGCAAAATATGATTTAGACATAAAACAAAAATTTTATAAAGTATTCTTAATGGTTTAAGTTATCCTGTATCTACATATAGTTTTATTACCAGAAAATGGTTAGAAGTTATTATTTGTGCAATATTTTCATTTTAAAAGCTTATATAAATTGTCTCAAGACTTAAGGTAATCACGCCAAATTAAGGCTTTCAGTGAATATTTTTGATTATATAGAATGATTATTAAAAAACAACACATTAAAATTATGATGTAAAATAATAACTTATTTTCTAGAGACACCCTGGCTATTAGACCACAACAATAATAAAATGATAGAAAATCTTTCGATCTATCAAAACTCACATTTAAATACAATGAAGAAAACATTGAAATTTAAAAACATTGATTCAACGTGTTCTATATATAGCCCATAAACTACATATAATCATAGTCACAGGGGCCCTAGTTGGCTACGTCCAATATATAGGTAGTTCATAAATTATTCACATTGTTATTGCTCAATATAGAATTGAAAGTAAATTTTAAATAATATTGTTTTTTATTTACCTGCGTAAGCTTGTATTGGTCGCATATGAAGGTATGTACCAAAATTAGCAAATTTCTTGAGACCAAAGTTCGTCGGTTCCGTTCTGCGCTCCTCATAAAGCCCAGTGACACTAGTACTGAACTAGCACAAAGGACTGTCACACCGTGCTATATCACGCTACGAATATGATTATGTCCCATTCGGGGTCGAGGCCATGGGTCCGTTGTGTCCAAGCATTATGAGGCTTTTAAGGAAAAAAATTAGTCAACAGCACAGGAGATCGAAGAGCTGACAGCTACCTCAGACAAAGAATTAAGAGTAATGAAAAGGAGAATGCTACCAATATCAGCATGTTGTCTAAAGGGACTCCACACACAATAATCTAAATGATTGTTGATTTTTAAATATTTTTGAGTCTGTTTTTCGCAAGGATATTTGAATTTTTTTTGGATAAAGAATTTTGTGAACATTAAGTTCACTTTTGATTACAAAACATGTAACAATTGATTTCATGTTTAGTCTCTAAAACAGTACATAGGAAGCAATACACCCATGAAGATTAACATTTATATTTAAATAACAGATACATATCTACAATTACTATAAACAAATATTATACAAGTTTTTTATGCTTCTATTTTGTCTTCACTGAACTGAGAAGATATCCAAGTTAGTGCCCACTTCAAATTAGTTAACATATATTTTAGTGCTTTAGTCCAATGCTCCTCAGAATTAAACTGTATCTTAATAGAATATGCATGTGGTGGTGAAGCAGTGTCTTCAATTTTCCCTTTATCTATTCTGTATGGCAAGCAAAAGCCAGTGTTACCCTTCTCAACTTGCTCCTTGAATTGTTGAAGACAATCTAAAAAGGCCACCATGGCAGCATCAAATTTTGTGTCCCACAGGAGTCGGAAGCCTCCAGAACCATACAGTGGTAATACCTTTTGATCCTCTAAAACTTCAATGTAAGAATGATTCCCATATGGTACTAGTCTGTAGCGCTGAAAGCAGAAGTTTATTTTTCTTGCCAGTGATGATAAAAGTAACACAGTTTGTCCCCATGCTGCATTTATTTCTGACCAATCAACAGGAGCAGTTGGTAATCTACCAAGCCTAAAGTTATTAATTATTCCAAATTGTCCTGAATCTGATATGTGAAATGTTGCCTTAAAAATGTTTGTTTTCTTCAGTTTTTCAAGTTGGCTTTGGGTGTATGCTAGTTGACACTCATAAAATTTCATTTGATCCTCTGTTGTCATTAAATCTTTACGATATCTTGTATACTCTTTCCAATAAATTTCTTGTTCAACTTCTAAACGTTCTTTTTCCTTCTCCTGTACCTCAATTTCATCTTTCATTGCCTTTTCCTCTTTTTGTAAAGCAGATAACTCTTGTAAGAGCCTCTCTTCTTCTTGTTTCCAATCATGCAACTCTTTTTCAAGTCCTTCTAAATTCAAGTCTTCTTTGTCATCTTCTAGCTTTTTTAAATAATCATTATAGTCTTTCCACTCTGCCTCTGTTATTTTTAACTGATTGTCCATTAACTCTAACAGTGTATCTGTACATTCATCACATAAGGGATGATCTACATCAGAATTGTTTGACAGGAGATCAAACAGTGTGGCCTTTACATGCAATTGATGACCTAAAGATGTGGTTTCCCAACCATCTGATATGACCATGAAACCATTTGCTCCATTACCAGAATCAAGCATACGAAAAGGTGGGACATAGTGTTCCAAGCTGGAAGACTGCAAATCAAGATCTGCCTCATTATTACGACGTATTTGTAACGTCAGATCAGCAATAGTGTGTTCTCCGAGGTTATTTAAAGATTCATCTAGCTTAAGAGGCTGCAAGCATCGCTGACACGAAAAACTCACGTAGGATTTAGAATCACTCATGATAACTATTGTGTAATTTTCTACGACAAAGAAATGAACGTAATGAACATATAGGTAGAGATATTTACAAGTACATTTCATACAAGGAAGAATGTATACTGAATTATTAAAATTTAATAGATTTTAATTTTAAAACAAAGACTTTGAAAAAATTTCGTAGTGAAAATGAAAATATTTTGATTTTTTGACATTGACTATAGGTACTTGACAGTGATCGTAATTTTAAATAACAGCTGATATAGTGACTGACAACTGTCAATTACCGAGTACACAGAGTGTCATGTTGACAATGCTCTCTTTATAGACATTCTATCCCACAAACGTCTACATTATTTCATGCGAAAACTCAATTTATGGACTTATAAGTTATAATCCTTTTAATGAAAGAAGTCCCGCAGTCGCACCGCTGTAGTTGCAAGACATAATGTTGCGATTTGTATTTATAAAATAATATTATTCCTTGCATATTTCGATGAAACAACATATTATGCTCTCAAATTGTATTAAGAAATAAATACATTTTAGGTAAGCTGAATTTTCTTTACTCAAGTCCATACAACATTTCAGATTACGGAAACATATATATTTTTGATAAGCCAAAAGTGTATTTGACCATTTTTGCCAAAATGTCTACCAACCTACTCGTGAATTATTTATAGTTTTCAACAAATAAACAAATTTGTTTAAGTCCCTTTTTGTAATTCTTGTTACAGTTTTCTCTTACATGCGTGAAAGATTAATCATAATAGTCCCTTTATAAAGTCCCTAACTTTTAATGCTTATGTACTATTTAATGTTTTATTTAAAGTTAAGTACCTAGTTTCATAATACGCATTTGTTAAATTTTGTCGAAAAAATTATATATATTATAAGAGTCCCATCAATACAGCATAATATTATTATGTACAACTCTAAAAAGACCTGTTATGGCAGCGACTCTCTTCCGAATATTGTTTAGTGGAATTAAAACAGCTTGATAGTTTTATACCGCTTCACAGAACTCTTTCACCTTCAATGCCATTTCTCGAGACGCTAGCTACAAACTTAAACTATAAGCTAGTAAACTTAGAAAAATCTACCATAACAAACGAGCTAACATCGACGAACGACACATGCCCGACCCATCAAATGTAATTCCAAAAATCACTGCGGGAATTCTTTCATGAAAAGGACTCTACCAAAAAAAAACATAGATAACAAAATATTTTTTTTTGCTGCTTGAAAAATAATTTCATTAAATTTGATAAATGTAATAATCGTCTATCACAATTTTTATGCACGAACAACGCATCTTGTTCGAACAACTAGAATCAATGAAATTCACTAGGAAACACATTACTGATCGTTAGAGAAACTTTAAAAAAATATACTTGTATAAATGTGGAAGTAAGTAAATAAAAAAAATTTAATATCAGCACATGTTTAATCCATAGACTAGAATACAATGAAAACTTAATAGCACCTATTAATAGTTGTAAAATATGTAAGAGGTATATAAAATACTGGAACTGGCCTTATTTACATCAAGAATCATATACCAAGTTATAATGTCAACCAGGACAGACTATAATTTAAAATAAAACATTTCTTACCATCTAAATTATATTAATAGGCATTTTAATAACTTTAATAGGAACGAAATAAACTTTTTGCGGTGTCGATTCTAATGTATCTCGGAATTAAAATTTAGTCTATACATATCAGAGTCGACACTACTGACTTTAAATATTTTGTTTATAGTCTAAGAGCCACATTTCTATGGCTAGTGATCTATATTACGCTTAGTGTAATTGAGAAATTTTGGGAATGAAATTTTTGAGTTTTTTTTTCTAACGTTAGATTACAATTATTCGTAAACATTTTTTTCCAATTATGATTTAATGAATTCAGAGGGTACATATTTACATATAGACTGAGTGGAAACATCACCACAATAAAGAAAGTACATAAAACGATAAAAATTGTTACTTAACTATAACTTCTCTCTATTTTCAATATGAAATATTGAAAATTATCTCAAAGCGGGCGCACCCTGTAATTTGAATAACGCTGCGTACATTGACTATCTCAGGTCGTGTTCCATAAACCCTACTGTTAGAAGACATTTTGAAGTCAATAATTTTCAGAGTAACGCAACTATTTAGGTTAAATTAAGATATAATCTAAGGTGTATTGCCATGTAAATAATGTGTGGTATCCTGTATTTTGTGGTAATAGGCGTTAGGTAGGAAAGACTGCGCCCAACCACCTTGTTGTGCCGGTACTAAAATCTCCCTGAAACAAAAATTACGATTTTAGTAATTTAAATTACTCCATAGACTCAAAATGGTAGACACAGATGATTATAACTTGTCAGAATTTAGATATGGGTAATATTGTATGAAATTTAATTTTGTTTAGAAAAGCACAGAATTTAGGCTATCTCCGAAGCTTATCTCTCCAACTAAACTTCTGAGTAAAAAGCGGTATACTAAGTTCGAAAGCTACAGTAATAATAAAGTCTTCAGTCCTCGTTCATCGCTATTGAAAAAAAGTTTTGTGGTAAATTTTAACACAGTGAAATAAGTCTAGCAAACATCACATGTTTACTTTATCTATGGCAGTCGTCAGTTTTTATGTTACTAGCTGACCCGGTAAAGGTTGTTTTGCTATAAATGTCTAGCAATTATGTCTTTAGTTCAATAAAAATAAGTAGAAAAGTATCGACACCTGTTAGAATCTTTAGTTAGGCGTAGGGACTGACACCCCAGCCCACTGGTGAAATAACCTTAAGAGGTTATTTCACCAGCGCAATCAGTCAACCCCTTCCTAGTGGGAGTGCCAGCTTTTTTAGACTTGCAATGGGCAGGAGAGGGATACATTCTCACAGAAACCGCGTGAAGTGATGCAATAGGTCAATTTATTGTACTCGTTTGTGCGGTGAGTGAGACTCCGGAGCCAACCCCCCTCCATGAAATATAAGGTGCAATTAAAGAAAGAGTACCCCAGGGGGGTACCATGTGCGCTCGCCATGGAGAATCCCCTCTGGGCGTCCTCTATTGGGACGTCTAGAACCGTAGGGGACGCACAGGTGCCCCTCGTATTCTGGGGGGGCAAATTGGCTAATAAATTTAGATCTCGGGGCAGAGGAGCCAAACAAAAGACCGCCACCCCCTTAACACTCAGTGGACTTCAAAATTTAGGGGCTCAACTCTAACTTAAACGCGGTCCACCACCATCTTGAGACTGGAAGCGCCTTGCTCTTTCTTACCGAGACACAGATATCTTCCCCGGCTGATACCTCTTACCTCTCCTATCCGGATAAAATTAGAAATTCCTTTGTACCGCGGCGGGAGTCTGGTGTACTCAGGGAGGATATCTGTTCTCGTCGCCTGATTTTGAAGGTACCGACCTATCCACCTTTGGTGCGGTAGACTGGATGACCATCCGGTTTCTACCGTGCCTGTATAGGTCCCATAGCGGAAATACCGAAACTGACCGACTCATCGAGCACCTTCAATCGCTCTGATTCCCTGCTCGAAAGGTTCCGACCGCTGAAATCGTGATACTAGGGATTTTAATGCCCACCATGCCGAATGGCTTCTCCAACACTACCGATAGCGGGAAGATCCTTTCACGACTTTGCCTTGGCCTACGACCTGACACAACTGGTCCCTGCGTTTACGCGAATACCAATGTGGAAGGTCATAATCCCTCTTTTTGACCTTCTGTGACCTCACATGGAGAATTACCAATCTCCGTCGACCCTCCTCTGGATGTGGAATTGTGTGGTCGAGATTGCCAGCCATGCGCCCTCCTCGGCTCCGCTTTGCGGGTGCCGCGTGTGTGGACTATGGTGAGTTGGGATGGGATGCGGTCATTTTTGATTATCCATGGGGTCTATTTGCTTTTCTCATGTCGAATGTGCTGCAACACCATCGCGAAGTGGTCCTCAGGGTATGAACTCTTCATTCCATTCTCTAAGGTGCCTCGGTGGTAGGTGAGCCCTGGTTTAAGGCTTGCAAATGTTGGTGGAAGGAGAGTATTTCACCTGGGTAAACGAGTATATTCGTGACGCGAATTCGGCGAATCAAAAGCGTACAACTCACCTCCAGGTCCTTAAAAGCGAGATTGCTATGGCAAATCTGACAATTGGTTTTGGGAGAGATTAGCTCGCTTCCCTTCGGGGACTGTGTTTCTGGTCCCTCGCCAAGGCTGTCCAAGGAATTTCTGTCAGCCATCCATTCCAACTTTGACAGGGAGGATAACTCGCTGGCCCACACTGCGAAAGAGAAGGCCGATCTCTGGGCCGCCTCTTCGGTCCAACTCGACTTTGGATGACCAGGGTAATGCACCACCGTCTATCCCCGGTGTGATACTTGATCCAGATATCAATTTCGCACCGAGCTGTCCGCAAAGCTCTCCTCTCCTTGGACATAATTCGCGGGCGTGGGATCCCCTATATCTTCTTGTGTCCTGGTTGGCTGTCCTACGCCCTTTTCCGCTTTGTACTCACTGGATTGTCCCGAACAGCTGGAAGACTGCTTCAATACACCCGATCCCTAAGGTGATCGCTCTGATCCGTCCAATTATCGCCCAATTGCAATAACTTCTTGTTCTCCAAAATAATGGAAACCATTATTAATGGCCATCATAGGTACCTAGAGGTCACCAGCTGATTAGGACTGAGTACGGTTTTCGTGTGGCCGCTCTGCGGTGATCTTCTTGCATACCTTACTCATAGATGGCAGAGGCAATTGATCCAAGGGGAGGCTGCGGTAATTTGGACATTGGAAAGCCTTCGATCGGGTGTGGCATAAAGCACTTCTTTCTAAGCTTCCAGCATATGGGCTTCCTGAGAAATTATCAATTGATCTCCATTTTGGGGATGGAACATCAAGGTCTCGTGAGGAGCATGTTCTGACCTTAAATTTGTGAATTCTGGGTTCCACAAGGCTGTGTCCTATCCCCGACCCTATTTCTTCTGATATCAATGACATGCTACAGCTTGGAAGCATTCATTTTATGCGGATGATAGCACTGGGATAATTTACACTGGCCGTGCGAATATTTCTGGTATTGTCGACCAGTGCCGGAACAATCTTGTGTCTGAAGTCGAGGCATTACTTTTAATTCGCGAATGGGGTCGACAAAATCTTGTCGAATTTATCCCAAAAAGAAAGTCTGTTTTCCGCTAAAAAACTCCTTTTGTTACTCCTCTTTTGTTGAACCCTCTTAAAGCCTCAGCCAATCGGAGTTCTTGGCGTCGATATAGAATATTTCATTTGCGATATTTGAGGTAAGGTAAAATTGCCTCCGAACTTGTTAGTAAGGCGAGACGGTATTTCACACCGGGTCACCGCTTGCAACTTTATAAAGCGCAAATTGGCCCCACATGGAATACTGTTCTCACCTCTGGGCGGGAGCTCCCCAGTACCAGCTCCTTCCCTTGATCCATCCAAAGAAGAGCACTTGAATCTCGACGACCAATCACTTTCTGAGCGTTGACCCTTTGGCGTGGTAGAGATTAGGTCTCTCTCCATCTTCTATCGCATTTATCACGGAGAGTTTGAGGAGCTTTGGTTTGATACCTGCAGCTGAATTCCATCATCGGACGTCGAGGCAGAATAGAAATTTCATCCGTACCACCTCATGTCCGCCGTTCCACACTGAGCCTTCAGAAGGCACTTTCTGCCGCACACGTATGTGGAACAGTGCCAAAAGAGTATTTCGAAATTAGACTTAGGGACTTCAAAAAAAGAGCGTATAAACATCTCAAAGGCCGGCAACCACTGGTGAGCCCTTTGCTTGCGAGTGTCCATGGGGGCGGTGTACTTGGATCAGGTGAGCCTCCTCTCGTTTGCCCCTGTTCTATAAAAAAAAAAATCTTTTAGAGTTAACAGATTATTGTGACTGTCAATTAATTATAGACAAATAATTTGCGATAAAATAAAATTGCGTCTATAATTAAAGATCTAAGATATCCTATCGCTTAAGTTTGACCAGACTGCTCACGGTGTGCCAATTTAATTTAAAAATGGTGAAGAGTCCATCGCGGACAAATATCGTGACAGGTGATTTATATATATATTAAGATGATGATTATTGTGTTATGTAAAACTCTGTATTGTTATTAGCAGATCATTGCTATCAAAAACCCTATATTTTCGAAAAAACTTATTTCAAATTTTATACTTAATCAAAGTTTATTTAAACGATCTTTTAAAAAATAATATTTGTACTAAAAAAACCGTCTACACTTAAAAGCCCAGTGGACGATATCTTATCGAAAATATAAACAATACTAACCCAAATATAATTAATTTTTACGAGCGGCGACATAAGAGCGCTATTGTTTAGTTTCAAGGTTAAAACTCCACTTTGAACCGAGCTGTGGATGCCATAACAAATGTCGAAAGTTTTTAAATTTCAAGTCAATTATTAAAAATTTAAGTTTAAGTCAAATTGAAGTTAAAATTCTATTTTTTTGAAAAATTTCAAAGAAGTTTATCTGAATTAAGTAATTAAGTAACTAATATATGTACAATTTTAAATATTGTACATATATTAGTTAGAGTTATAGAGTTATATGTTGTTGATGTTATAGGATATATATAGTTATACATTTAATATTAAGTTAGTCGTAGGGTCACTTTTGCACTTTGGAGGCCACGGGAGATCAGCGTTGGGTCACATGCTATGGCCCAACACATGCTGAGTGGCATCCATTTTCAGGTGACCAGTGAGATAGTTGTAAGTTTCATTTATTTATTTTAAGTACACCTATCTATATATATTTTTTTTGTCTACACTGGTACTTGAAAAATAAAATTGTTTTCTTTCTTTCTTTCTTTAAAACACAGCTATATAGTTAAATGATAATCAAATCTTAAAACAAAAGTTACTCATCGAAAGAAATCGTGTTAAAATGTTGCAATATAAAAAAAAACAGTTGCCATGTGGAATTAAATTCTCCCTTACATAAAGACTCCTTGACAAGTAGGACCATTTTAAATTTTTTACAACGAAGAAAAAGTTTGCACATGTTGTCCTTTTGTTGTATTGATTAATGGTCACTAATGGTGCGGTAATTATGTGTGAACTCAGATGTAATGACCAGATATGCCTGCTGCAGCATAGAACACATTTCGAACACGTTCGGTTACTAAAAATATTAGGCTTAGTATTATAATGGACACACAACTTATAAACATATAGTTGTATATATATCTTTATACATATATTAGCTGAACCGGCAAACGTTGATTTGCCATACATGTGATTTTTTAATTAAGAAATAAAAAGTAGGGGTTGATCGTAGAGGGGTAAAAATTTTGGGTTGTATGTATTTTTGTATGCTGTTTGAAAAATAAAAAAATAAGAAATGTATCAGAAATAAAAATTAGGGGTGGGACCACCCTTAACATTTAGCGGGATGAAGAATAGATGATAGCCGATTCTCAGACCCACTGAATACGGATATAAAATTTCATAAAAATCGTACGAGCTGTCTCGGATTTCAATTACGCAGCCCGTGACACGAGAGTTTATATATAAAATTATCACACAAATTTTATATTCCCATATATCACGAGATGCATTCTACAAGATCATTGTTCTGACTCATTATCTTTCGAAATCAATTGTGTATTACTATGCAATATTATTGAGTGCTTTCTGCTTACAATAACAAAGTTAAAAGTGTAAAAAGCTCACGGGCAGGCGAGTTAGACACGGGTGTGTTGCGGGCATTTAACGTGCAATTCCAACTTACCTTACAAATGTACGTAACTTACCTTTGGAACGATGTGTGGTAAGTTGGAATTGCATGTTATTAAGATCAAATAAGTGAAGAACGTGGTTTTTGTGGACATATGCAGATATCAGATGTCATATGATTTGAATGCGTGACGTGAAATTGTGCACGAAGTTAGAGAACTTACATATATTGGTACACTGTATGTGTGTGTACACTTTTTTCGTTTCAAATCAATATATATATATTTTGCTATAATGTTTTTCTCACATTTTAAGTGGACTTTGACCTTTTGGTCGGCATTAACCTTAAATTGTATTTAATATAAAATATCGTGATTAATACGAGACATAGTATTACAAAGAAGTTCATATTCAAATTTTCCGGAGTGGGCCATTTTAAAAATTACATTTTCGTACTATGATTATCGAATAGAGTTTATTAACTGCTAAACATAACACTCGGCTTCAACATTCTTTTGGTGGTGAAGCACCATGCAGGACGACTTAAAAGACGACGTTTAATATCTGGTTATCTTAATTCACGCGTGTGTATCTCCGAAATCTTCTTGCAATTGTCACCAATAGATGTACTGTATCTTATAAAAACTATGCTAAACTCTGTTACTTACTTTAGAATTATTGTGAAATTTTAAAAAATGTGTATTTTATGTTTCTGGATTCCTATAGTGTTCTACAAAATAGATCAATGAATCTGCCGTCATGAGCAAGGTTTAGCAAATGATTAAATTTTAAATGAACTGCATAACATAGTATATCATTTGGCTTCAACCTGCTTTTGGTGGTGAAGCACCATGCAGGGCGACTTAAAAGACGACGTCTAAGGCATATTTATTAGTGTCCACAGATACTCACGGTCTATTCGGTTGCTGTGGCGTCCTATCTCGTTGCCGGCGGTTCTTGAACCAGTTTGACACTTGTGTCAATGTCAGACCTGTCTTTTGTGCGAGGGCGCGTTTCTCATCGGGTGTGGGATATCTTAAAATTTTAAAATTCAATCGTTTAAAGAATCTTGAAATAATCGTGGTTAGTTATGAATTTTATATAATCTAGAATTAGAAATAAAATGTTTTCTGTCCTTTTTTCATGTTAGTTTAATATCCAAAAGTCATGAGTACACATAAAATTAATAAACAAACCTCAAAGTTTAGTGATATATTATTGTAAATGAACTATTAGTTGCTTATTTAAAGAAAAACATTATATTAACGGGATCAGTTCTGTATTTTTTTTACAAAATTTAAGTATATATATATTAGTAGGTCACGGTCTACCGTGACCACGCACGCTGTAAAGCACGCGAAACGTCGGAATAATTGAAAATAATGTAATATACTTAAATTTGTAAAATACATAACTTAATCCGCTAACATAGTGTTTTTCTCTAAATGAGTAATAGTTATGTAAATAAAAGACTATATTATTAGTAGCTTAGTAGTTTTCACTATTATTGTTGATCAATTAGACACTACTACGTACCTATTTCGATAGTAACAATCTTTCAAAGCGTTCCTACTTTTCTCTTTAAAGCAATACACTGTCTCTTCACCATCCCATATTGTCTTTGGTAGTGGATATTTTTTTCTTAATCTATATTTGTCTACGGCACCTATAAAAAATATTATATTCAAATTGGAAGACTTACTACTATTTAGAAATTAAACTTTTATTTTTTATTACATTTTCACTTTTGTAGTTTCAATTTGAACATTTATTATTTTAACAGCATTGGTTTTTAATATTTATTATAAATTTTAGTTGACTACTTTTTGGACAGCGGAAAGAAGAAGTAAGAAGCAAAAAAGCAGATGTATAAATAAGGATGGCTGAAAATCATCGAAGACAGACCCTCGGGTTTGCAAAAAGCAAATGTATGTAAATTTAAATTAAAAGTTTTTGTGTCAATAAAGTTTATTTTTATAAATAAAACATTTAAAAATAAATTTACAAAGACACTAAATCACATCGTTATCAAACACAAATATTTATGTATTTCATTTTTTTTATCTTTTACGCAATGTGCTCAAACTATTACTTTCAGCCAGACTCGAGCCAAAAACTTTGATTCTAATGCAATAGCCGTTGCCCAGGTAGTTTCAAAATCAACCAGTAAAATAAATCTTAATGCACTGCGTCTTACGTATACCACAAATAAAACCAGTTAATAAAAATAAAAAGCATACCTAAAGCCCGCCCGCGAACCTTTTCCGCCTCTTTATAATGGGCCTTGTACCACAGAGTCTGTAGCATTGAATGATGTTTTGGCGGGAATGTGTGCGTTTCCAAGATGGCGTACAGCTCTTGATAAACGCCTCTATGGTACGCAACTAAAGCGCGGGCTCTAAAAAAATATTTCATTTTAGAACAGTCTTTGAATATACAAAATAAAATGAATGAAAAAGGCCTTAATTTTCTACATATTAGGTCTCATTACAACGGCTAGTGTAAAAAACTTAATATTAGAACTTAATGTTCTCTAATTTATGCCACTCTCTCCTCTCCCTCTTTAAATATTATTAAACCTAATAACTACTTATTGATAAAGAAACTTACCGCAGAACAGTCTCATTTCCACAGACAAGTTGGCTTTCGGGCAAACTCCACAAAAAAGCCGCTAATTTTTCTATATCACCTTTTTGCTGTAGCGCCTCACACATACATTGCACTTGCTCCGAATTAAAATTCACTCGCCTCATTGCACCACTTTCGAAATAAGACAATCTCCCATCACTCGGTAGGTTCTCAAAATTTTGGTTTTGTATATCAATGTCTATTCCACCCAAATTATTTTCGTTTTGAACGCATTTTTGCGTTTCGCTGAAATATGAACGCATCCGTTCCTCGGTTTCAATTTGAAAGAAGTTATCATTTATTGGCGGCAATTTTAGTTCGAAATTCAAATATTTTTTGCTTCGCGGCGGGGTTAGGTAATCGAAATTCTTGTTGCTCTCTTGTAAGTAAGTTGCATCTTTGTTTCGCTCGATGGGTGACTTCTGTTTGCAGGAGAAATACTGCTTTTCCTGTGCATCAGGTTGATAAAAGTTGTTGTTTTGGCTTTCATATGGAAATGGTGGGAGTGATGTTTCTGACTCGCTTGTCATGTCACTGGCTGGACTGAGACGGTCGGAGCAATCCATAGCTGTAGATTTCATCGCCGGTACTTAGATCCTACAAAAGATAATATTGTAAGGAATGGAAAGATGTTATGAAAAGTCCCTAATCCGTTAAACACCGCCAAACGCAAAAAATGTCGTATTAATTTGTAGAAATGTTGCATATAGGTACACTTGGTAGTTAGTAAAGTTTTGATATTTTTTCATCGTTACTAGTATAAGACCATATAACTTGCCTCATAGTTCTAGGTCAATGGGAAATTACCTAAAACACTGTAGACCTAAGTATGTCGTTTTATTTCTAGGCGATAAATGTAGATAAAAGGGCTTACATTTTTGAATTCAACAGAACACATAAAAACCATATGTTCGTGTTATTTTGTACATATCTATACTAATATATAAAATTATAGTGTCTGTTCTTAATATTGAAGTAACCATTTTTTACTACATGCATATGAATATGTATACGATACATACACAAAAAGACGTGAGACGTTTTTTAAATTTTTGTCGGTCTGTCTGTCCGTCTGTCTGTCTGTCTGTGTGTCTGTTTGTTCCGGCTAATCTCTGGAATGGCTGGACCGATTTTGACGTGACCTTTTTTGATTGGTAGCTGATGTATAGGAGTCATTAGGCTACTTTTATTAGGGTTCCGGTCTAGTAAGGACCCTCCGTCAGTCCGTTCATTCGCCCGTTCTCACTCTAGCGTCGAAACGGTTAGTGTTAGAAAAATGGAACTTTGCACGGATATATGTGTATTTACTACGCCAATAAAAAGCTAAAATAAAATTACGTAATAAAAAACATATAATACAAAATAAAATAGTGCATCAAAGCTACGCTAAGACGGTACGAAGTTCGCCGGGTCAGCTAGTCACCTATAAAGTTCTTTATCTCTTGCACCTAGTTTTAAAAAAATAAGCACACATACAACACAAAAACACTTGACGATTTTGATAATCAACATACAGTTTATTTAAATCTCATCTTCTCAATATACAGTCGAAACTCGTTAATTCCAACCTGCGATAATTCGAACCTCTCTATAATTCAAAGTTATCACGAGTGCCCTACAAAATCTCTTTATATTTCGAACTAAATCAATACATTTTTATGCACTTGGTAATTCGAACGAAAAGATCATTGCTATATAATAAAACGACGCGTTAATTGGAACTCATCGGCGTCCAACACTCGACAGTTCAAAGTTGCAGAGAGAAAGAGATCGAATGATTGTAATGTAAGTACATTTTGCGTCAAGTTCAACAGAGATGTCAGTTAAGGAAGCACGATTTTCCTTCGATACCTTACAACGCTTCTGTCTACAAAACGAAAGTGATGAAAAAACATTTCAGGCACTTTTTCTCTTAAAAAAGTTATTGAGCAGTCTGAGTAGCAGCAATGTGTTTTGAAGCAAACCAGTATAACAGATTTCTTCCGAAACATTAATTAATTCACATTATGAATAGATTTATGTATGTACAGTCTAAACTTTTTTTCATTGTTATAGAATAGCAGTTAATAAATAATTATTGATCAATACTTGGTTATTAAAAAAATTCGAACCATTTGATATTTCAAACATTCGATAATTCGAAATATTTTAAGAGACCCTCGAGTTTCGATTTAACGAGAGTCGACTGTATATAAATCTCCTGTCTCGATGTTTGTCTGCGATGGACTCATAAACTATTAAACCGATTTTAAATTAAATTTCCACACCGTCTGATCCAACTCAAGAGATAGGAGAGCTTACATCTTTAACTACAGTCGCAGTTTTATTTTACTGTAATTTGTCTATAATTAATTGACAGTCACAATTATCTGTTAACTCCAAAAGATTCTAACAGATGTCGATACCTTTCGAATGGATTGAGTAAGTAATCAATAGATGGCACTGCTATGGTCCGACCAACGTGTCATATAAAGATTAATTTATTAACCCAAATAAAGCATACCTTTATTGTTTAAAACGCTTTCGATTATAAACATATCCCCGCACACTTATAAGTAATAATTATTTTTATTTAACTAAAAAAATAATTGCTAGAAACCACATTTATGGAAAAACAACGTTTGCCGGATCAGCTAGTTAAATTATATAAACGTTTAAATCAAGGATTAAGCATTTTCTCGTTCAGAAGCAGCGTGACGATTTTGCTGCCGCATACTCTTAATTTTAATTTTGTATACATATTCCCAATTTGAGCAAATTTAATTATTATTTTTTCTGCTTTTTATATTTATCCCAATTTTTCCCAATTTATGTTTATTATATTTATACTTTCTTATTTTTAATAAGATTATTATATATTAATAAACCGATTATATATTATATCTCTATATATATTTTCTTGTGTTGTCGATCACTCAAACAGCTATAAGCTGAGTCTGGTCCTGATTTAGATCAAAACAATTATAATCTTTCTCTCCCCTATTTTTAATTGATATTTATTAAAGTTTTATCTTTCTTTTTTTTTTTGGTTTTTCCTTTTTTTGTTTTTTGTTTAGGTCTGTTTTTAAGATTAATTAAGTATAAGTTAATCACTATGTTAATAATTACTTAATAATGGCAATAAACGATTCTTCTATTCTATTCTTCTATATATATTGAGATTGTTTAGCAGCCTTAAAAATCACGTCTCTCAACCGTTGGGCCAAATGTCCAAAACGGGCCATAACTGCTTATAAAAAATGTCGTTAAGTTATATCAGCAAGTAAAGTATATCAAAATCCAGTAGATTTTTCACTTACGTTATAAGCTAGGTCAAAGCACAAGGATACAAGACGTGTATGTTTTTAAGAACCGAATTTAAAATCGACAATTCTATTATAATCGCGTGGTTCACGTAAAAATATTGTCATTGTATTCATAACATCCTATAATAACGGATACTATTTAAAAACATTTTTTCGACTGACGACTATTACTCATTTTAAATACGTGTAAACATTTAAAAAAAATATTTTATGACGAAAAAAAAAACGTAAAAATCGCATGGTATTTTGATCATATTGTGATGCGCATCTTAGTCTGGACTGTATTAAGATGCGTCCAACAAGTATTAAATAGTACGCGGTAAGACTAGACTCCTTAAAAAAAAAGACTAAGATCAAAGACTAGACTCCTATAAAGATCCTGACGTCCAGCATCTTTACACTAAGCCCTAAGCGTTTGAGAATATTGTTCAAAACTTCTTGGAATCTATCATTTTATAAAAAAAACAACCGTTGCCGTTTACTTAGGGGGGTTGTTAAGGATACAAGGAAAACCCCAAAATACTTTATTACTAGTTATTACAACAGAGCACTGCACACTACGATTATCTATTTTCTATCACGAACGCCTCGGTGTTTTAATTAGCAAAACTATTTAGACCCGTTTTGGCCTAAACAGGGATATAATTTAACTGTTATTTATAATTAAATCTTATTTAAACTATATTAATCGATGATATTAAAAATAGGTTTTTAAATTATTAAAAATATAGGCTTCAATAACCTTAAATTCGCTATATACATATCTATATATTCTTGTTATATAGATTCTGGGACTATTATTACGAAAAACCCACATATTTACTGTACATACGGTTAAATATGCCGTAACTAATTCAATGATTTAGTTTATACAACACAAAAAACAGTGTTATAAATATTATATACTAAATTATGATATCAATTTAATGTTATTTTCCGAATTTAATCCAACTGTAATCTCTAAATTATTAATAATTAAATCTCTTACCTAATTATAAACTAAAACTTATTGCACTGTCACCGGTGTTCAATTACAAATCACGAAAATAAATTATTCACACACCCTCACTCAACGAAATCACGGGGTCAAATGACAAAGGCTTCCCATTTCAAAGAGGGTTCACTGAGCGACAAGGATGGTAGATGGGCGGAGTCAGTCGACTCGCGACGCCTTTGCCAGGTGAGACATGCGAGACTTTTTTATGGTCCTCGTAAATTTTGACTGAAAGACTGCGCTTTCAATGCCTTCGCTTGGTATATTAAATACATGAAAACCTAAGTAAAAGCGTAACAAAAAGCTCTGACAGCTATGGGTAATGCCTTTTTGGGACTCGATAACTAATCCAGATGAGTCTTCTGAGCCTAGTATTGCTAGGTATCGCTTCTCAGCCTTTTGTCTAAAATCAAACATTAAATTAAAAATAACATTAAATTGATATTATAATTAAGTATATAATTTATTAAACTCTATTAATTTTTGGTTGTATAAATTAAATCATTTAATTAGTTACGGCATATTTAACCGTATGTATCGTAAATGTGGGGTATTTTCGTAATATGTTCTTTTCAAATATTGCTAGGTAGAAAATCAAACCCAGAGTGGGTTTTTGGATAAAAAGGTTAACTTATAAAAACCTCCGTCTGAGTATAATCCTTATTTATTACATGGAGCTTTAACCATTTTTGAATCTTGGAAGACGCGAAGTTCAATTTCAAAGTCAAAATTAGTATATAGTCAATTGTTTTCATAAATAGTATATAACGTTGTTATTAAGGCGAAGATATATATTATTTAGTTGAAGATTTGTGATGAGCACGAGTGAGAGTACTAAAGAATCAGGCTGATTCGTTTCTCTCAGATAGTATTAGCCACACAGTCTTCATACAAATGCTCTTTGAAACTTAGTTGTGTAAGTATAGTGACTGAAAATGAAATAGAACATTTACTGTCTACGTTATATTGAAAATATATGCCAAATTTACTAAAATATTATAAAGAAAACTTTACTAACGGATTTAAGTAATGTTTTTTTGCAATTTTGCAAATATATTTTACATTATTTTAAATTTTTCCGACATTTCGCGTATATTACAGCTATTTAAATTTTGCAATAGTTTAGTCTTAGGTTTGTTATAATTATGTCAATAAAAAACAATATTATTTAAATGTTATTCCGATGATACTTACATAAGTAGTCTGTTATTTCAGAACTGGTGACATTCGTGGTCGGACGTTCCAAAAATCTTGTTTGGGTACTTTAACCAAATCTCGTCCTTTTTTAGCCTCCTTTTAGCCTCAATATGAATTGTTTTCTATTTCAGGTACTAACCTCAGTATGAAATAGGAGTTTGTATCATAAAAATACCAAGGCAGTGTCATATAGCGTCTACTTGGAAAACGTTCGTGAGAAACAAACAAGTTATATACGCGGAATTCATTTATGTGGAAAATTATAAGAATACCGGCATTACGGTATCCTGTTTATATTATATTTAAATACATACCGGTGAACTAATGGGTTCCATTACACATTTAAAGTCTACTTTTTACATAAAGCATGGTGCGGATGAGACGAATTGAAGTAAACCATTAACACTAATGAAAGTTAGAATTAACATTAACTGTTTTCAAATCCAGGACAAGGATGAACAACTCTCCAATGCACTTTTTACGCAGACATTTATTTTTTTTAAAAAGACAAACGGGGGCAAACGGGCAGTAGGATCTGATGTAAAGCGATACCGGACATGGACACTCGCATGTCAAAAGCCTCACTAGTGCGTTGCCAGCCTTTAAGATGCTTATAACCTTTTTTCTTGAAGGTCCCTAAGTCGTATTGGTTCGGAATTACCTCTTTTGGCAGCTGGTTCCACATAGCGGTGGTGCGCGGCAGAAAGTGCCTTCGGAAGCGCTCAGATGTGGTACGGCGGATATCGATGTGATTATTGTTGCTTATTTGCTGGTACTTTCTGAGGAAACTGAATAAAAAGAAAATATTATGCTTCTATGACCAAAAAACGTGGCTAAGTGCCACAGAGCTAATATTGAACAGCGATCATGATATGTATAGATAGACGACCTAATTATGAATTTTACGTACAAACTCCTCAATAATACTTTAATAATATAATTAATAGAATCAGGCGTTACTTTGCGGAAGTCCATAGTACAAAATTCCAATAGACAAATATACAAGCAATACTCCGCGAAAAATCTACAACCACTCGACGTGCCGGATGCAATATCCTCATGATTCTCCGGAGCATCATCAGGATATTGCCTCTACGAACAGCGTTCGACGAGTCATCAAACGCTGTTCGTACCTTAATAATATTTCACGTGTTTATTTCGATTTTATTATACATCTACCAACCGTGATTAATTCTCAAAATTCTCTCTTCGAATGCGATCCATAATTGACAAAGTATATATAAAAAATAAGCCTCAACCAACTCTTTTTTAACGTATTTTTCCATGTATGCCGGGGATCTTGAAAGACGAACTGATCGATGTTCTTAACCAAATTAAAAATTAAAAAAAAAAAGCCTTAAGGTGAAAACGTCCCTAAATCTACTTAACACTTAACACGAAGACATTTTTCGGGATGAAATAACTTTTTAATATATATATATAAATAATATAATTTTATATATTAATATATTTCTGGCGGTATGGGTTATGGGTTTAGTGTGAGTTCTGCACTCATGAAGGCTCACTAGGGCTCCATTGATAAATTTAGAAGGTAACTTGGATGAAGACTCTTCCATGTGCACTCACCATATTTATTATTACAAGTGGCAAAATGTATCGACACATATATTTTAAAATACTCAGGCCTCAGGATACTAAATATAAAATTTTGTCATAGATATTCATTACTATGGAATACTCAAAGAAGGCTCCCATTTGTTTTCGCTTTTAGCGTTGCAACTAACTCCTTTAAGTAGTATGTCTATTTCTGTAAAATAATGTTTACTCTTAAAGACAATTCATTCAAAAATTGTTTATTTTTATGAGACTTAACATACTTTTGAACTAAATCGAGCATCGATCCCATGGTAAGGTACTTTGTACATTGTTTTATTTATTTATTCTATTTATTTAAATAAGGAACGCCAACAGTTTACACAACATAGACAGATAACTTATTGACATAGAAAAATTTAGTTGTGAAAACCATTATAGGCGTACGCGCCATTATCAAAGAAACCCATCTTAAAGACATCATAAAATGAAGGAAGGAATTTCGACTTAAAAAAAAAAGAAATAACAAACATAAAAATTATCTGAAAGAATAAAATAAAATTATTGGCAAAGTGTTGTACAGAATTACTTTGAAAAGTAAGTTTATATTAATTTACAAGTAGGTACCATTATTTAGCAATGTATAGTATAAAGCGTTGGTCTAAAGCTGCGAGCCACGAGCAAAAGCTCATTCAGTGTGATATTAAAACTGCAATTTTTCATATTTGTGAGAATATCCCAGGCTGACATACAATATTATCACAATGAATGAATTTTACGCTGACACCGCATAAATTTATCGTCGTGTGAATGAACGAATCACCTACATAGAGTAAAAACAGCTAATTCAGATAAAACGTAGACTATATTTAAGTCTCGAGCTCCCATTCCTTTGAATGTACTTTTTGTTTTTACAATTTCACAAGTTATTCATATTATTTTTAATACGAGATAAAAAAAAGACTAAAGAGATCTTATATGTATATCACATTTACAATATAAATTAAAATGATAAAAGTATTTATTTTTATTAAAGAATCAAATGGTAATACTAATGTTTTTGTTATTATATTATTTGTATTTATATATTATTTGTGTCGGACATTAGTGCAGGAGAATTTAAGATAAACATCTCTACATTAATTAGGTACTATATATCTGTGACTACTGTACTAGCAGTTTTGGTAGCGAACACCAGAATAGCTTTCAGATGTTACATTCCACTAACTTGATACTACTCCGATTTATATTATTGTAAAGTTCTAGTAAATCTAGTATTAAAATTTAATCTAATCGTTAAAGACTAATGAACACGACAGATAGGAGTAGAGTTCGCGATTATTGACTCATTAAATTTCTTATATAGTAGGTATAACAGGAGGAAACCGGAGGCTCACCTGCGAAATGACATCTCTGGCAGCAGACATGACGCATCAGGATCGCAACTGCATCCCCAGCCTTTTAAGAATGGACAAGATCTCTTACAGTAATTCGGATATACTAAGACCAGAAACTGTTATCTCTTATCAAATTAATTCGGATATACTTAGACGAGAAACTGTTCACAAAGGTTCTTTGAATGGCCTGAGGTGCCTTAAGAAGCGCTCATTTGTGGAATGGCGTACATCGTGGTGATACGGGTGCAAATTTATTATCGATTTATATCGGTATTAATTAGAAGACACCTCCGAACCCTCTACAATATAAATGTGATAGAAGATGCAGAGAGGCTCTACATAGAGATGTACTGTAGGGTCGCTCGCTCAACCTCGAAGATTCAAATAAGACTTCGATTAGGTAAAAAAAAAGAGCCTAAGGATTCACATCGAAAAGTTAGCTATTATAGTTGATAATGTAATACCGGACAAATTTCACGTACAGCCGGTTAGCCTCAAGGTAAGCTGTAAAAAGCTTCTGGCCCATAGCCAAAATTAATGTTCGGGAGTCCGGCATGATTACCACTGTGCTAGGTCGTCAAACTTCTTAGTTTGAGGAACACTGCTTTGATAATAACGCGAATTTATTCATGTTGCCGTTGTCATGTTGTTCAAATCTATCAGCTATTGGATGTTTGAGCTACTGGAAGCTGTAGCTTGTTCGTCGGATAATATAAAAAATCACGTTACAGCAAAAATATTTAACTTAAGAAGAAAAATACTTCAAGACTGAAGAAAATATCGAACTCATGTAAAACGTTAATGTAATGATTGACAATGTAAAATGCATGAATGATTTCCTGTTAAATGTAGGCAAGTCGATGTTTACAGAAAAATAATTGAATTATTTTGAAACATTACACCTGCAGTCACGTTTGCAGCGTAGATTTTACAATTCTTTTGCGCAACGCCTTTGATATTTGATACTTCTTGATACTTAAATTCAGTAGGAATCATTTGTTTTAAAATACAACTTACGTAACCAATATGGAAGGTGGAAATATGTTAAAATTAAGATAAATAATAGGTTACAATTTTGCATTAGCGGTGCGCAAAATCAAAACATTATCACAATACATTTCACTATTCGTTACTTATTTAATCAAAAATTTTAAATCAGTCCGCCGTTTTGTGGAAATTAAGAAGTAATAATTTGATGAAGTCGGAAATCGCCGACTTTGTGGACCTCAGATGAGATTCGGGTTGAACAGACCAAAAGAGACCTAGTTGCCTTTATTTTATTTTTATTTGAAATGATGATGAATTTGTCAATAAATTAACTGACGTTAAAGTATTTGAAATCATTATTGCAAGTTACAGTTGTCTTTAAAATTGTATGTAATTCCGTATACAGGAACTTAATTCATATTAATCAATCAGTGAACAACAAAATGCTTTAATTATATTTATAACATATCCGTAGGAATTAGGTATTTTAGCTAAAATACCTATATAAATGTTTACAAAAGAATCAATCGTAAACGAAAGAATTGCCAATCGTAAAATACCGTGCATTGAACTTAGTGTCAATTTTGTTTACAAAGCGGCTTGCCATATAAAAATATTGTTTACATTTTTGTAAGTCGGCATCTAGTCACACTGGGCGGTCCATTGTAAAATGGCGCCAATTTGTTGGAATGTGTTTTGCAATTCGGTTAATATTTGATGATAATTGTGATGATCTGCAGTGATTTAAAATAAAATAAAGAAAATTAACAACGAAATATTTATTTGCCCGAAATGTTTATTACATTTACTTAGAAAAACATATCGCCACGAGACATGACAGAAATTAAAAAAAAATCTGAACTTGAACTCTAGTTAAACCCCTCTTTTTTGAAAGTGTTCGTATCAATTGGGATATAGGAGATTATTATTCTTTTATATACAAAAATTTAGGTTACAATTATCTTGTACGTTTGACGTCTGTCAAAGGTACAAAGGTTCTGTGAAACCATCTGGTTTCACACAGAAGGAAATGTTGTGTGACAGAAAGTGCTATAGTGGAAGCGGTCTAAATATTTCTATTATTTTTGTTTGTATTAAACTGTATACGTCTTAATTTGGTATTGATACTTCTTTTTAAAAAGCACAGATTAATATAAATAAATTGCCGCAGGACGCTCATATTTCGTTTAAAAAAACTACTTTTATAATGATAAAATATATTGATCACACCTGACAGACGCCGCGTTCTGATTGGCTGAAACATTGCTTAAGGGTGAGTGGGCCGCATCCTGATTGGACAATGCGTAAGGGGTGTAGAGAATATCAGGTTTCGCTTGTTAGACCGAGTGATTTAGTATTTTGGTACCATTTATAGGATTAAGAAATTCCTAAACGTTCCTCGTCTTGTCTGCACGTAAACAAAGCCTTAGGTATAAAACAAATTATATGGAAGGAAGAGTAAATACATGATTTAGAAGAAAACATCAAATAAATAACTTGTTTTCTTGCTAATTTATTTTAAGGTCAGGAATCGAGCACACGATCTGAGAATTTAAATTTCTTACGTTTAAACTCTACGAATGTTGCTCGCTTATACCAAAAATAAATCATAATTTATATTTCAAGATCATCTGGAGTCTGTTTTTACCGAGGTGGAAATGTGTTCCGTATGCAGGTCTTCCGTTTGATCTATAGAGACGAGAGAACCGGTTCAGCAATTTCTCTTCTAAGTCTCATTCACAATATTTAATTTTTTAGATGAATACCACGCCTTTATTATCAAGAGAATAGGCTTATAACTTTTTATCTTAACTTAGTGGCCATATATTTTATATAAATATTAAAAATTAATATAAAAAACTTTGAAAATCGAAATATCAAGTAGGTATCCGATATATCTTAAAGTTTTTTTAACTTAATACTAATAAACTTTAAATAATAAAAAAAAGAAAGACATCTATTATTTATAAGGATCGAACGAAAGATAATATTTATATTGATCCCACAAATGCCACGTCCTACCGGTGTTGCCATAATGCCTTTCCCGAGAACGGATTAAATTTAAGCCAATCATAGATAAACAAACATTGTTTCCGTGGGACAATTTTTATCTGCGACGCACCATCGGTATGCGATATTGCCAGCAAAAACACCTTTTTGCTGATAGAAAATGTTAATAATTAAGATTAAGTAAAATATTATATGGTTGTTGTATCAATTTATATGTAGTGACATTGACATAAGATCTTCAATGTAATTCTCATATGTTTGTTAACAAACGAAGCTGTTAAAATCTTTTAATGTAAAATTATTTCCATGAACACATTTGATTCTAGTTGTCCAAAGGAGCGTGAAAAATAATCTGCATAAAAAGACTTGAAGGTTGAGTTATTACATAGTAAACTAATATATGCTGTCCTATAAACCTAAGAGGTGAACCACACACACCAGTTTCCCAGTTCCCACTCGCCTATGGCTAGTACTTCTAGGCCTCGCTTTATGTCCAACGGCTCGTAGCTCGCTTCAAACTTCGGTGCCACGTTGCAATAGCGCTTGCCATTAGTGGCCGCCAGTCTAATAATTAATTAATATATGTGTATATGTAAAGCATTAATAATCCAATTAGTTTACTCCGCCACGTCCAAGTTCTATTTAATCGACCTTACATGTCAGTTTATAAAGTCAAATTGTTATGTGTATGTTTACCTATTTTTTTTAAAAAAATTTAAAAGAATAAGGAAAGAAAAAGAAGTAAGTCTAGTATTATAAATTAAAATAGAGGCCAAAATCTAGATGTAAAAGAAAATCTTGTGCAGTTCAAACGCAAAAATTAATGCAAAATTCAGGTTACAAGCTAGTAAGCTAGGATATTCTATTAGGTTGGGAAGAACTTCTAGCTTTATACGACGCAAACTTTCAATAAAAGTTGTCTATTTTGTAAGCTTACTATCGCGTAAACCTAACACGAGTCTAAATTTTTATGTTTCGCACCTGAAGTGTTAGTATTAAAAATAGAGACATCGTCTATTAATGTCAATTGTCAAGTAGGGCTATTGTTGGGTCCCGGCGGGGATTAAATGTGCAATCGTACAACAGATTGGGCGACAAATTTGTACCCATTGCGGGCTTATTATATTGGGTTGCAACTTGCGACTGTTCAAAAGATGGATGTAATTTTCTGTTCATATTTTGATGTTTAGAATTTCACAATTTTTCAAACAAACAGCCTTTCAGAATTTCTAATAATAATCTTATATATTTTTAAGTATGCTTATTTATATAATATGGCATACACAAAACTAATATCCTGTGCTGACAAGTTGGGGTATGTGTGAATTACATCATATTTGTAAAAAAAACATTCGTCGATAATGGAGGTCGGTGAACAAAATACTAGTTACATTTATATATGTAATATGCATAAGTTAGGGTAAAGCTTATACTATAAACCTTAACTTATAATAATACGTACTTTTTTAAATATGGTTTTTACTATTATACTATATTGCTTACTATTTTACTATATTTACATTGGTTATTACCAAATACATCATTACGTTACATTTTAATACCACTCAAATAACCAAGTGCACGAAACATTGCGCATTGGTAGTGTCAAACAACAATAGGGCTGTTCATTTCGCTCCCCATCCATTGTGTTCTTTGTTCAAATACTCGTAACTGCGGATTAACAGTGTCACGCCTTTGCCCCGGTCTATTAAAAAAAATAACATTCGAAATTCGAATCAGTGTCAAACTTAGGGATGTCAAACGGTGATTGTGATTTTATTCGAGTCTGTGCTAGACGCTAGTATATCTCCTGTACGTAATGTTACAAACATAATATGGCGGGCTGAACTATGTAAATATTTAAAGTTTTTTGTGACTTCTAAACATGTTTGTAACATTATATAGCTACAAATAAAATTATTATTTTCGAATATGAATTGAAAAAAATCATTGTATTAAATAACGGTGTCTTTATTAAAGTCGTAATAAATTCCGAAATAAATAAATAATTATAACCAATGACAAAACAGGTTTAATACAAGCAAAAATCATGTTTTGCACAGCAAAAAATGCACAGGGCATTTGACGACCCTACAAATAAGATTTATTGTACAAGTTTTTGCACGTTACACATTTGCGCTATTTTAAAGGATTTCAAAATTTCAGATTATCCAGACGTAATCCTGCGTGGAATTTGTTTAACTTTGTCATTTCAAACAAATCAAGTGTAGATAAGCTCATTTGAAGGACCCTCGAAGTTTTATTTCTAACATAACGTTAAAGTTTTCGATGCACCTTGAATTGATATCATTTAATTCAAAGTTAAGTACTTGTTTTAAATATAATGAAAACATGGGCCAAGAACAATTAATTAACCGGACACAAATTTGATGCCAGGTCCTAGAGTTGAAGCTCATAATGTCTTTGTCATTACTTCCCAAGCAAAGGTCTCACATGTCACACATATCTTGTAACATAATGCTGTGTTATAATTACGTTTAAGGAATTTTTAGTTCCATTATGTAGATACGGACATAAAAGATTAGTCCGTTAGACCTGACTGAAGCGTGTGTATTTTTTTTATAAAATAGGAGGCCAAAAGAGCTTCGGAGACAGTCTCAGACCAAAAACATTCACTATTGTGGATGCGTCGCCGGCCTTTGTCATACGAGGTTAAAAATAAACTTGCTAATAGTTGTTCAGGTTCGTCTATTTAACAAAAACACAGACGAAGATCACCACAGTTTCTATAGGTACACGATTTTACAATGAATTTGTAAATACATTTTAAACTGCTATGATAACTTTTTTCATAAAAATATTTTAGACGTCAAGCTACTCATCAGGTCTATATATAGGAGGCGCTATTTCATATCATGTATCATGGATAGACTATATACTATTTCATATGTAGGTTTAGCCGTTTGAAGAAGCTGTCGCTGTCACTTTGACAGTTGTATTTCACGCTACGTCGATGGTACATGATGCGTGGTCCGTCGGGTTGTGCAAACAAAATCTATAATCTTTTTATAGGTAAGACACACGTTTCGTTTTTAGGATATTAATTAAACGCATAACGATTGCCTCAGCAATGGATTTATGCATAAATTTACGTAACCAACGGCCTGTTATCATTTCTTATTTATACTCGCATGTTCCACTTCTTTGCGGTTCTGAATGCATTTTCTGCCGCGCACCACCTTCATGTGAACTAATACGACTTAGGAAACTTCTAGATAAGAGTATGCCGACACCTGAAAGGCCGGCAACACACTTGTGTCTCCTCGGGTATCACATATTCAGACGAGCCTCCAGCCGATTTGTTGAAAACGCATGACTACAATTACCTTTTTAAAGAAAAACATTTTATGAACGGTAGTCTACCGTGACTAAAAAATATATTTAAATTTTGCAAAAATACAAAACTTAAATCCGTTCATAAAGTGTTTTTCTTTAAATGAATCAGAATCAGAATCGTTTATTGCCATTGCCATTATTAACTTATATTTAATTAATCTTAAAAACTAAACTTAATCACAATCATATAGTGGAAACTACATAATAATGAAAAAAAAAATCAAATTTATAAATGAGTAACAGTTATGTTTATAAAAGACAATATTATGTACAATTACTATGTTTAAACTCTCAATCGCGATTGCCTCTTAAGCCGTGTCTAAATATAAGCTTATTCTGTTCTTATTTTGTCTGGTCTCTCTGATTTTTTGCATTGCCTTTAGTAAAAACTACTTCGCGCCATTTGGCTGATTAGTTCGTAATCCGAACTATTTCATAAACACTAATAATTGTGACAGAAAAATGACAAATTGTCTGGAAAAAGTTCGGAAACAACATCGTCGTAGACGTTTGCTATGTTAAAAAAATGTCCGTTTTTTAGTCACCCGACACCTCATTACTACTTATTGCCTTTTTAAAACTAAAGATAGACTTATATGGATCGATCTTCGTTCGTACTTAGAAATTGCGTTTTAGGACATGAAACGATACATTTGTATGTAGTAACATAAACTCATCTTAACTCTAAAATTTATTAATTAAATATAGGACAAATGTACGTACCTGCTGCGGTTTCGTGCTCCAGGCACTGGCATGGTTCTGGCTTTTTAAATAAACATTTTTAACGACAATATTAGAAATTTACGAATCACGATCCAGTAAGGCGTAATTTCAAGTCAAAATACCTCGTTCTACAATAAAACTTCGAATTGAACGGTGATTGGAATGAAGTCATTGAATTAAACAAAACTATCGCATTGATAAACATAATAAGCATTTCGTTTGGGAATTATCCGCACTAAGCTAACACTACCGAATTTTCTTCGCGGGTTATTTTTTGTGGCAATAAATCAGTCTGTGCTTCACCCCGTGAAAAATGTCCGAGTTAATTAGTGGGGTTGTGAAATGCGAAATATGCTGTAAGTTTTTAAGTTTATAGTCATCTGTTACTCTGTGACGCTTTGCGTTAGGACATATATATATTATGAGTACATTATTTGTACTAGAAATAGTTATAAAAAAATATATTTAAATATTTGTTGCTTTTCTTCACTTTTTCTACTGACGTTTACTTCAGTTATCGGTCGTGTCGATGAAAAGAACTGGCTAGAAACTCTCCGCAACTCTTTTAATATGACATATTTGTGCCCTTACGTCTTGAAGTCCTTAACTAAAACTAAGCAGGTGTTTAAAACTAAAAGATCACTTAGCTTCCAAAATCTAACTAAAGTTATTAGCCAAATAAAATAAAAGTAAATAAAATAGTAATTACCTGAATTACTATACTACTAATACAAAAACGCGAAAGTATTGATGGAGACTTTTTACCGTAAAATTTAATGAGTAGACTATAATGAAACTGTATACAGTTTTACATCATTACAACACATTTAAATGTTGAGAATTGTCTGAAATATCAAGTAAATAGAAAGAAATTTGCGAGTTATTTTGGCCTGCGCCGGTTTTAGCTGGTCACACGATAACAATGTATGATGGAAATATTTTAACTACTACAAGAAAACCTTATATATAATTATAAACAATAGCAACAATGTAAATTCTATATGCCTAAAGGAATCATAACTCCAATAAACATTGATAATTTATTTCAAATGCACATTTGGTTGTAATAAATTATATTAGATTTTACGTCATATAATATGTGTATTTATATATAATGACCTGCACGAATCTCTATTCACGGGTAAAGCTATAGAGATCATAGTATAATAATAATATAATTTCTTATTTTATATCTGTATATAATCATTATAATCTGTACGAAACAAAAGGGCGGTCTTACTGTTTAAAGACAACCTCATTTCGGTTAAAAAAATAGAAAATAAAAATATTTCGCTGCAAACCGAATGCAGATAACATTTTGATATCGAAAATACTAAAATACCATTCCGACGAAACAATATTTCGCTGAGGCTCCCGCAGCGCGACGCTTTGTTGGTACAATTAACGTGATTTTACGCGTAATTTGCGATCAAACATTCGAACTAATAAGGGGTAAAACGAAATATCATGCTTGTTAGTTTGTACCTAATTGATTTAATTGTTGGGGTTCAAAATTGAGGGGTAAGACTGATTTGAAACAGTATTAACCGCTGGCTTTGCTTGTTGTTCATTCTAGTATGTCATTTAACTTTAAAAATATTTCACGAATTTAAAAATCTGATGCTATTGGAATATTTACAAAAATACCTTATTTGTCATTATTATTACAATTCATTATTGGCAAACGTTCACGCCTACTTCGTCAAAGCCAGCCATTTTTAATGGCAGGATGTAGTGTTTTTATTTATAATTATATAATAATAATAAATCTTTTTTATTTACTCTAAATTACATATTTACAACAATATATTCACTACTTTATTTTTAGTAGGGGTAAGTAGTGTAAAAAAATGGTTAATTTAATAAATTATATCTCTGGATTATCTCTGGATTTAATATAAATATTATTTTTGTGTATGCTTGTCCATTTGTCGACAAATACATTATAATTATACTACTGTCAATAAAACTTGAGAATAAATACAAATGTTTTGAAAACGGCCAAAGTTGTTTCTATATTTCCGTTATTTTATTGAATAAAAGCCATTGGAATCGCGAAGAACGTAAATAAGTATACAAAAATTCGTTGTAAAACCCTTTTGTCCTCCTGTGTCCTGAGAGCTAATCAAAGCGGAGGGTATAACCCTCACAAAATAATAAGAGGTGTCAGGTGCTTCATTGCTTGTCCATAATATAGTAAAAATGTCGTCGTATCGATTATTTGAAATCGATTGAAGGCCAGAAATGAATATGTGTTGTACCTATAGAGGATGACAAATTCGTGTCCTACTACAAATTAGATATAATTGCTGGTATATTAAAAATATACATTTAAATAATTATTATTTTTGAGGACAATTTTTAGCGTAAAAAGCTGACATCAATTAGCGCTTCTTGATTGTGGAAGCTTACTCTGGTTTTATGATAATTAGCAGTACTATTCAATTATCGATTTCATAAAAATTTTTGATTAAGCCTGCAATAAAATTTGGAAGAAATAGCTTTGAATAGAATCTGCGTTACAACATACGCCGGGGCTAGTTGTGGCTTTTGGCAAATTATAACATTTGGAATTGGAAACTAATTTTTAGTATAAACTTATTATTTTATAATGTTTTATTTGTCATTTTTAACAGAATTTTTTTTTCAATCATAACAGCATACTGATACGTTAACTTTCTGACTGCCAAAGCAAACAATCCACTGTTAATGTTGGAGCAAAGTACTCGTATATTTTAGCTTCTGCTGCCTCATTAAAACCAATCTGGTTGCCGCCGCCTGATAAAGACGATTTAATTTGTCATTTTTTTTCTTTATACATGTCTATACAGCGATACATGGCACATTTTATTTTGCGGCAAATTCATAAATAACTAGGACGTTCAGTTTTTTTGTTTTGTCTCATTCTGAAATAGTCAAAAAAGTGTAGTTCAAAAAAACCAGAAAAGAAGGAATTTAAATTCCACTGTCATTTTATGGAACTTAGTTAAATGGGACCTGGTGATATCCTCTATTATTGAAAGTTGCAATTCGGTCCCGGTTCTTTTTCATTAAATTGTCTCTGTTAATAGGACTTTTTGAACCTTGTGCGATTTCAATTTTATGACTCTTTCGATGTTTACCTCTGTAATTGAGACTGTAGCTTACCTGTATAAGTGTGTATGTAATTTATATGAGCGCCATCTATACATAACAATCAGTTTTAACAATGAAAGAGTAGGAACAACACAGGAAGTCGTACAAGGGTACTAGAGTAGGGTTAGTATAATAGATGGCAGTAAAAACAGTTTGAAGCCTCAGAGTAAGTTTAACAAGTATTAGTAAAAAAAAGCTGAAATCTATTCCAGTGAATGGAAATTAAATTTGTTACCAGCGCTTGCAAGCACAGTGCTACGATAAATCTCGAGCTGACCACTCACATCCCCGCGAAAACGAAAAAAAAAATCGACTCCCCCAAGCTCTCGCTTCTACGATCTTACAATAAAAAATACTTGATATCGACGTCATTTATTCATAAAGATAATCATAAATGAACGCACTAAATTACAATAACTTTTGAGATATGTCACTTACAATTAATCAGTGGTGTATGTTATATTAGAACATTGAATACAATAGAACCATTCGTAATTCATACAATATCAAACATACTAAAGTATGTATGGTTGTAAATGCGAAACATATTATAATGACATATATCTAAATCGTAACATCACCACTTTTGCACTATGACAAATATCGCGTGTTAAAATTAAGACCATTCGCGTGTCGTTTGTCCAAAATAATTGACGAGCGATTTTAACACAACACTCGAAGGCTCAATTATATCACGCGACGCCAATATAAGCTACAATATTTACGCTATTGTAATAAGATCAATGTTATTGGAAGACAAATCGTATGGCATATAATATTTTATCATAATATTTATCATTATAAATGCACCGATATATAACGCTAAGAAACTAATCTGGGAATTGCTACTGGGCTCCGTTACAAAACATTAGGAAAATAGACATCTCAATGATTTGGAAAAATTCATCAGAAACGTTTCGCTTTCGCCAATCAATTCATTGCGGTGATGTTTTTACTACACCTGTGACGACTCCGAAGCTTATCAAATGCGCACACGCTACAAAAATAGTTAAACTTCTCATTTCCAACTGATGCTATGTTGACTCAGCTCATTAAAAGCGCCCAATTATTCTGCAAGGTCTTGGTCTGATGTAATTCATATTTTTTTTATAATCACCACTATCGAAATCGTATATTATCAGCAGATATAGTAATAACAAACCACAATAAAAACTAAGTGCAAGTTTAAAAAACAGTGGCACGTGAAACTTGACAACATTTAACGAGCTTTTGTATAAATTTCGAAAATACAAAAGCACAATATTTCGCAAAAACGAAAGCTTTATACAGCACGAAGCGTGGAATAACTATTATAAGATGTTGTACAACAGACTAAAATTAGTTATGAGTTTTAGTTAGTTTGTGTACAACAGAGTCTCACTAACTCTAAAACTAAATACGATCGAACAACGATCAATATACAACTTTCGGTTAAACGATATGTATTAATAATTGATGAGTATAATTTAACAACGAAATAACCTTCACAATTAAGCGTTACACACAGCAAACCTTAACTAGCAAAACTTGGATACTAGTGTTTATATGCCAAGTCAGTAATATGTTAATTTCATATATATGGGGCAAACGTTTACTAAACTTCACCCTCACCTAAAATTATATCGTCATATAAATATATTATAATTCATTTGATTTTCCATGTAAGATTGGCAGTAAATGAATTATTTAGCTTACGTATACAAATACTACTGAATAAGTATGATTTTGTAACGTTATTAAGTGTTTTTAAAAATTCATTTCGTTCTAAAATTAAGCCATACAAGCTTACACGAAATATCAACGGATTTGTACGTTAAGATACTAAAGTGATACGTTGGAAGAAGTAGAGGTAGTGGAAATCATTACGCGTTATTTGTTAAAAGATTTAACCGAAAGCGTTAAAATTGGATAGCGAAAAAATGTCTTATAATAAAGGAAGGAACTTGGTATTCATTATTTAGATAGCTCCGTAGAAATTTCCATCATTTCCAATGGATAAATACAATAACACACTTAACCTTATAATTTAAACATTAATAACTAATTCACCTAATAGAAAAATATCACCAGCTATTAAATATTACCTTATTTCATACAAAACAAAATCTGTCTAATTGTACACTAACTAAAACTCTTGCGTGCTAGTTAGTGGTGCATTTAGACGGACTTAGTTTTTATGAGTAGGGCTCAAAATATAACTATACACTAGTGGAGCCAAGTTTTGCGCACATTACAACATCGATTCAGCCATTTTGTCGCAACGACGCGACGGCGTCGAATAAAAACATTTTATTGCTTGTACACGTACTATCAGTGTTTACTACACCGCAAATAATTTATAAAATAAATTATACATACTTATCTTCAATAATATCTACAAATAATTTCTGTTTAAATTATAATGTATATTTATTATCATGTGATATGTATATAGTTATAATATACATGATAGCATCGCACATAGAAGTCACTTTTAATGGTGAATTTAATTTGTTTTAATGTTGTAAGCGATCTTTGAGTCAACTCTATAATTTAAGTTCACTTCCGTGAGGGTCAAATATACAAACATAACCTCAAAAAGTAACTTCCGTGCAAATGCTCTTACTCATACTTTTGAATAAATAATTTTTAAGCGTTTATTTTATTTAATGGATTAACTTCTAATTGGTGCTATGTTTGCGTGGCTATGACAATCGGTAGCGGACTTTACCTCTTAAATGTACATAGAATTCCCGCCAAGACAGAACATCAACCTGTTAGTACTTCTTTAGAACTTGTGCTTTAAGCACAGTAGAATTCTGGCTCTAAATGATAATTGTGTAAAATACAGATTATCTCTGAATTTGTAAATTTATTAGGCGCGGAAATGTTGTCATACGAGACTCATTTAACTGAAGTATTAAACTTTACTATTCTAACTTTAAGATTTCACAATATAACATCTAACAAATGAGAAAACCTATTCTAAAAGTTTTTTTGGAGTATATATGTTAAATGTCACCCAATACTCATTACGCAATATATCGAGCTTTGTGTAAGTCTACCTTCAAAGTATGAACATTCTAACTCTTACTTGGAGATACAGACTAACGCCAGTATTAATTGCATGTAAATGTACGTTTAATACGAAACAAAAACCCAATAGACCAACATACAAGCAATACTCCGCGAAAAACCCACAACCACCCGCACGTTCCGCTCCTAAACCGGAGCATCATCAGGATATTGCCTCAACGATCAGGGTTTTTCGCGGAGTGTTGCTTGTATGTTGGTCTATTGGGGTTTTGTACTATGGACTTCTGCAAAATAACGCCTGATTCTATTAATTATTATACGAAACAGTAGGCTATTAAAAGAAATTTGGACTACTTTTGCTTTAGAAGTTGACCTCTTTATAGGTAGGTGCAATTCAAATCGACGCGAACATTTCATGCTGTTGAAAGTAATTGTATCTAACATTAGCGTAACGAGTATCGGGATACATAGATTAATATAATGACGATTAAATACATTTTTACATTATCAACCATCAACAACTTTAAACAACTATATTCATTACACCATCAATTTTACTGGACATTCAACGAAACTAAACTGAATCGCTCCAAATTTAGTTAGTTCTAGCTTAGTTGTGAATTAGTCCAGTATTGAATTTAAATACTTTTAACTTCCACTCTCATACGCCACAACTTTCAACAATGTGTAATTAACACGGGGCTAATACATTTGTTCAACGTTTAACTAAATTCAGGACTTAATTTAGTTCAACCACATGAACAAATATGAATCTATAATCGTTTTGCACAGTTAGTGTCGTAGGTGATTGGAAACTATTCATTGTGCATTAATATCATGGTGTGTGCTTTATTAATAGTATGCGAACCCTATTTGTCAATCCATTTTGGGACGTTTATATTTTTAATGCGTTCTGAACAAGAAGTGTCCCCGAAAAGACGTTCGCAATTAAAAAAATCAGGTATCTTAAATATCGTTACTACCCGGCCCTAAACAAGAAAGTAAAAATATTTTTAAAGCAGGTAACACATACAACACAGAGTAAAAACAAATTAATTTAAAAAATGACGTTACCACTCGGCCTTGAACTAGAAAGAAAAAATATTTTACTAAATCCGGTAACACATACAACACAGACTAAAAACATTCAAGTATTCGACCAATTGACTCGATCCAAGTTAGGAAATAAATTAAAAAAAAAAGAGTAAAAACAAATGAATTTAAAAAATGACCATAGACAGAAAGATTTAAATTCAGAACGCATTCAACCCCTTCATTCCATAGTGTCATATTGTACTTTTTTAACCTTCAGATACCGCCAGATTGCGTAGCCGATGAGCGTGCCGGCGGTCGCAATAGCCAGGGCGGAGCCCACCGCCACCGGCGCTGTTTCGGATCTGGTCCGGTTGGCATCAGAACACTTCCAGGGTGGACCGAATAGGCCGTCACGGCGGAACATGAATGGTTGAAGACGCATTTGACGAAGGTAGAGCTTTGCACGGTGAGCTGTGTTTGGGTTTCTGCAATCGAACATTATCTGTGTCACACATAGTCTGTATTGTTATTTATTTCAGCAGTTCTATAATTCAGGTGAATGTTTTAAATTTCGTCATTCATGCATGCCAAAACACATTATTTGTGTGTGTAATTCAAGTAATATTATATTATTATGTACGTTTTAATCAGATTTTGGTTAAATCATCGAAGGAGGAATAGCCATTCACAATATAGCCTGTAGATATAAATACTAGTCTGGAGTACAAGGATTCCTCTAGGTTGACTAATGTCCATCTTTATTTAGTCAAATAATATTAATCACAAAACTCTAAGTAAACAAAAAAAGGTACATCTATAATGTTCTAGCCCTATTTTAACTCACTATTTAGTATTTACACAATTTTTTATTATGAACTTATAGCCTATCTTATATATAAAATTCTCGTGTCACAGTTTTCGTCCCATAACACCTCCGAAACAGCTTGACCGATGTTCATGAAACTTTGTGAGCGTATTGAGTAGGTCTGAGAATCGGCCAACATCTTTTTTCATTCTCCTAAATGGAATTTTTATTTTTTAGACAAAATTTTTAGTTTCTATTTTTTTTATGAACAATACAAAAAGACATTGATTCCCAAATTTTCACCCTTCTACGATTACAACCCCTATTTTTTTTATTAACTCAAAATTGATCCATGTATCAAACAATAGGTAAGCTAGTATATATCTAAAAAATTATGAAATACCTGTTCGAATGTCATAAAAAATCGACTAACAAACGTCTGCCTTTCAAATTAATAATCTTATTAAGATTAGTCTCACCCAGCATCCTCCTCCAGCAACTCCACGATGGACTCGTCAGGGCAGTCAAAGGATTTGCCGACGGGGGTGGGGAAAAGCAGCGCTCTGGGACCAGTCGACAGAGTGACCTTCCGACCCTGTTTGGCCGCGTGTTCGAGGATTCGTGCGCTAGAATTGTACGTTAATCGTATGGTGTCTACGTACCAGCGTTCGCCACCTGGGGTCTGTAATTGTTCAAACAAAAATTATTATCATAACAAAAAAAAACAAATATGTTTAACACAACATGAGATGCACAAGACACATCATACACACATATAATCTAATTTGTAAATATTTACCGTGCTAAAACCAATTAATTTTAACCGGCATTATAAACTGTTTAATGACATGCAAACAGTTTATAACGCCGGAAGATATTTCTACAGTAACAACAGTTAAGGAAAGAGAATGATTTGAGAATGCAGGTATAGCAAAACACACCTTAGCAAATGTCCATTCCAAGGCGAACTCCTTGAACGAGAGAACCAATGTTTCCAAATCACTGTCCTTGCAGGATCCACTCGCGACTGCGTTGTTAGGCACAAATGTGTTTGCATCCTGTTCAATGCATAAATTGTCAGAACCATTCAATAGAAATCATTACATTATTTTTAATCTATAACTCTTCGAGTACTATAGAGTAAAGATTCTAGCTAACACCCAATTGAATGTGGTGACCGCGTATACAATAATGAATCAATTTGAATGGTATTATTTTGGTGTGATTTTTTAAGAACGGATATAATCGAGGATGTGTTAAAACATGTAAATATCCCTATCAATGTCTCATCCTCTGTCACATAAACGAGATTTGATTCGCCCTAACATAAACACCACCGTTGGTAATTTCTGGTACAATATTGGTTAAGCTGGCAACGCTACCTCCTGTCTATTAGTGAGAATGTTTTATTTGGGGCTTTCCATTTTTATTTAAACAACAAATCAGGCGGATTTTTATACTTACAGCGCGCTCATTAAGTTTGGTCATGTAAGAGATGTCAAGTAACGCGTCCACAACCAGTAAAATGCATGTCTCCCCTCCACTCCCTTGCAGACGATAGGTCGCTGTGAGAAGGCTCTTTTCGGTTGGGGCTTCCTAAATAAATGGCATTACAAACACATTTCTGTTTAACTCATAAATTACTCTATAAGTTCAAGATGAGCTCTGAAGTTGCTCAACATATAGTCCTAAGTCGTATTACGCAAAAAATATAGCTTCCATATAGCAGTGTACGGCTGAAGGTAGAATTACAAGCAATCGAAAATTCAACAAAAAATTTGTCTATTTACTTATTTATAGAGTTGTATCATACCGTTGATCCAGGGGCTATCGTTGTTTTGCTGTATTTCGTAATTCTGGGTCGTCGTGTCGATGCTTGGCTATCTAACTGCAGACTGTGTACCGAACAGACCACCATCACTGCCATGAAATACCACATAGATACTACATTACACAAACAAACCACTCAATTTGTTAGTTAACATACAGAAATATGGGGCGAATTGAAATACCAAATCTTTAGATTTACACGTAAATTAGTTTAAATTTTATCACGTAAAACGGAAAATAAACACGTATCCGTTACATATATTCAACATTTATTTATCTATGCTTCATTAGTAAAAACATTAATACTTAAAAAAAATGTATAATAGTCGGTCAGATTCGAGATGTTTACTATTCCCAAAAGAACTCTCTAGAATATTCGAAACGATTTTCAAAGCTTTTATCTCGTTTTCCTTAAAATACATGTAGATTTAAGCGCGCACTCACAGATTCACATCACGCGTTACTGAGAATACATGGCTAGTGTTGTACGGCACACTCGAAACATCGATAATCGAGTCTATTTAAATTATAATTTTCCAAGAAAAGGCATCGTGCGTTCACACTATAAACTTATACATGTACAAACGATTTATACAATATAAGGTAAGATTATATATAATTTTTATAACCGCTAACATATCTTTTTGAATGTAAAAACCACCTTTATTCTTTATTATGTGTTTTACCAATATGGAGTGGAAGAGGATGTAGTGATATGGATACGAAAGGGCATGCTGAGGTGGTTCGGTCACATGGAAAGATTGAATGAGCAAAGACCGACATATATATAAGGCGAGTGTGGATGGTGAGGCTGGGAGACCTGCCCGAACCTTTTTGGATCAGATTCAGAAAGTTCTGGAAAAGGGGCAGGTCAAAAGCACCTTTAACTAACGAGAATGAATGATAACTTTAATGAGTGTGGAAGAAGCGAGAGAGGTATGCAAGGATCGTAGCAAGTGGAGGTCTGTGGTCTGTCTGTCTTCCCCGACGGGAAACAGACGTGACTTATATAAATAAAAAATAAAATATATATTACATCCGACCGAGAAAAGGTTTTGTTTACCATTTCTCGTCAATACTATAATACAAGAGAACTTCAGTGTTTTTAATTTTATTCGTTTAATCATAAATGGTATTAAATCTATATTTCACAGTCCAACACTATGCTACGAATGGAAAAATAGAGCACTCGAAGATTAATCCTGTTGAGATGGTTAGGATATGTAGGACGTATTAATTGAAGCGAAAGGTATATTAGTCAAAATACATTCTGGAAAACTCAAAACGAAGATGGTATTTACATCTAGAGACCGAATAGACTCGTCTATAATAAAACATCAATTAAGAAACAAAACATTCCTAATATTGTCTTTCGTTTAAAAAAAAAACACTTTATTAACGGATTAAGCTATGTATTTTACAAAATTTAAATATATTTTACATTATTTTAAATTTTCCCGACTTTACTGTGTGCGTGGTCACGGTAGACTGTCTACCTAAATTTTGCAAAAATACATAGCCTGAATAGAATGATTCTTGGATGATTTAATAATAATTATTGTGATTAGAACAATTTAATTTGAATAATACAATTCATTGTGTGACGTAATACTTGAAAATACCTTAGAATGTCGTCAACAAGGTAATGATAATGTGACAAGACAAACGATGCTTTTAGAAAAAAGGTAATATAGGCGAGCTACGATCCTTGAAATTTTTCTTCAAACAAAATATATGTCATATTCTTTTTAATGATATCATTACACTAAAATATTTGGATATATCGGTTCTAAATGTGAGTTTATTTCTTCGCTTAACGGAAGAAATTGTACAATGAGATAATGGGCTTTTAATGTGAATTTTATAGGTACATACTGAAAAGGAAATTCAGTGTAAAAATCTTCAGCTTCGTTGCAATTTCAAAAAGTATTTAATTCATTTGTCATCTCACTAATTCATCATTAATTTAATGTCAATTTTGTGATATTCCATCATACTTTAAAGTAAATTACAAAATTTGACAAAAAAACCCAAATCTGTTACGGTGTTAATGAACGTTTGAAAACGTAAACATTTCTATCTTAATTGCTTCAAAATGAGGGACGAATATTTTTTTATTGAAAATTGAATTTTTTACTTTTTTTACATTTTAAGAATTATTGAAGGATAGCCTAATGTAGCCTAATAAATGGTCATTTATTATTCAGAACACCATCATTTTTACGTCAGTCAAATCTATTCTTATCGACCAAAACAACCGTTTGTTACCGGTGTTTTATGACAAACTACGTATTGCTTACGTATTCATTATCTTTGCCGTTACAGAATACAAAGAATTTTATTATGTATAAAAAAAACATATAAAATTTACGCCTATTTAACGGATTACTGGAACTTTTCAATGATTGTCCGCTGTTATTTGTGGAGTATACATAGATAGCGATTTATATAGACTTCCTCGATAGCATTCAACACAAAAATGAGTTTTTAATTCGGATCAGTGGACTCAGACCGCACGAATACAAACTCTTTAGCAAATAATATAGGTAACTGCCAACCCAAAATGATATCTTTCATATATTTTAAATTCGCTTTAGTAATCCATAAAGAAGTGTTTGCAATTAATACAGTAAGAAAATTCAGTTAGTTATTTTTTGAAGAACTTGGCTTACTATGTTCGTATTAATTATCTTATTATGCAGCTAATTATACGCACTTCATATCCATATCCATTCAACTTCTCAAAACAATTAGAGTAACAGTATTTTTCTAATACTCTTCCAATCAGTCGGCTTTCTAAATAGCTTAAATATGTTTTACGATAATGACGTAGGTAAAGCTTTTAAAAAAAGCTCTAGAAAGTGTAAAGCGTGGGGGACGATCTGCCGAAATGATAAAATAACACACCTTTCTAAAACATTACGATGACCCAAAAAAAAAACAAAAAAAAAAACCTACGATTTCCATGAACAAACAATATGTAATGTCTATTTTGTAATCAGAAATTTAAATGTGTCACTTTTTTTTAATTGGCATATCATTAAATGGAGGACGGATATTTGATGCTCAACCCAGTGAGTCCAGGCTGCCGTTCCGACTAAAAATTCAAGGCTGACCCAATTCAAAGTTAGTATCACTAGAAGAGGAACATTCTTTATATTTCTCTATGAAAACTTGTAATTTAACATTTTTTAGATGGTTAAAAGTATACCAAACAATGAGGTTCTTATTAAAATGTCATCATATGTTTCTTAATTAACAGCGATAATGTATTTTTACATAATAATGTTGAGATAATAATACGTAGCGGTTGCTACAAAGGTTCTACGTAATTGCTACGATCAAATTGTTCACGCTAAATCTCAACGATTATAAATTTATCGAGACGAAAAATATTTCATGAATTTAAACAAATATTCGTTAAGCCAAAAGATTTTTATTTTTAACAATCGATTGCTTTTGCATATTTATAAGCTGATCCCAATTTTTGTGTAAATAAATATGATTGACCTTTAAAAAAATTCCATGACCAATGTTTGTGGCGCGTGCTTGTATATTATTTTTTTCTAATAAGACTGTATGTTTACACGTTTTTCTATAAGTATTTATATAAATACATATCTATATAAAAAACACTTTTATATTAACAATGAGTTATATTTATTCATCATGAATTCAAGAACGCAAGTGTCAAACCACCTTGATGGGATAGTCCAATTACTTTTGATATTATTAAAGTAATAACTAAATTTTCAATACTTACAAAAACATATAAATTTCTTCAGGAAACACATCGTGAAATCCGTCGTGAGGAAGCGTTTCAGTGATCTACCAAACATGGCGTATACAAAATCTTAATATCAAACTAATCTGTTACTTTCTAATAAAATAGTTACTTTCCGCATCCATTTGTGTTAAACTACGCGAGTATCTTCTATTTAAAGGCTTTATACTAACGAATGCGGGGGTTAGGCAGACATTTTGTGACGTCAGATGAAAATCAATGGTCTCACGCATGCGCGTTAAACTTCATTGGCCTATTTTATTTTAATTAATTCTATCTTTCACAAAATGGTGCCCATTTTTTATGAATGGAAACCGCTCATTCAAACGTTTATTTTTAGATTGCGCAATAAATATAAGTAACAAAAATACTATTGAAGGTGAACAGCCATCCTGATGCGTTTGGCAAATACATTACATATTTATAATAAGGGAGAGACTATAAGGAGACTAGCTGGTGTCATTAGTGTATTATTTGCATAATTAATAAGTACCAATGGCAGTGTAAATGACCTCAACGAACTAAATTTAGATCGTTATATTTAAACATTACAAGCTTCCCATATATAAATAAATGGCAGTTAGATATAGTTTCTTGTAGATTGTAATATACATAATAGTCGAATTTAACTTTAGAATCCGAGAGGCTTCCGGTGGCCGTGGCCTGTGACCACAGATGCATAACGTACCATGACCTATATAGAACCAGGGTCAATCTATAGATAATATCTAGATTTTGTAGGCTACTGACAGTTAAACTTATATAATTTTTCCATCTTTTGACAGTCATCATTTTTAATTCATGATTGGAAGTAAGGTTTTATATCCATTAACAGGTGGTTAATAGTTAAAGGTAAATTCTTTGTGATCCTTTTTTTTTGTCGGACAGGACAATTGAGTCATCGTCAATTTATCTTCTTTTTCGTCTTTACCTTCACAAAGATGATAAATATGGCTAGCAAAAGTTTCTCTAGGTAGCCTGCGGCTGATGCTTACGGCCAAGAAACATGAGTTTTAGATTGCATTGAGACCTTGTCACAAATTTTGCTAGTATGATCGGATTTAGCTCTGGCAATGGTTCAGTTCAGGTGGCGAAAAGCAATATTATGTTTATTTTTCTGAAGTGCCAGATCCGGATCCCCAAGGGCCGTACCGTATCCAAGCCCCAAATACTTCTTGCTTAAGCGGAAATTTCTTTACATGACCCATCCCATCCCAGACCGAGATGTGCCACGAATAGGAGATACTTTAAAAAGGTAAGGTTTGTTATCTCTAGTGTCTGAGCAGCTGTGAATTTTTATTATATAGTTAAAGCATTATTTGTTCTCCTCCAGAATAAGTGACACAGCCCAAGGAAGCACTTTCAGGGACGCATCTCCTGCATTAGGAACACAGGTTCCTTTCTAGGGTAAAAAAGTTCTATTTAATTAGGCTGCAATGACCATTTGGAGAGGGAGGAGATTAGCTACCAACAATCCCACATATATAAAAACGAAACGTGATATACGTCCTGCATGAGCCAGTTTACGTTTGATTTCAGTGGGAAGGTGGTAATGTCGAACTCTGCGTAAGCAGCTCAATTAGCTACTTTTTCGGAGTGGCACTCCCAATTATCTTTAGTCGCCTTTTACACACCCTCTGGTTAAGATGGGAAAGTGCTATTCTATACGCCAGCAAAACATTGCAAAAACGGAATGATTCCATTTTTTTGTTGAAACATGTATTATTAGTGAATTAACGACAATTCAAAAAAAAATTATGATCACCAAAATTTTCATTCACAAAATTAAAAAAATTTCAAAATGCATAGACTAATAGATAAAAGTGTCAAATGTCAAGTATGTGATCTGTATTTTATGCTTATGTCACATGTTCCTTTGTAAATTCAAAACAATCCCATGTGTGAAATTGTGTTACATATTTTGTAATGTTTTTATAAGATATTAAATAAATATACCCTGAGGTGTTTAATAAAACTAATAAATGAATACGTTTTAGAAGTTTATTGGCGCTTTAAAAAATGTCTCGTCCTTTAAATGGTACTTTTATGAATTTTAACCTCTTCATAGACATGCCTTTTATTTCATTCAATGTTTCTTTTCAACTTTAGCAGATAATTTTATTATAAGCTCTGTTATAATTTACAGAGTTAAAACGGCGCCTGGAGGATGATTCAACACCATTACCTAAAAGGCTACGTCTTGCAAAGAATGTAGTATTTTCCCACCATTTCCCAACTACACCTAAAGAAAGAGTAATTGGTGAATGGCTTGAAGCTTTAACTGGGAGTAATAAAGTTACTAGTAAAGACTTAAGAGATGTTTTGAGTTGGCTAAACAATGTTGATGATTTTACTGTTGACTTAAAATATAAATTGATAAAGGTAAGGTTTATATTCAGTATTTTTGTAAAGCTTCTATACAAAACATGCTATAGATCTGAGTATGCACAGCATGCATTTTATATTTTGCATAAAAATATACCTCATAAATTTTTTCAAAATGGTTGAAAAATAATCATCAATACTTTTTCCATGTGTTTTATATGCCCATTTTTACACTACAAGATGTATATTCCATTTTCTCTATATGTATATATACTGTTCTCTATATTTCTAAACAAAAATGTTTCAGATTGTATCGGAGTATCTTCACAATAATATTTTACAAGATGATGACATTCAATTTATTTTGGCATTTATTGAAAACACCAAATTATCTGCTCAATTGTCAATACAAATTAATGATTTTCTCTCAATTACTATGACTTTACTCCAACATTTAGCAACTGAAACAACAAATGTTGTCCTAATAAATAAGTTATTAGACAACATTGTATTATATTTTAAGGATTGTAAGAAGAAATTTGAGTTTATCAACAAATTTATTGAAGAAGAAAACTTAGAGACAATATTTTCATTTCTGAATACAGAAAGTAAAGAAAAAGTGGTTAATGTATGTCAAAGCATTCTTTTTCCACTAAACAAGCGCACATTTTATGCTCGATTCCTGAATAATTTAGTAAGAAAAAACGATCTTACACATCTTTTGCAAACAAAGAATGATAATATTGAATCAGTAATGAAAATTATAAATGTGTTTATAAATTCGAAAGGAAATCAGCAGTTTCTATCTGATTTCATAAAAATTTTTGTTTATTGCTTTAAATCAGAAAGTCAGCTATTATTTGCATTTTATATTATAGCAGTTAATTGTTTAAATATAACACAAGATTATATTAAAACAGCAACAAAATTCAAACCAATATTGTTTGAAGGCAATGAAGCAAAAATAAAAAGGAGTATATTTTTAAACATGTTAGAAGTTTTGCTTGAAAATGATGTTGATGTAAGTGTCCACTTACGAGACACATTGAATGAGCAGTCCAAGGAAACAAAGAAAATATTTCTATTATTTATACAAGATGTAATTTTAGGAGTAATTAAAAAACGAAAGCCAGATAAAGCCACTTTAAATATTATAAAAACGGCTCTTAAACTGGATCCAGCTTTGTTAGATAAGACAATGTGGCAAATTTTACCACCGATTATGGTCTCCAAAAAGAGCTCAAGTATAGAAGGGACTTATGTAGAAACAATTAATACATTGCTGCAAACTTTATTCAAACTAAGCAAAGGAATCAATTTCATACATGATATATTACCACATTTGAGGACGAATTTAGAAAATGTTGACGAAGATCAGGAAAAATTGAATGAATCTATAATTAGTAATGGTGATTGTGATAAATTAAAAAGTAAAGTTGTGACCTGCATGGATATATTACCTCAAGAATGTCTTGAATTATATGGAAAATTGACAGCGGAATTAATGTTTCGCCAAAATAAGGATTTATTGCTGTTATTGCAAAAAGACTTGGAAGAATGTTTAAATTCACTTGAAGAAAATGCTAGTAAGTCACTCTTATCTGTATCAAGATTAAAGATTTAAAATTAGATTATGAAAAAAAAAATTAAGATCTTTTGCCATCTCTTTTTCTTATAGACATAATATACATGCATAGAAAAATGCTAGATTAATTATATATTTTCCAAATAATATTTCTCATATGTCATATATGTCTGCTTACTAAAATTAAAAATGTCATATAACCAAAAGTGCATGTTGAGCCCCTACGGCTGAGTATTTTTTATTTTTTAATAGGGGGGTTACGGGAAGGAGGCTCGCAAGTGCGTTGCCGGCCTATAAGATGACGATACGCTCTTTTTTTGAAGGATTATTCAAATTCAATATTCAAAAAACATAAAATTATGTTGAAATTACAGGTCCATCACTAATTACGTTAACCGAAATGCTGTCGGCCATTTTGTCTAGTGTTCTTTACCACAATAAGATGGCGGACCACACTGTTCCTCTTCAGATAAGTGACGATTACTGGGCCGCATATAATAATTTTGAAATGGAATGTTTGAAGAAATTTGGGGAGTGCCTATTGAAGTTGGATTATGTAAGTTAAAATTAATTTATTTTTATGTATTTCTACTGAGTATTTATTTTAAAGTAGGCAATATCACCACTGGAAAAATTAAAAAAAAAAAATCTCGTTACATAAATAATTTGATGACCCTGTTAGCGCAATGCCGAACAGGGGGTCCCGGGTTTAATCCCCGGCACGATCAACATTTAATGTGTTTGTAAAAAGTATATGTTGACAAACATATGCTTATATCTTAAACAATTTTTATAATAAGTAAAACTTAAAATGTTTACTTGTTAATAATATAGAAATATAATAAAATTGTTAATGAGTTCATAATAATAGCTTTTGTTACACAATTTATTAATTTTATATGGATACAATAATAATTAATTCCGCTACATAATAAAAATAATATAATTTAAATTTTTAAAGGAACTCCCATACAACAAAACTGAATAAGAGTTTGTTAAAAAAGAAATATTCCTGTAAATAGTGGAAACTCTTGTAAAGATGATCATTTTCTCTTCCAGAATGCTCTGCTACTCAAGTCTTTCCTCAATCTCTGCGTAAATGTTGCTCAATTGAAGATATTAAACATTAAATTTAGTAACGTCAAACTGGAACTGCAGACAAATGAAAACAACGATATTTTTGATTTAACGCTAATATTGCCATGTTTAAGTGCCGAAGAATGGGAACAGGTTTCTAGCAAAGTTGACGGCGTATGCGCACCATTACTGGTAAGTAATTACTAATGATAATTTTTTTTAGGAATATCCCTTATTTCCTCTTCATTTAAATTATTATTTTGATTCAAATATATCTAATATTTTATTATTTGAGTTAAGTTAAAACCAAGCTATAAAAGCGAAATCTAGAGATTTAAAAGATTTTTTCTAAATATTTGACATACTTCATCAGTCTTCTTTCTCTGTTAACTAATCATTTATCTGAGTTGAAACGTCATTTTCAAGGCATTTAAGTTTATATAGTATTTTTTTATAAATATACATTTGTAAAAATATAGAAAGCTGCCTCTTTTAGAACAGACAGTGGTGAAATAGAAACAATGTTGAATTTTTCACCCAACGAATTTATAGAATTGCTTATTGTTAATATAAGTGTTTTTAAAAAGGTTCAAACAATTAATAATTGAACGCAACTCTTCTACATAAGAGGAGCAATGAGAATTCTTGGCAATTTTCTTTCTACAATAAAAAATATAGAAAGTGGCCTCTTTTATATATATCATACTAGAAATATAGTTTTACAATACAAATATTTTGCTGACCTCCGATTTTCTCGTAGTTTATCATGGTGGCAAGTTTTATAGGCCACTTAACATTGTATTATAAAAAAATCATATAATATTAAGTGTAAGAATTTATCTTTTGTTAAAAGAACTTTCTTTAATTTCAGAATAAATTACTACTGTTAAAAACGATGGCTATCACTCTTACAAATGGTTCTAGTGACCATATACTAAATATAAAGACACATTTAATAAAACAACTCTCGGTTAGCTCCGAAACATTAGACAGTTATTATTATAAAGCACTCTTTGCTAACTTAAATAAAAACCAATATAGGCAAATAGCTAAGACTCTAGTTAAAATGTATTATATGGATTTGGACACATCTGTTTTTCAATCTGATAGTGTTGCCAAAAATAAAGAGTTGTTGACAGCTTTGACGTTTGAAATACTTAAGAATATTACTAAAAATTTCAAAAATGCCTCCTCGCTTAGCAAAAGTTTAGGAAAGGATTTTGACATTAAAACATTCATTGAAGATGTCGATGTTAAAGAGTATTTTAATAGTATAGACCTGACTTTGGAAGACAACGATGAAATAATCAAATCCGTGGAAGTGTTAAAGAATTTACAGATTTATTATCTTGATGAGAATTGTCAATTGACAACCATCTTTGTTCTGTTGACTTTAAAGAAATGTTGCAAGTCAAAAAAACTAAAACGCACCATAGATTATATACAGCAAAGCATATTCGAGTTAACGCCGAAGACACCAGATATTTTTAAAATATTTTCGGTCACCCACCTATTTGACTTTGAAAATGGTGTTCTAAAATTATTCAAATTACATGCTAAAAGTGGAAATCACATATTGGTTATCAAGAATATTCTGGAGTTCGCGACTAGAAAAGTAAAAACGGAACCCGAAGTTATCAAAACACTTGTCAAACATTTGCTAAAAGATTACAAAAAGAAAGATATACAAAGCATAGATGATTTCAGCGAAGAAGTTTTTCAGATTATATGTATATTGTTGCCATTAATTTCTAAAGAAAGGAAAAATAGTGCTACCAGTGTGCTAAAATCAATATTAACTAGCCTGCAAGAAGATTTAAATCATGCTATGCTGGATGCATTCAAAAGTGTAGATTTTGGAAAAAATATATTTAATACAAGCAACACAGATGAGAGTGTTGTATCCGAGAATAGTATGGCAATACTGAACGCTATGGGGGCATACAGTCTTATCCTGACAAAATCCTGTGAGAGCAACGATGGAAAGGATTTGAAAAGCATGGATTGCTTATGGTCCGGTTTGGATTTCTTTGTACAGAATGCTGTGAGTATTTTATCATATATTACTGCAAGGGACCGAAGAACTGAATATTCTGGAATAGCTAATGTTTATTGATGAAATTTTAGAATTTGTTAAATAATCATTAGCTATTCCAGAAATTCTATTGTCATATATTATTTAATATTTATTTCAAATAAAGTGTCAATATATTTACATTACTTTCATATTTATTTAGTCTTGTAGGGGTAACCGAACAACCACCGCAGTCTATGCACATGTGAGAATACGTTGCCGGCCCTTTAATCACACTACTTATTTACTCAGCTGTTTGTTCGTGGTTTCTTTTTCAGTTGCATTTCGTTGAAAGTCCTGAAACGAAAAGTCTTCATGTCGGCACCTCCATTAATTTATTAACTATTGTTCTACGGTACATCAAAAAGCTGGAATTACATGACATTTTTAAAGATAAGGACCAGCTGTTTCTGCATATATGGCGAGCTGTTAAGGCTCGCTTGTTTATGGCCCTCGACCACAGACAAAAGAAAAGTGACAGCTGTTTGGATGAGCTAACTGCCACTATGAAGTATCTATCGGAGTTGTCGTCTGTGGAAGTGTTTACGAATAATTTTGTTGCAGATTTAAATACACTAAGCATTCTGAAGGTAGGAATGTCTAAAACTTACACAATATTTTTACTTAATATTCTCTTTTATTGACATAACTATTACTCATTTAAAGAAAAACACTTTGTTAAGTTAAAGTACGCGAAACGTCGGGAAAACTTTAAATAATGTAAAATATATTTAAATTTTGTAAAAATACATAGCTTAATCCGTAATAGTGTTTTTCTTTAAATTCTTTTACTTAAATTTAAAAATGGGGGTTAAAATTTACGATTATTTAAGGAATTAATTATTAATACGAGTACCCTAAAATTTTCAATTTGTTCTATATGGATAGTGTTTGGGTAGAGGGGCTACGAAAATCTGTAAACATATTCAATGTTAATCCATCAGTTCATGACACACACACCTCATCACACATCACACACAAACGTCACATTTAATTCTTTCCCCACATTTTTCTTAAAGACTGAAACCCTTAGAACGAAAAATTATACCACTATATAGAAAAGCACACAAAACTATATACAATTTATGGGTTCATTAAAGGATTAATTATGCAAAAAGAATCTAATTTATCTTAATTTAATCTTTAAATATGTCAATAGACAACTTGACCAACATTAACAAAGAGGTTGCTAATTAATATCAATTATACTTAACGTAATTTATAAAGGTCAGTGAATAAAATATTATTTATTAATTTTGGAAAAATCATACACTATTCATATAACTTTTTCGACTGAAATATGATTTCGTCACTTTCTGCTTAATTATGTTTTCGCTCTAATGAAAAGAGATAGAAGTTGGGAAAATGGATTTATTAAAATTCTTGTGGATTTTAATACGTCTATTACATTAAGTCTTATTAATTTCCTTAAATTTATTGTTCCATTTGTTTAAATATTAACATTATTTATATTGTTCTCACGTAGAAATATATGTGATTCAAATAACTTTTTACTTTACAGAAACCAACAGTTTTATTGAAAAACGCGGAAATTACTTCGTCTCAAATTGTAAGCCGTCGAGTTTTGAAATATCTCTGTTTGAACATTTTAAACTCGTATATAATCGAAGCTAAATGTGTTGCCTTCAGCAAATTAATATTTAGATCGACAAAAAATTTACGTTTTTGGATACAGCAACACTTCGAAGGGGAGAATCAAAATGGCGATCGTGTTGTCAAAATAGACGATTCCATTTGCGAAATGTTAAAATTTGACTTAGACGTCCTGTCCGAAGTAATTTTAGCTGCAAAAAAAGTAAGTTAGTTTTAATACATATATTTATCATGTTAAAATAATAAGGATGTAAAAATTTTCGAAATTGGTTTACTGTTAACTCTCTTGTTAACGATAAAATTAAATATTATTTTATAATAATATTCTAATATCTCTCTCTTATGAGAGAGATATGATATTCAAAAACAGAGAAAATATTTTACTACACTCACAGTAACTTATACTAATACTTTTTTTTAATATAGTGAAATTTTTAGCTCCCTTGAAAATAGGTAGAATAAAGAACATAATTTTAATAAATTCAGTATGGATTAAATCTGGTGTAAATAAAATTGAATCAACTCAAATAAATATATAAATTTGTGATTAGTGTTAATATACCTCATTACAGACCGCGAGTCGTGATATCCTGTACTTCTACTGATATATACTATTAATGATTACTATTATCCTTTTTATGTATGAGCAATATTGTCATATAATTTAATTATGAGTGCTAACATTTCTATCAGTGACAACGTTTGGATTTATTTTAAATTAAAATTGATGGTACATGGCTTAAATATACAACAAACTTACATTTGTAATTTCCACAGATAAACCTTGACTACAAATTCATAGATGCCATATTTGAACTACAACAGCTGATGTGTTACCTTCTTGGTCGCAATTCCATAGACACAAGATGTGAAATCAGTTGGCGGTCATTTTTCTCCATTTTTGAAGGCTGTGTTGCCATATTAAATAGCATGATATTGTCTAGGGATGAACTTTTGGAAGATAGGTGAGTTTTTTATCTCCTTTTTTGAAATTTATTTTTCTCTGTTTCTAGAAATTTCACTATTTAGCTATTATTTTCCGCTTCAATTTATAATTTTACATTTTTATAGATGGCCATGTTTAATGCAATGCTACAAGTCTCTGGTACTCTGTATGTGTGAGCGTTCAACGTCTAACCTTGACATTGACAGGAATACAGAACATAAATTAGCTGAAATAGCTCATTCCATTGAAAAGTAAGTAACTAGGGTTCTAGCACAATTAGAAGTCAAATTGTCTTATGTTAACTAGATGAAATAGCAGATCTTGTGTACATTATCGACCCAGACTAAACAATTTTCTAAGCTTAGAGCAACATTATTATAAAGATTCACATATAACAAGTAACAAAAATTATACTAGCTATCATATTGGTATATCATAGAATCAAAGTATATATAAATAATTTAGGCATCTTTCAAAATAAAAAAAATTATCAGAGTCCAAGTTAATTTATCTATATCTATCTAATTTATATTTTTTACAGGCTGACTCAATCAATATCGAAAAGAAAGAACCACGTGTCCCGCATAGCAGCGTATGCAGTTGCAGATTTCTGTTCATGTCTAGAAAAATCACCTCCACCAAAAATGATACGACAACATTTAGAAAACTCAATAGTGCTTCTAATACAAGCCTCCGATTCAAATTACGCCATGTCGTTCCTGCGAAGGGGCTTGGCAGGTTCTATTGGACAACTGACATTGACAAACATGTACTCTATGTACAAAAGATACCATAAATATGTTGGAAATGCTTGAATTAAATTTTTTGGTTAACCTTGTTTTTATTATCCATAAACCTAATTATACAAATAAAGAAGTATAATAGAAGCAATGGCTATGATTTTGCATACCCCACCAGCCTCAAATGTTTTTTGACAACTCGTTTGCCGTTTCTACCGACATGGCGACATGGTTTGAGGTTCCTTTTTACATTAAAAGTTTAAATATAAAAATTGTCATAAGTCAACGAACGAAAACGAACAACAATAAATTTCAGTCATTATCGTGTGTGTTTATATCATAATACTATCAAAGTCACACCTGCGACTTTACCGGGCAGAGAGTCGAGTGTTATACTAATAATAAGCCATTATCCTGTTAGATAACTGATTATTTCTAACTTATCTTTTAAATTATCTGATAGTCCAACTGAGATTTCGCTATGTTCCTTTTAACGAAATTTTAGACTTCTACTACTTTATAAGTTATAAGAAGTAAATAAAAAATAAGTGACAATCACTTTCGTTATATAAACTAAAATTGTCTACAATTTGTATGCCTTTATTATAGTAATTGTCGCGGCAAAAATCAAATACAAATCACCGAGAACAGCGGCTTCCGCCGATCCATATAAGGAATTTTACTGAATTCTAACTTGTGATTGGTTAAGATCTTGTCGTCATCAGTGAGTCACTTCTCAAGTAGTACTCGAACAGTAAATAGTCGTAAATATAGTTGTATCTTTGCGTTGTAATCATCTACGCTATTTTGAATTATCTCATCGTCAGAGCCATATTATAAATATTCCAACAAGAATAAAAAGATACAGTGACTTCGTAGTGTGCAACGGAGATAGTGATATTTAGAAAGTTGTCATCCTGACTGACACTTCTAATAAAGACTTTTTTTATCCAATAAATGTAATATAGTTCTTACCATACATTTTAATCTCAAATTATTTTTTTGTGATAATTTTGTTGCGCTTTATTATATTTTTAAAGACGAAAGTGCTTAAATAATTATAAAAATTAGTGATTCGACTGATTTCATATTTCTGACACATGCGCTCATTGGCCGTCAGACATTAACGTATAGCCAACATTCCGATTCAGTGTCGTTCCGGTCGCCGTTGTCGTGAAGTCGGTGAAGTTAGTGGTGGAATTTTTACGTGTTTAACATCTAAAAATGGTAAGTGATGATCATAAATTACAGTGTTTAAAACTTACGATGTGTTTGTTATAATAAGCACAGTGAAAGAGTTCAAGATGGTGCAAATTCACATTAAATTGAAGAATATGTGAACCGGTGCCACGATCGGCCATATTTTGCACAACCCCCTGCACAGAGTTCGCACGCCTTTTCGAAGAAATAGTTGTCACTGTTCAGTGAATTTATGCCACGTGTCGTGTTCTATATACGTTCTGGCCATGTTATTTATTCATTACAGTTCCCGTCAAGAAGGTAATTTAAGTTGGTGTAGAATTTCACGAAAGGTTACCTTAACGGGTGCATTGACAACGGATTGTCCGATTGGCGTATTTATCATAAAGTTTTGGTGAGGCCATCGAACTCTGGTAGACCGCAATGCCGCGCAGACGCTATAACGTTTAGCCATATATGGTTGGAGGTTGGCAAACGGTAGCCTGTCACTATAATGATTAATTCGTAGGGCGTTCCTGTGACTAGCCGCGGATAATTTGCACAACAATGTCAAGGTTGTGTTATCAATAAATCCTATGTATATACGCATTTGTAACGATTTCCCTGTGTTGTTAGCACATGAGTCATCATGAATCACCTGAGCATTTTTGGTTGACTTTCTCATAAGACATTAGTATCTCCCTCTGAATGAATGTCATTGTGTTTAAATATTATAATATTTTTAGGCTGTAAAATTGTTTATAGCTATGATTGTCAAAGCTGTTTCCATCAAGATAGCACACTGGCATTCAAAATTTCTTTAAAGAAATATACTTTATTAACCTTGAATTTGACAAACAGCCAATACATGAAAATATGAATTTTAGAAAATTTGTCTAGGTGGGTAACTTTTAATTGGAGAGTACAGATTGTTAAAAAAAAAGGAGGTTCATTTCTATGGTTGCTCTTGTGTTAATTCTGCAATATGTAACTAAAATTTATACTTTAAAGAAACTAACCTTGATAACATATTGGCATTTATGAAATAATTATGTATATAATTGTACCTTCTCCAATATCCATTGCACTTTAACATGTGCTTGTAACGGTCACATAAAATGTAAGAGAATGCAAGGTTCCATATGGTCAAATGTAGGTGATTTTACATGTACTCCTTTCTAATTTTAATTAACATGTAATTATAGAGACTGACATTTTGAATTGAATACATACATAAATTATAAAATTGCACGGTATATACCATTTTTTCTGAAGAGTGACTGTTAGTATAGTATACATTCAAAAAATGTATATATATTTTTTTTGAAAGATATCTACCACTTAATAAATTCTCCAAGCCCAAATTCTTATTTAAAAGATAAAACCTGACTGATCTATTTGTTGAGAATTATATATAAAAGAATTTTCCAAAAATAGTTACAGTAATTTACAGTAAATTTTTAGCGTAATTGAAATTGTATAAGGTGTTTGAACTTGACTTCAAGTTCAATGAACTCATTAGCTTCTATTTTTTAATTGTCTTAAAACTAATCACCTTGGGTACATAACTTAATCAATATAACTACTTTTTTTTGTTGACAAGGTTGTTGAACATATTTTTAATTAATTCATTGGACTTGCAAAAATTTCCAATTTCCATAATTTTATTAACAGGTTTACACCTTGATACAACTTTTAGTCAGTTAAAATGTTAATTTGTATACTAAAGATATTGATATGCAAATAGTTTATATACATCATAGATTTATCTTTGTTTGTAACATGACAAATGTTGTGTTAGAATTATGTACAAGAAGCAAAGACAGGATGTTGTACTTTTCAAAGTGATCTTGGTCGCGCCAAAGTGTCTTGGAGTAACCATGGAACCTAAGCTATCGGGTTTGGTTCACGGTTGGGGGATCATATTAATTGAATATTCCATCTCGATGGTGATGGTTTAGGTTCACATTTCAAGACAAACTTAGTGATACGCGTTGATACGATTAAAGAATCCTTAACATTTCTCCAGACGCCGCCTGAAAAATCTAGACAATTTACACAGTGCCCAGACTTCCACTAGAAAGAACTATAGACAACAATGACGGTCAGGTTTGGAAAGGTTTCTTTGACATTAGCTGAAGTTTCTATTTTTATTACGTTATCTTACCATCGGTTTTTAGGTTATATTATCATTAGCTACTTGGCGAACCAAAGTTTTTGTTCAGATTTTTTTGCATTTTTTGATATGAAAGTGTTACTGGTGGCTTAGGGATATAAATTTATTCTGACCATGTAACGATCTAGACGCATTGCGACGTTTTCTCGAAACTTGTTCTTATTGGTTATTACAGCTGCTTGAAATAGATTACAACTTTTACTCCCAGTTTCTGAAAGCTTATCAGCTTGTAATTTACAAATCAAGTCTAAAGTCTAAGACTAATAATGGAAACATAATTTCTCTAATCTAACAAAACAATCTATAATATTGTTCCGTCTGTATTCATTCAATTGTGTATACGCTGTGATTAAAATAAACCGTTGAGCACTTTAGCGTACGACGAAAATTGGAGCAATTTATTTTTATAATTAATGAGGTAAACGGTTTAATGTTGCAAAAATTAAATTTAAAAAAATATATTTATGATCAATGTTCCAGCAATTGAAATACATTTGACACTTTACTTAACCGTATTTCTTTGTTTATTATAATATTGATTAATTTAAAAGAGTCAATTTCTTTCTGATTTTAAGGAGTTCCCTCAAAAATGTCTGATGGTACACCTAATTTCAATAACTGATGAAATTATCCGTCATCGACTAAATTACGCACGGAAGTAATCATGAGTCACATTGTAAAATTGACATCATTGAAAGATATCGTGAAATCATAGCTCATTATAAAAAAGGTAAATGCGTTATTATCACTGTATTTTTTTTGATACCATACTATGGTTTGAACGAATATTTGCGAATAAGCGTACCTTAGAATTGTTGAAATTCATCAGCCAATGTTTTTCATTTATTTCGTTCTAAATTTACCCTTTCTTTAAGTTGGATGTATGTCAATAATTCCCAGAATTTATCCCTTATTTCTCTAATAAGGAAATAATTATTCTCGAAATATGAATGGTGTAATAATAGTTATTAATTACAAGTACGAGCAGTATTTGTTCCCATTTTGTCTACTATCCTAATCACAACATCCTCTCCTACCATTATATTTTATATTAAGAAATATTTATAAGCTTAATGGAGAAATGTATGAAAAGTTGTAAATCTACAGTAACGTCAGCGAAGTCCAAATTAAAATATATATGCAGAGTATATCGAAAGCTGAAATTAAAATCAATAAAGTTAGTAGACATGCAAAACCGTAAACCGTAACTTAGCATCATCCCTTCACATTGCTACGGCCATTTTTTAAATATCGTAACCATGGTAACTAACACTTAATCAAACTAAGTTCTGTGTGTCTTTACCGTATATGATGACTTTTCCTTATTATTATTAGATTAGATTCATATATCATGTGTGATAATGTCAATAATAAATGACGAAAATAAGACGTATTTTAACCAGTGTTAATTTTATTATGTACCATAAAGTTAAAATATAACAGTTTAAAGAATACAATATTTACATAAAAGAATTCATCTACTTTAAAAATGTCTACCTCACAAACTATTTTAATGAAATCAATGTGACGGATATGTCTGATTACAGCTAGAAGGATCATTGTAACGCATAATTTGTTCATGACAAAATTTGGAGTCATACATTTACAAAAGCAAAAAGACATCATATATGAATAATATCAAAGCCCAAAAATTTCACATAAGTAAATAATAGATAAGTCATACTGATACCCACATTTTATATATTGAGCAAATGAACAGTATCATTTTATGATAGCATTTAAAGTTTTAAAGTAAAAAAAAAGTAACAATAAATTAATAGTAAATATTCTTAATCTATCAAAAGAAAATCAATTCAATTTCGAACAACTCATTCCCGAGATATAATTATTTTTCTTTGGTATATCAGTACTTGTGTCTCTGTTCACAGTTTATCAATGATTATTGTTATAGCATTGATAAGTTCTTTATGTTAAGCGTCAATTGGTACCATGATTCATGAGTGTTCATAATAAGCATTTTTATATAAAAAATATTCAATGACTGTACTGAGGTGAAGAAAGGGCTTGCTGCAATACCCTCTGAACACGTGCGCAGGCGCGAACTATATTTAGACGTACGGCCAATGTCTCGAAATCTATTTTTCGCCGCGACGCAGTGGTATGCTTTATCTTAACAATTTTACATAATCATTGTATATCTATTGTTAGGTTAGTGAATGAGATAAGTGGGAACGACTAGAGCCAGACTGACTGAGGCAATTTTACAACAACAAAAACTGAACGTTTATTGTTTGGGATTTATTTGAATAAATACATTTCGCATGTTTAGGCTTTTTTACCGAATGTAAGCTTTACAATCAACGTTATAGATTTCTTTGTGAAAGTATTGGGTATGACCGATCCTAGAAGAATGAATTATACACAAAAAAATCTATAATAATTTTACATTATTAATCATTAAATGGTGCCCGAATATTATGTTACAAATCCTTTTATGACCATTCTCAAAACTTTATTGAGTGAGCTTCAGCATATATATAATAAATATTAACGAGTAGATCATACAAATTATTTACTCCTGTCTTATCGTGCGACATGTGCCCTAAGATAAAATTATCACATAATGTGAAAGTTCAAAACGAAATGTCATGGGAAATTAACCTTTGTCGTACTAATTAATATTAATAGTTGCCCCGTTGCGCCAAATTAATTCTGATCTATAAATATTTTGGAAGCACATTTCTGTTGGTTATAAGACTCAAATGGTTTTACTATTTTTTTAAACGATAAAACTACTATAATAAACATGGTCGCCATTGTTTTACTTTATATAAAACAATGTTGACTGTATTTAAACTGAACACTGCCAGATTACTTAATTGTTATTAAGTTAAAATGTATAGATATGATATTATCTTATGAAATCAGTGGTACAAAATATGTAATCCCACTTAGTGACAAAAATAAACGTGAAGTGGGCCGGCAGCTGTTACGTTATGTATGTATGTTACGGTACATTTAGAAGTAATTTATTAGGTCTCCAAGCATTACGTAAAATATATTCACACATGTAATATAGTCCTTGATTTCACTCACTTTTGCACTACCATAGGATGTATGACGATATTTATGTCTTAATATAATTTTTTTACTTAAATATAGAATAATGTTACTATTCTCTATATTAATTAAACATTGTTTTCTTCCAGGCGTCTGGTGTAACAGTCTCGGACGCGTGCAAGACCACGTACGAAGAAATCAAAAAGGACAAGAAGCATCGGTACGTCGTGTTCTACATTCGTGATGAGAAGCAGATCGATGTAGAAACTGTTGGTGAAAGGAATGCCGAATATGACCAATTCCTAGAGGACCTCCAGAAGGGCGGTACCGGAGAATGCAGGTTTGTACACATAACTTTTTATTGGATAGTTGGAGAATGGGTACAAAGACTAAGTGTTCTTAAATGAAAATCAAAGTTTATGGACAGGATCAAGAAATCTATGAAGACTAAAGATAAAAAACTGTTATTGTGGATAATATATCATTTGCCTTAACTACTTAAAAATTAAACAATATTTTATACAGTAGTTCATTGGCATATTAGTGTGGTCCTCAGTGTTTTGTTTATGGTATGGTATTTCAAGTCCTTTATTGATTTGTTTGATAATAGTGCTTTTTTCTCTTCAGATATGGCCTGTTTGACTTTGAATACACCCACCAGTGTCAAGGCACGTCAGAGGCCAGCAAGAAACAGAAACTGTTCCTCATGTCATGGTGCCCAGACACCGCCAAGGTCAAGAAGAAGATGTTGTACTCTAGGTGAATATTTTAATACTGATTAATGATTGGCTATCTAACAAACTCACTGTAAAATTTATTTAACCTCTGAGATGTGACATATTTTACATTGTCTTATCATATTGCAGGACTAGTGTTATATTTTTCTGATATTCATTTGTTTTTTGTTGAATAAATCCCTTTTATAGAAGTAGGATGGTTAGAAATTGTATTGAAATTCCATCTATTTCTAAATCAACTTATGAACCAAACTAAAGATTAAATTTTTATCCATAGCTCCTTTGATGCATTGAAGAAATCACTTGTCGGCGTACAAAAGTACATCCAAGCAACTGACCTCTCGGAAGCTTCTCAAGAGGCTGTCGAAGAGAAACTCCGCGCTACGGACCGTCAATAAATTAATAATTAATTAATCAGCATTTATTTAACCTCTACGCTACGACCGACGTGAAATGACGCTACAAGACACCATCTGTACATAATCTGTGGTATTCGAAAATCGAATTTGATTAGACATGACTGACTTTGAGTTAATAAAAACGGCGGGCTATGTCATTTGTCTATTGTGTTCGATTTTCAAAATCAATTTTGTATCACGGAATTGTGGTCTTTAGTGACAGTGAAGAGGAAAACGCAAGACAAGGTGATATGGTCGACAGCCTAGTCCCAAGTTAATTGTAAGATGGTGTGTTTGGCGCGTTTACAGTGATACGCATGGGTTCTCTTTTATTTTTTTTTCCTTACGCTTCAATAGTAAAGTGCGGTCTTTAGTCGGCGACGTTGTATAGTTAATTGCTATATTGAGATAGCCGACTGTGAATTAGCTAATAAGGGATCGTCATAAGTCATAATTTAAATTATACTAATTATATTTTTCCTATAAACTAAAGAGTAAGTTAAGCTCAAACTAAATTAAATACAGTGATTTTTTTATTCATAACAGTTTAGGCGCCGGTCGGCTTTTTATACTATTTAGATTGTAAAAAGTTACGATTTTTATACAATTGCCTAGTTTTGATTTTGAAATAACTGGCTGATTGCTTATGGCTCGGACCCAGCGGGCGTTGAATAAGTATTTTGTAACCAATTTATCCAGAAATACACTCGATATAAGTGAATTGGTGGTTTTATTTTTTAAATGAAATTTCTTACACATACGTTTCAAAAACCTCCTTTTGTATAGTCTGTGTCTGTGTACTTGTAATACAACTTGACACTAAATAGAACTCGTAATTATTTTAATTTTTATATACACAGTAATACCCCGGACTTACGCGTCAGGTGGGACTGAGCGCTAACCGCGAAAGTTGAATACTGGAGACTAAATAAAACAATAATTTAGAAAATAATTAGTATCTAATTCTAGTTAATATGATAAACTTTATTATATATATATATAAAAAAAAAAAAAAAAAAAAAAAAAAAGTAATATAACACAATCGGAAGTTATTTTGATGTAGGTTTCATAAATTGTAACAAAGTGGTCTGACGAGTCAATTATTTTTTCTTCTCCCGTAATATCTCCTTGTAGCATCCTATTAACTTTTTACTTCATGTTTTGTAACAAAAATGCGCTCTTCATTGCTTTGCTTTCCAAAATTGTTAACCCTTTTTCTATCGAACTAAGGGCTTCTGTCAAGTTTCCAACTGTCATTTGATCTCATATGAGCTCATCAGTTGTAAGGTCCTCATTGTGTGAATCCAACAGCTCTTGAACATCATCACCAGCCTCTTCTAAATTTATTTGTCTACCAAGTTTGACAACGAATAGACGATAAAATTCAATCGCGTAAGTCGGTGTATTACTGTACTTACAAAATCTACGGAAACTTTCAACGGAATAAGCTCATGCTTTGGTAATCTTAGGTACTACTGTTTCGATTAGATAATAATAAAATAATTCTAAAATTTGGGATTTACGCAGAATCAATAGAAGCTAAGTATGAATGAAAAGTTTAGCAAAAATCACTTATTGACGTGGTTAAACGCATAGTAAATAGCAATGCGACGATTAAATTTTGCTAAATCTACCGAGACCTGATAGCTGCGAACTTCAATCACATAGACACAAGACTGGAACAAAACGACCAGCATGTAAGGAAAAAATATATGTAATTCATTTTACCGATAAGTCATCTCTGGCTTTCTACCCAATATGATCTGTTTACTATTGGATACCAGCCTACCAATAAAACATCGTCTCTACTAAAGAAAAACACTTTTTAAAGGATTATGTATTTTTTGCAAAATTTAAATATAATTACATTATTTAAAAAATATCGCGTTCCTGTAGTTTATATTTTCAAAAAATACATAATTATTATACATACGTTAAAAAGTGTTTTTCTTTAAATGAGTAACAGTTATGTTAATAAATCTTAAATAAATAAATCAATATTATCGTCTCTACTTCCCGCTAGTAGCTGGCTTTTGGTTGCATGAAGTCCTCTTCCATGACCGTCCAACGGTATCTCTATGCATGGATAAATAAATATATAAAAAAAAACAATATCGCTCCATGCATCTGTACTGTCAGCTGATACATTTTAAATAATACGTTGTCTAATTACACTATCAGACCTAATTAAACCAGGGTGATTTTAAATTCACGTACTGAATCATTATATTTCAGGTACGACAAATCGTAACGTTTATAAAAAAAATGAGCTATACTTTTCTTCTATCTTGACTTTTTTGGGAGTCTAAAAAATTAAGAAGCAAGTTAATGCGTTCGAACTGTTAAAAATTTCTTTTAATATTAACCAAATTCCTAAGATTTATGGTAAACTCACTGTATGAATGCTCTACGGAAAGGAATCGAACATAAACCAAATCGATGAAATTTTGTATTATTTAGGTAAATTTTGTATCCACTCTTTCTATGTGTACTTGAGTATAAGATAAATATCCTGTTGGTAGTAAGGACTGTATTTCTTTGACATAATAGAAAAAAAAATTGAAAATCAAAACCTTTATTAATAAAAAGTAATATTTACATTTAAAGATATAATATATATATATAACCACACTTTCAATGTAAGTAAAATAAGTATTAATATACACTGTCGGATTGATTGTGCGATTACTGAATTTCAGTATCCGATTTGTTATTATACAAATAAAATAGCTGCAAAGAAAATGGTTTTACTATATTTTTGATAATTTTATAAATATACTTAAAATAAATTTACATTGTTATTTCATATAAATTTTATGTTCTGTATGTCGATCAAAGTCATGTGAGATAAAATATTAGCTAATGACTATGAAAGTATAATTAAATCTTTTGCATGAAATTAAAAACACTAAGTAATTTGAAAACCTTGCTATAGAGAAACCAATAGTGGTTGAATATAAAACGAAACATGATTAATTTCACAAAATCATTAAGGCAGTTTATAAGGGTCAAGAATTATCTTCCAATAGAATATAAACATATTTTTGGATACGCTCAATATATAAAGCGTATATAGTGTACATTTAATCCGATATGATTACATTGTATACCAAGTTATATAAAATGTCCCAATATATATAAAATATACCTTATTTTCACGAAATTAGAGTCAAGGTCAGTAAGATATGTCCCAATACTTCGATTAAATAGTTTAATACTATTGAGCATGTTTACTATTGTCTTTAATGTTACATATAAAATATATTTAGAAATAAAAAAATGTCAATATTACGCCGCGAAAATACAACAATTTTATGAAAATATTGCTAAATTTAAATTTTACAAAATGATCTGCAAAATTATAACATGGTATTCAAAAATTAGCTTAAAACTTCAAAGCTCAATTTACAACTCCAAAAATAACGGTTCAATTGTTATTGAAGTTGAAGTAAACAAAATTAATTATACATTCTGAGGACAATTTATTTAAAGAGCAACCAAATTTAGCCAAAGTCACTCCAATTTCATGAATAACACCGTTCATTAAATAATGTTGCCATAAGTCCAGTTATGCTCAGCTCGCCGTGGATGCGTAACGGGATAATTCTGGCAACACCATACCCACTGCCTGGAAAAATTGTGCGATCTAAGGTCAGCGTATTAACAACACCGTTCAACATTTGTAACATTTTATAATCTGTGACACATTTCTTCAGGCAATTAACTTTATCATATTCTGACCCATTTATAGTATTCGTTTTATGTTATATGTTTATAATTATATTAATAGGGACGATATTTATAGCGTGTGTTATCGTCTACTGATAACATATAATTAATATTTTTTTAAAACCCCTTTTATAGTATACATATACAGACAGTATATTAATACGTAGACCCCCCGCAGTAACAATAAAATTGTAAGTTTCCCGGGCCGCGAGTCCGGAATCGCGGGGCCATGGGGTTGGTAATTAATATTATTAACTTGTCTCTTGTTGAATGGCTTGACAGCAAGATAATTATTCGCGAAAACTTTCAGTTGTCTTAATATAGGCCTCTGGTAGACTTATAAAATTTGTCTAAATTTTCGATTCAAATCAGTAGTATTTTTTTATAACAGGACATGGACAGACACAATGCCAGAGACCTCACAGTTGTGTATAATCTACATTGGCAAGGCAAAAAAATGCTCACCAAAATATTAGGTGTAAATGAATTAGAAATAGCGTGTTATACCCAATTTATAAATGAATTTATACCTCATTGTCACCTCTCTCTTCGTCACTCTGGTATTGGACATCCAGCTCGGAGCTGTTTACACTGTTCTCCCAATCTTCGGATGACTCCACTGATGACGCGTCCATTTCCATTTCTGTAAATTTTTAAAGGGAATATGTTATCTATATTTGTGTTGCAGAAGAAAATTTATTTTGGGTATTAAAGATAACTACACTAAAGAAAAAAGTAAGGGGTATATTTATAAAAGGCTACTAATTTAAATGAATTCACTAGCATCTCATTGCAATAGAAACATAATAACCTAGGTCTTCTGAGATATAATCAGTAATCACTATGAAATTCAAAGTTACCTAATATCAAATCAGGATGTCTTGGCGCTGGAACAGCTGGTAGCCGTAAAGCCGTAGCGTTGACAGCTAACGCCTGCGCGGCCATTCCATGACGGCTGCTAGAAGGAGAAAGATCTTGCGGCGCTGGGATTTCGTCGGTGAAGCGAACTAAAGGGTGCTCCTGAAATTTATTTACAAAATCTATACTAATATATGAAATTGGAGTGTCTGTTTTTGATATTGAAATAACCGTTTTTTACTACATGCATATGAATATATATACGATACATACACCAAAATGACATTTTTTTTAATTTTTGTCTGTCTGTCTGTCTGTTGTCTGATCTCTGGAATGGCTGGACCGATTTTTACGGTAATCTTTTTTATTGGTAGCTGATGTAATAAGGAGTCTCTTAGGCCTACTTTTATTAGGGTTCTGCAGTCTGCGTAAAGAAACCCTTCGTCATGTCCGTTCATTCGCCCGTTCTCACTCCAGCGTCGAAACAGTTAGTGTTAGGAAGATGGAACTTTGCACGGATATATGTGTATTTCCTACGCCGATAAAAAGCTAAAAAAATTACGTAAGAAAAAATGTATAAAATCCTGTAGTCTAATTCAAAATACTGTGATTCATTTTTGCTGATTTCCTTTTTTGTCTTTAAGTAATAATTATAAATAAAGTACATTTGTGTTTATTTAATTAGTGACGTAGATAGTACATGTTTTCTAAAATAAGTACAATTTTTAAGTTGTAATACCTAATCCATGCGGACGAAGCACGGGTACAGCTGGTTATTATATATACTTTTTTTTTTAAACTTTCGGCTGAAAAGATTTTTACATACAAGACATATTAGGTAGAAATATTTTGCAGCAATATGATACTTACTAAATGTGACAATTCACATATGGGGTTTTCTCGTAAATCAATCATTTCTAAAGCTGTAAGATGACATGTGTCGAAATTCTCAGGCATACTGGATATCTGAAATTTTTAGAATGCACTTATTATAATACCAATTTTTTTTTCCCATTCTAGGTAAACTCTTTTTTACTATTTTTTATGAAAAACCCAAAAAAAAAAATGTAGGAATTAAATTTTATAAACATTACTAATGAACAAAGATTGTTCAACTTATTTTTACTCATAGTTAATTCACTTAAATTTAATATCTAAGGTCATTAGAAACAGTAATGTTTCATTTTACTATAAGCAACCTTATGAATAAAAAGCATTGACCTCAGGTAAGTAAAACTGACTAAAAGATAGCCTTGACCTTCTTTTAGAACCTTGTTGCCCAATGGAGGCCTACAAAGGCAATTAAGCACTTATTAATTTGTATTCATGTGGCTTCACTTACAATAATGAAAGATTTTTTTATTATTTTTTAGCAACACTTTCACTTAACGGTACTTTTCTTCAGATAAAAAGACATTCATAAAACTTGTATGAATACAAATAAATTCAAGAAATTACACTGTTATACTAACCAAATATCATTCAAATTAAAAAAAAAGACAGTAAGTAACATTTTAGACCAGGATATTCTTACAAAATAGTACCATATTTGTGGCTATATTATTTATGGTTTACCTGATTATTGTTTAGCTGTAAGAACATCAAATCAACGCATTTCATTATAGACTCTGGAAATTCTTTTAATCTATTTCTGCGAAGATTACAGTGAACTATCCCTTCCATATTGTTCATACAGTTTGGTAAAACTTCTATTTGATTGTTTTCTAATGTAAGCCATCTGTAAGAAAGCAATACTAAATATTTTACACAATACTGTATGAAATATAAAATAATGTTATACATCCTACTCTTATATTTATTTTGCAGTATAATACAATATGTTAAAAATTAATAACAAATAATAGAACTACAATACCTTAATTTTGTTAGTTGAGTCATTTCTTCTGGTATAGTTTTTAACTCATTGCCCCGTGCACCAAATGTATCAAGTTTTGTTAACTTGCCAATCTCTTTTGGGATTTCCCGTAGCCCTATCTTATTGCACCAGAATGCTTCAAGATTTTCTAATTCTCCTATTTCTGGTATAAGCTCTTTTAAAGGATTATAACTCACGTTTAAATTAACGAGATTTTTCAAGTTACCAATTTCAGCAGGCAATGAAGTTATATTGTTGTAATCCAGAGTCAATGTCGTAAGGTTTAATAGCTCCGTAATCTGTACTGGCACAGTTGTTATATTATTTAAATGTAAATAAAGTTGTTCCAGCTCTAGACACGAGTATAACAGTGTGGGGATTTCAGTGATTTCAAATGAATTTAGGCTCAAGCGGGATTTCTTTTTCGCGATTGCTTGTTCTATTACTGCCAGTATGTGGTTTTCACGGATGAACTTTAAAATAGCACTCATTTTGAGCCTAATTTTGGTTACATTTACATTTCTATTGCGTTTGAGCCCAGTTTGTTTGCTTGCTAGAGCTGGCGAACTAAAATTTCAATCTGACAATTGACATCGTTTAGTTTGTATGTCAAAATCATCTGGTAATATGTTGCCATTTTCTATTTATTATTTTCTTCGTAATTGAAATATCGTTATGGTAGTGTACTTGAGCACAAAATATTTTAAGAACCATCTGTTGTAACTAAATAAAGAGTAATTGATAGAAATATAAAAAAATCATAATAATTTAATATTGTATTATTATTATAATAATACATGTCTTCATATAGTCGTCGAAAGAAACGGCTCAAAAGTATTGATTATATTGAATGCAAGTATTTATGTTGAGTTTAGAACATCTAAATAACAACAAATTTTTACAATAGAAGTAGACACAGAACTATAAGAAATGAACTGAAAATATTGTGAGATCGTAAAGTGAAACTTATATAATGCGGAACTTTATATCAAAAATCACTATTATTTTTATTATATTTTATTTAGCATATTTGAACAACGCACTTGGTAAGGACGATCGAAGACTAGAATAAATTAAATAAGTATATGTTTTTATTAAAATATGATATTACTTTCAGCTTTTCAGGAAAATAAAACAGGACATCATAATATACGTAAACCGAACTATGATATTTTTTATAAACCCCATAAGTTGGGAACTTACAGATCATTTCAGCCAGTTATAGCACATAAACCTACGTATACCAAAGCCGATGATCGTAATGACTATGATATAAATAACTACGATTCTGAGTATGGTGTTATGCTTTCTAACTTCACTTCTTCAATATACGATGATAATCCTCCGCTGTATCCAAATCCCGATGTGATCACGAAAACTAATGGTAAATTCAAAATATTCATATACGTTAATGAAAAATTGAATCAAATCGAAATACGTTTTTTCTAAACTGCAAATGTTTTAGGTATATCGCATATATTAAAAGAAAATAAAGAACCCGATCCAGATATGGATCTTCCGGATGATTCTTTAGCAGATGCGGACTTGGCTGAACATAATATAATAGATAGCGTTACATATGTTTATGGATTTAATAATTGTCACGGTATGAGAGATGAATGGATGGTTTTGGTAAAGTATACACAGTTCTCAGTTCACTCTGATTATATTATTAACATTGGAGAAAAAAATATAATGCTATTTGATTTTAGATTTACGTTACAAGTGGCTTAGCAGTGCTTTTTCCTATCTCATCTATTTTATGGCTGATGTGGAGTGAGAGTGCTGCGGAATTTAGAAAAAATAGCAAGCTATACCCTATTAACATAAATCTTTGCTGTTGTTTAGCAGCTTGCACATTAATTTATATACAAGCTGCTGTGGTAAGCCGTGTTTTATTTTAAATATAGTATATTATATGTTACGAGATGTTGAAATCTATGCAATGAAAACATTTAAGGGAACGTCATCTCCTTCACAATGCGAGAGAATAGCATTGCTTCTACATTATACGCACATTACTTGTGCCGTATGGATAGTTGTCTTGGGTGCTGCAGTTGCCGAATTCTGTACATGTGACACCCTACTACCTCTTAAGTATAACTACCTCCTAGCGTATGGAGTTCCAGCGATTGTCGTTATGGTAAGAATATCGAATAACCTAAAACTGTAAGAAATTTACTTGTATTTTTTTTAATGCAAAATTATTTTTAGTTTAATTATGCACTTTCAATGGAACAATATGAAATTAAACACTATTGCTGGATGTCAATTGAAAAAGGTATGGTCATGGGTTTCATGATACCAGCAATGATACTCATACTAATTAACACAGCCATCATCATCGTCGGCTTACAAAGTGTTAACAGGAAACAAAATGATTTAATAACGACCAAAATTCAAGATTTGGTTGACCAGCATTTGGCAAATTGGTCAAAAAATGAACCAGGCAGTTCCGAAACTTTGAACAATGTTTGTACTCCACTTCCCAGCAGAAAAAATACTGATAGTTCTGACACACTGGATAGAGATTCGAATGATGAAGACAACCCCTACATGACAATAGCAATGGGTGCATCTAGTAGTGATGCCAATAGTGAAGAAGGAAGAGAGGTAAAAAAATTTAATATTGATAAATTTTCGTCACATTTTTAAAGATCTGGTTTACCAAATTGGTTCAACAATTTTGAAAATTTTCAGAAAAGAATATCGGATAAGCACTTGATTAATTTGTGGAAATCAATGGAAAAACTGTCTTGGAAAAATGGGTGGAACATTGAAGGGAATGATTTGAAAGCGTATTTAAACCTATGTTTGATTTTGGAACCATTTTTCGCCATCAATTGGGTCATGGGTGTGGTGGCAATAGAGAACGCTGCCCATTGGTCAACTCCAACCATTTATCTCGTCCTTGTTCTGTCAATGGTAAAAATTTGAGTAATAGTTCCATATATTGCCATATTTAGATCTGAAAGCGCTTTACACATTTTTTATATTCTAGCACATCTATTTAATGGCTACAATATGCACAACACTACCAATTGTACAAAAGAAAACACCAGCACCATGTACGGAAATAACTACTGAGCCTACTATAGTGCGATCAAGGTAAAACTTTTTTTAATATAGCAACCCAATATGCAAAAAGGCTTGTCCGAGCTCAAAGCTATAGAACTTAATATTTCCAATACCCTCACGATTTAAAATACAATTAAGGCGACCGGTGTGATTCTTTGAAAGAGTTTCAAATAAATATACTGTGTTGTGCTTATAATTAGAGGGACTTATTTAAACGCTTCGTTAACAGAACAGGTAAAAACGCGTGTGCCTACTTTTAAGACAGCTCGCAGCAAATGTACAAAATAATACTGTATGTTTCAGGACAACCGACAGCATTCCTCTATTAGACCCAACAGTACAGCAAGCAAACGTTACACCGGCACCAGTGGACACTATCAGTACAATAAGTATTTAAGTGAAAATTAAAAATTTTAAGGAAATCAATTAACGGAAGAAATCTTCATCTACGGGATTCTTTTTGTGCTTGATTTTTACACAATTTTGCACACCATGCTTCCCTACTTATTATTCGATATTTTTTCACATGAAATTGCTCTTTTAACACTCACCCTGTCTCTGATAACTGCAATCATAATTTACATGCCTTTGAAGACGCCATGAAAAGTTAAATAATAATTGATATCGTTTTTATGAAATTCGTTTATTGTGTTGCGTTTAAAAATGTCATTTTATAACAAATTTAATACTTAGTAGTTTGAAGTTTTGTAGTAGTACTTAAAATAAGATTTTCTATGTCTTAGTGAATTACGAATGAAAAAATCATTTGAATTTGCTACTTTTTAAAATTATCGTAATGGTAAAAAGTCAACTAAGAAATGTGTCAATAGCTCTCTTACATAATTTGACCAAATTGGTACAAAATTGATGGATTCGTAGTATCTTTCTCTTTATATTACAAAAATATTACGAGAAATGAAAAAATTAAAAAAAAACTGTTCCTAATATTAAATTTCAAAAATTTGATGTCATTGTTAATATCTTAAATTTTAATAAAAGTATTGCTCGTTATTGGGTGTTTATCATATACTTTCCTTTATAGATGATAACTAGTATTCTGATATTCCTATGAACTATACAGAAAAGGAAATTATCCAAATTAACTTTAATGGAACCTCATTTAATAGCAGAGGTTTGCGTTAATTACAATTGTTCAATCACAAGACGTGTTCGGAATAAGAATAGATTCATAGAACCGCTTCATACCATGTCATCATTTGGAGGAGAGTACTACCCTACCAAGAATGCACACACTACTACCGTGATTTTTGAGATCAAAGCAATGAAATAATTCTAGTGACGTTAGTAAATACGTCAATCATACTTTACGAAATTTTATATGAATTCTTATAAACGCGAAAGTTTTAAGTATGGACAACTAATGATGGGATTTTAATGAATATATTTTTTTATTATATAACATACAGTAGATTAGCATATAAGCTTTTTTATGAGTCACTTAGACTAGTACTTACCGCCGCCCATGGAGAAATGCAACGTCAGGAGGCTTACAGGCGCGCTTATAAGTACACTCTTTTTTTGAAGGCACCCAAGTCGTATCGGCTTGGAAATACATCAGGCACCTAGTTCCACAGTTAAGTTAAGTGTACGCGGCAAAAGGTGCCTTAAAAACCGCTCTGTCGTGGAACGTCGACATCGAGACATCGAGGTGGTATGGATGAAATTTTGCCTCGACGACCGGTGAAGGAATGCTGCCGCGGATACAAGTCCGATTTCAACAATTCATTAGAGCACTCCCCAAACTCACATTCGCTAGTAATAGATTTAGCTGATAATGTTTACCAGAACCTAAACACGTTGATAAAACGCTGTCGACTATTCACAAATTGATATTCTATATGCGAAATACACAACTGTATACCATACTACTGTCTATGGTACATAAACATACAACTGATTTCTGTAATATTATTTCGTAAAAACTTACCTGCACACAAAGCAGATGTAAAACAGGAAATAGGGCCAAGGACAAGGGCTGAAGACTTTTCTAACGTTGCATTGAATAATGATTTTAAAATCAAAGTATTTTTTTCATTTATTTATAACAAAAACATTTTACATAATTTAACTGTAATTAAATAGTTCCACTTTAAAATAAATCTCAGTCTAAAACAATGTCACAATTTCCCTTCGGGACAAAACTAAAGCTAACAGATATACATCAGTCTATGCCTTCTTCGTCTCCAACGTTTGATATTCTTCTAGAATAGCTAGAGCCTCTTCTTCAATCAGAGGAAAGGAATCTGCCAAGAAAACGCGTGTATAATTCTCACTACGTCGATAATGTAACTATGAGTGATTTTAAATAAAATTTGTTTTCATATAATTAATGGAATCAGGCTTCACTTTGCCAAAACAAAACCCTAATAGAGCAATCTACAAGCAATACTCCGCGAAAAACAGTTTTGTTTGGCAACATCCTGATGATGCTCCGGTGGATGCTTGTAGATTGGTCTGTTAAGGTTCTGACGATTTTCATCAAATGAAAATGGATATTTTAGAAGGGATAATTCATTATTGCATTAAAGAAATAATTATGTATTCATTTTAGCTTATAAGATACAAGTTGATCGCGTAAAAACAAATTAATATTAGGATCTATAAAAATACGGTGCTTTTAATAATTTACAAATATGTAACCTAAGCAATTAAAACTAAACAATTAAAAAAAAATAGAAACGCGTCAAAATCCACCGTTATGTGTCCATTGCCGCACAATGTCTGAGAATATTTCGGACAGTTCTAGTGTCAATGGCAATGTATTCAAAGATTAGTTGAAAAGTTTTTAGAAACGAGCGCAATTTTCGTTTATAAGTCATTGCCCCCAAGTAAAGGCAAGTAATATATTTCTTACCTTCCCGTTCAAGTTTCACTTTGCTGACTTGTTTCTTTTCACTTGGCTCACTTTTCATGTCGGCCTTGAAATTTTTCTGCAGAAAAAAACATAACAAATATAATAATAAAAAATATCTTTCTATATTTATCTGACCTAATTGTTATTAAAAGCTCAATGAAGAAGCAAATAGAAGCATATCATATTACACCAATACCGTTCTATACAAAATGAAGGCAATTAGATATTTAGGGGGTGGGTGGGGAATCAATGTATATCCTTAAACCTATCTTAGTTTCTTAAATGAACAAAATTTTATATAAGTAATCAATTATAAGGGGCCTGAATCAAACATTAAAAAAACAGAAGCAGACAAAAATTACATATTAGTTACAGTAAAGAATGCACTTGTATGTGTTATTATAATAACGGCTGATTACGCCAATTTGATTTAATAATAACGTATAATGGTGACGATTCTGATGTACACCTCTAAAACTAAGAATCTCTAAATTTAGGTTTAGACCTGTCAAACGTGTGCAACCTATTCTATATAAGTTTCTACATTGACAATTTAAACCTTATTGCTATCAATTTAGAGATGTACAGAATTGGTTACGCTCTCTAAAACTGTTTGACAGGTCTAAAGCTAAATTTAGAGATGTTTAGTTTAGAGTGTGTACATCAGAATCGCCACCAATATGTAGTTACTATGTTTCTGTGTTAAAATACTTAAGTACATAAATATTTACATAAAAATGGTTTTTCATTTCACATAACGCTTTGTATGATGTGTTTGTGAATTCCTTTATTATAAACGGACGTATAATGAAAATAATAAACTATTGTTATAGCCTTACCTTAACAAACTCGGGCAGGCCATCTTGTAAGTGATACCAGCTCATAATAAACACTAGAGATGTGAAGAATAAATTCGTTGAGATTCCTAAAAGAATACTTTACTCTGTTAATTGTTGGTTACTGGATATTTCATGAAATTATGGAATGCGTGTCCTTGATAAGTATTAGGTTTACACACAGTTGAAACAAATGTCAATAATTGTTAAAACAACCTAAATTTATTTTACAAAAGACTAACATTCGTCATATTTTAACACCAAAATACCTCGCAAATTCGGATTTCGATTGCTATAGAATAACGGCCAAACAAAATTGTCTATTTACTCGTGTTTGATGGAGAAAGAAAAGATAGAAAAAAGAAGAATTATTAAAAATGAAATATATCTGAAAGGATTATTCAAAGACACACATAGATCATGAACGGTGCTCATAGCTCACCGCAGACAGCGGAGGTCCGAGGCCAGTAGTACATCGCGTAACGGAGCCCCGAAAAGTGCGCTTCTATGTGCAATGAACACGAGTGGACCTGCACGAAGCGGGACTGGAGTTCGACGTAGGCGTCCGTCACTGGACTGTTCTAGAACCACCATTTTATTTCGCAATTAGCCATACTATCAAGCAACCCAAATATTCAGTGTTCTAAATGGGTATTGCTAGTTATAATCTGTAGGAATTAAAAAAAAATGATTAAGTTATGTATTTTTACAAAAATTTCAATATTTTAAATTTTCCCCACGTTTTGACCACGCACGCTGTAAAGTTCACGAGTAAGTATTAATCCGTTAATAAAGTGTTTTTCTTTAAATGAGTAATAGTGTCAATAAAAGACAATATTATCTGTTGGAATATTAAACAATAAAGGTGAAAGGTTTGTAACTAATAAATAAATAATTAAATCGTGTAACATTGTAAATATTGTTTTCGTATGTATGAGTACACTGAGAAAGTGAGAGTTATCGTAAGACTCACTGGATCGTCTTGAAAGTCGCTAAACAGCTCAACCTGTATTTCCTGTCGCTCATCATTCATTCCAAGTAAAAATAGAGGCGAGAATATCGACGTACGGATATAATAGTGCAATTTCGACCTGAAATGTTTATTACATCTAATTAATAATCATGCGTTACGTTGCGGAAGTCCATAGTACAAAACCCTAATAGACCCATCTACAAGCAATAATCTGCTAAAACTTCCAAAACCACTACTAGTATCGAACGCTGTTCGAAGAGGCAACATCCTGATCCTGAGGATGCTCCGGTGTCGGGGCGAAACGTGCGTCGAGTGGTTGTCGGTTTTTTCACGGAGTATTGCTTGTGGATTGCTCTATTAAGGTTTTGCACTTCCGCAAAGTAACGTATGATTTAATTAATTTTTTTTTAAAAATATCCAATTGAGGTCTCTTTAATTTCCTACGACTACTTCAAAATATAGTTAGTCTGTTCCAAACATATAATTTTATCATCATGTAGTTGCAGCAACAATACTGGTAAAACTGCTTAACTGTTAACAAATAAGTATTCCCTACCCAGATCGACGGTTCAGACCAAACAACACAGAAAAATGGTGTAGTTGAATGTTTGTCGACACCTGGTCGTCTGCCAATCACAAACTTAGCTGAAAATCGAGTTTTGGAAATCGGCGTGCCACGCTGAAGAACTTACGTAAGTGTATTTGGAATTTTATTATTTAGTTGTAAAACGATCATGCTATAGATTTTATACGGCTAAAGAGCCAGTTTTACCCACGCATCTCCAGAAAAAGAAATCGTTGAAATTCGCTAAAGATGGATTGCTGACCACTGTGTGATGAATAAAAAAAGTTTATTGGAAATAAAGATGAAAAGAAAAAAGAATTTCCCTGGAACAACTATAATACGGCTGTCCGCACAAGGATTAGGTCGTCTACATTTTACTGAAGGAACTGACAATGCCCAAAACATATTGCAACAAGTCACCTGCTCTCGATTCTAATGTTGAAACATGAGCCTTTAAACAAACCGGTATTTCATTTCACACTGAGGACAAAAATTAATTGTTTTAACCAAAACACACTTTCAAAACACAACTAAATGGAGGGGGGAAAAAGGAGGAGGGAAAAAAACCCTAACCGGGGGGGGGAAAAAAAAAAAAAAAATCTAACTAGGACTCCTCAATAATATAAAGAATTGACAGCTTTGGTGGATCTAAGGAGCACCAAATCGCATATCTGTAATAAATATATTTCTATAAATTCAATGCATGAGAATTTTTTTTGGGGGGGTTCATATTTTAGTCTATATATATTTGTAGCTTCAAAAATAGACAATGAACTCAATTTAGAGTTAAAACCTATTTGATGTATATACTAAATAATATATATATATATAATATATATATATATTAATGGGACGTGTAAATTATCTAAAGATTTCACAAATCAGAATATTGAGGAGTAAATTGTTTAATGAATAATGTCTGATTACCTATAACTAAGCATAGCTGATCGACATGAAGAGGAGACTAAGGTACCCCCCTTTCCACGCATTTGTAGACACACCATGAACATACCTGCAAATCATAAAATAATATAAGTACATGTAATAATATTATAATATATACATACTTGTTTTACAACTTACAATATACTTATAATACTTTTATAAAAAAAAATTGTCATTAAAACTCCTTGAAGGTATGACATTTAATTTTGTTTCTGTATCTACATAATAAAATTAATTTTGACAATAAACAATATTATTTTCTACATAACTTTTTGTTGCTGATATTTGGTGTTTTTTGGCAACCCTAGAGGATCAGAAACACTTTTATTAGAAATTTATCAGTTGAACTTATTGTATGTATAAATTTTTAGTAATGGATATGTTGAATAGATTTACATATAAAGACAAAACGATTTACCAAGATCCTTATTGTTAGGCGATTCAGGCACATCCATGACAAACTTTATTCTATAGGGTTGCCCTGACATTAACACATGACTTGCTTTGGTTAGCTGAACATAAGCATATGGGTAGGAACAGAGGCCCATTTGATCCTCACATGCTCTGAAACCATTCATATTCACATTACAAAGGATAACAAGTGAATATTCTGGGAGTAGACCCTAATTCTTTAATTTATTAACTGAATAAGATTATAATAAACATATATATGAAACAAATTGAAAGATTGACTAACAAGTTTTTTTAGATTTTTAAATAATTATAGTATTTTGGTCAAGATGAAGGAATAAAAACATTGTTTGATAACTTACTTAAATTGCAGGTGAACTGGCCGTACATGAGTGATGTTTGGCATATAGGTATAGTAAAATGCTATATACATAAATATAGATATCCATAATATTGCTGAGAAAAACACTAATAAAATACCAGCTCTATATATTAATTCTTTAATGCTTGTAATACTTTCATTTGTTTTCTTTTTATACCCCATATATTGGTCAGTAACAAAACTTTCGACCGGATCACGAACAAAGTCTTGAAACACTCTAAACGGATTCAAATAAATTAACAACGACATTTTAATGTACAAGTAAAGACCGATTGAAAATGACTTTGATAGAAAATAGTTATGGTGAAACGGAACTTGAATCGGGTAGATATTATAAATAAATATTTTATCAATAAATTATACGATAAACAATGACCATGGTTTGGCGATAACAAATTGTTGGTATTATGTTATGAAGTTAACACTTCATGCCGTTTTTTGTAAAGGGTATAAATGGATTAAAGAAATCCGTCAACAACAAGTTCCTAAAAAATATTTTATGGTTTGAAAATTAAATTTAATTTATAATTAAATAGTTATCAGTTAAAAAAAGAGTTGAACCTTGAAGTTTGAACATTGACCTTTGGGCTTTGATAGCATGACGGATTAGATGTGTATTTTTTAATTCTTATCTGAAAAAAATTTGTCTCTATCAAATTAAAAAATCGGAAATTTTGTAGACGAATCGTAAATTATTTAATACATTTTTATGATTTGCTATGATTTTTCCTGTAGCTAATCTGTATTTCTTAATACTTTGTAGTTTTCTTATCTTCTTGTAACCGCTATAATATTTTTCTGTGGTTGTAAGTTGTAACTATGTAGTCTGTAAAACATCTCTTCAATGTACAAAATACAAATTACATTGTTTATATTACTAGTCGTTGTGTTTGTAATGTAATATTTTAATTTCGGTGTATCACACCAATCTCACTTTTGAATTTTACAATGATTTGGTGTTGTCGCCCTCGCAATATAACTCTTCAAAAGAGATTTACATCCACTACGACAAGAATAATTCCAAATGAAGCTTTGCCGTGTACAGCGTACAAACCAGAAGTAACTGAGAAAGATAAATATAAGCGATGGGAACAAATGAAATTGTTTCAAGCAAAATTCAGTAATGAACCTCTCTTCAGCATGGTTTTACCACCACCAAATGTAACTGGAAAATTACATTTAGGTTAGTTTTATTTAATACAGTTAATTCAAAAAAATAGCTGGTCTCGCATTATATTCGTGGTTTTTTACCGAACGCACTTCTGTCTTAGTTCTTCATGGTTTGTTATTAAATTTTAAGGATAATATTTTCAGTAATTATAATAATTAATATTTCAGGTCATGCTTTATCATGTACAATACAAGATGTTATTGCTCGCAATAAAAGGTCTCAAGGATATAATGTAATGTGGTTACCAGGGACTGACCATGCTGGTATAGCAACACAGGTATTCCTGCAATAAATTTTCCAATTTTTTCTTATTTCAAACCACTAAAAATAATAACTAAAACATCTTAATGTTTCAGAGAGTAGTAGAGAGATATATAAAATCACAAAAAAATATTGATCGTCATTCGTTAGGTAAAGAAGAATTTACAAAAGAAGTTTGGAAATGGAAAGAAAAACATGGCAACACTATTTCTAACCAGCTTCGAGTACTTGGATGTTCTTTAGACTGGTCTAGGGAAATATTTACCATGGATGAAAACCATTCTTATGCTGTTACTACTGCATTTTTGAATCTATTCCACAAAGGTCTTATATACAGGAATAAAGGTCTTGTTAATTGGTGTAATGCATTACAGTCAACAGTTTCTGACATTGAAGTTGAAAATATTTGCATAACTGAAGTGACTGAGAGATTATTGCCGGGATATAACAGGCCAGTAAAGTTTGGCCTGATTTATAACTTTGCGTATAAAGTTGTTGATAGTAGTGAAGAAATTGTTGTTTCTACTACAATGCCAGAGACAATGCTAGGAGATACTGCTGTGGCCATCCATCCTGAAGATTGCAGGTATGTTTCATGATAAAATGTTTACTGTTTATTATTGTTGCATTTGCTTTAATTAATGAGTTCTTTTCATAAATATCTCTGTGGAAATAGTCTTCTGTAGATTAATTTTCAAGTGTAAAATCCACTAAGTTTCATTCGAACTATAACAACAAGCTTACAAATGTAATATTTATTTTTCAATGTGATTTTGCGATGTGCTGCTTAGCTCTTGTTTCTTGTTCAAAATTATCTTTTTTGCGTCTTGCAATTGAGTTTACATCATAAATTTATACTTGTAACATTAAAAAATATTATATTATTTTGTTTATTTTCAGATACAAACACCTTCATGGAAAACACATTCATCACCCCTTCAGTGAAAACCCAATACCAATTATATTGAATAGTTTTGTAGATATGTCCTTTGGCACTGGTGCAGTTAAAATTACTCCTGCCCATAGTAAAATTGATTATGACATAGCTAAACAACATAATTTGCCTTTATTACAAGTAATTAATGAAAATGGTTGTATGGAAAATGCAGGAAAATTTAATGGACTGAAAAAATACGATTGTAGAGAAGTTCTAGTGAAAGATTTAAATGATTTGGGACTGCTTAAGTCAGTGTCTAAACATCAAATGACACTACCAATTTGTAGTCGTACCGGTGATGTTATAGAATATTTGCCAAAAGAACAATGGTTTTTATCCTGTGCATTATTAAATGAAAGAGCTGCCCAAGTGGTTGAAGAAGGTCAATTAAATATTGAACCTGAATATTTTACTAAGCAATGGCAACATTGGACAAATGATTGTCGAGATTGGTGTATATCGAGACAGCTCTGGTGGGGGCACCAGATACCAGCTTATAAATGTAGCATAGCCAAAAACTTTGTTTGGATAGCTGCAACCAATGAAACAACTGCTAAGGTTGAAGCATCAAAATTCCTCAGATCTGTGCCAGAAGATATTACTGTTGAACAAGACACTGATGTTCTTGATACATGGTTTTCCTCTGGCATCTATCCATTTTCATCTTTAGGATGGCCAGAAACAAAGAGTCAGGATTATAAAAAATTCTATCCCCTCAATATGTTGGTGACTGGTCATGACATTCTGGGATTTTGGGTACACCGAATGGTGATGTTAGGTTTGGAGTTAACTGATGAATTACCATTTAAAAATGTACTATTGCATGGAATAATTTGTGACAGTAAAGGTGCCAAAATGTCCAAAAGTAAAGGAAATGTTATTGATCCAATTGATGTCATCAATGGCATAACCATGGATGGTTTAAAGGAAAAATCAATTGAGATGTTTAAAAAAGGCACACTCAATAATCAAGAATTAAATAAAGCTCTTGCATATCATAAAGCAAACTTTTCTAGTACAAATGGTATTCCTGAATGTGGTGTTGATGCACTACGATTTACCTTGATGTCTCAAGATGTGAAATCACATTTTGTTAATTTTGATGTCCATCAATGTAATGCTAACAAATTATTCTGTAACAAAATCTGGCAAAGTGTGAAATATACACAGTTATCCTTTGCCAAGCTTAAAAACATAGAGGGACAATTACAACAAGGAGATTTAACATATTTTGACTGTTGGATTTTAAGTAGATTATCTGTAATGATAGACAGAGTAAATGCGGCTATGGAAAAATATGATTTCCATATAGCCACAAAGGCATTAAAAACATTTATTTATAACGAATTTTGCGATGTCTACTTAGAAGCAACTAAACCTGGTTTTGATAATCATAACCCAAAGATTGGATTTGCCCACGCACATACATTATCAGCAGTATTAAATACATCCTTAAGATCGTTGTCGCCGTTTATGATTTATTTGACTGACGAAATTATACCGAAAATACCCGCTTTTGAGAGAAATATAATTATTAACTTTAATGACATATGCAATGACTATTTTGAGTTTCCAGAAAGTGCTAGTTTTAAATGTTGGAGAAATCCAACATTAGAAAATCAAGTGGAAAAATACCTTAAAACTGTGTCGTTGGTACGAGAAATCAAAGGATTTTATGGTATTTCAAATAAGGAGAGACCATCAGTAGTTATTAAAACAAGAGATGTTAAATTGAAAGATGACATACAAAGCAATTTGTTGGTAGCATTGAACTTAACAAGATGCATTGAAATAAGCTTTGATGAGTTAAAGAACAAAAAATATGTTAATTCAATATTAGATGAGACAACAGATATTTTTGTAGAAATACCAGGAGAAAATGCAGATAGCATAATAATAGGTGCTAAAACTAAATTGCAAAAGAAAATTAAGAAGATAGAGGATAACTTAATAAAACTAGAACAAAAATTAATAAGTAATCATAACATTAGCACAGATAGAAATCAGACTGAAGATACTAAAAAACTTGAGAAGACAAAAGAGGAACTAAGGAGGTTACAAAGGCTGATGTAGTTTATAAAGTAATAAATTAGTCACCTAAGTTTAATGTAGATATGTATTATAATGTAAATTATATTATTGTACCCACTCTAGTCCCTGTGAATAAATCTATATCTGTTTGCATTTTATTCTTTCTAAAATGTGGGTGGGTGCTCCCAATTTAATATGCCTATTTAGCAAATTCTTACAAGGTATATAAGATAATATGTTTTGAATGAAGCTTGGTAACATGGTACAGCTCTACAGTACAACTGTTATAAAAAAATGAACAGCAATTGAAGAGTGGTGGGGAGTTTCTTGCCAGATGTTCTTGTCTCTATGCACTGAATTGTGTAGATAAGTTTCTTTTTTTGTCATTCATAAGCTTATACAGTTATGCAAAAATTAAAATGCATATTTTGATTCAAAACCTTTTATTGAAAAATAACATGCAAAGTAATTTGATTACAAAAAGTGGTTATATTATTTTAAATTTATAATTGTATCAGTCATAATTGTGCTACATAAGAACAAAATGTGTACATACATACATAAAAGTAAACAAATTATAAAAGTAGACTTTTAATTTTTATGGTGTTTCTATTCAGACTCTTGAATTTTTATAAAAGTGAGTAAGTATGTATGTGATTATATATTAACATAATATTTCTTAAATTATTCAGAAACTGCTGCTCCATCATTGTAATTCCATTCATGAACAGGAAAGTACATCTGCATGAGTGTTTCATAAATGTCAACATCAATTGGCATGAAAGTACAAAATATGATTCTTTGAAGCTCTTCATTATTTTCTAAAACTGTTCTTGCAGTACGAAGAGCAATATGAGCAGCAAGGCGATTTGGGAAACCATAGATTCCAGTTGAGATACATGGAAAAGCTATGGATGTTAGATGATGTTGATTTTGTAATGCAAAACATTTCTCATAGCAAGACTGAAGTTTTGGGGCTGATCCATCTTGTGGTCCCACCGTGTGAATGACAACTGAAATTTGGTCATGGGTACTCATATTAAAGAACTATCAATTTAATGTCTTATTTACATATCAAACTTTATTGTATTGAGACTAAGAATAGTAGACAAGGAAGAAGTAATTGAACTTACATTTTGCTGGCAAATTATATCCACCTGTTATACAAGCATCACCAGTTGGACATCCTCCAATTGAATTGCATTCATCCTGCAAATGTGAATAAAAGAAAACAATTATACAATGTGACATTACTAAAACCTCTCCTAATTTACTATATTTTTATATATTTAAGCATTAGCCTCCAATAGCACTACAGAAAGAAAAATATTCATTTACATTATACTGAAACAGTAAGTATCAAGCAAGTAGATACACACTGATTTGTTTAAAACAAAATTTTCTGATGTTTATATTTTTAAGCTCAATAAATGTAAATACTTGGAGCAATGATCCTGCAGCTCTATGTATGGCCCCATCAACACCACCTCCAGCTTTAAGGCGAGAGTTTGCTGCATTCACTATGGCATCTATCTAGTAGGAAGAATAAAAAGGTGTTTTTAAAATCTAAATGTACCACAAAAGAATAGGAAAAATTGATATTTGATACTCCGTAAAAGTGTTAAACATTATTACCTCTAGCTTCGTTATATCTCCACGGTATATCGAGACCTTTTCTGCCAATATTTTGTTTTTTTCTGGGTTTAATTTTATCTTACGGAATTCATTAAGATCTTCTAAGTTATGCTTCTTAGTCTCAACCTCTTTATTTTTTACAATATAATTACACCAAGGATCTATTTGGTTTATGGTAACGAAGTCTCCCGACTTATATAATTTCCTTTTTTCGTCGATAGGTAAATTCAGAATACGATTCTTTTCCATTGTCCATTTAGATGGCGAAGACATTTTGTTGATTACAGCTGCACAACGATTTTGTAATGAGGAAAATTTGGCCCGAGAAAAACATAGAGCAATAAATCCCATTAAATAAGTTGCATTAAACTCAGTGCTCAGTGAGGTGCTCGGATTATTATTGTTTTGTTTAATTTTCCTTCAATTTTAGCGGTTAGCCGGTTAATCTGACATAATGACATGTTTACTGTCAAGATTTCAGGATGTCAAAAAATTTACCAAAACTGTTAAGTGACAATAGACCACAATTCAAATGAAATTTCTCCACGTAACGCAAGCGTGCATTTAATCATTTATTTTATAATTTTGTATGTAATTATTGAACGTTTTTGAAATGACCCTGTGAAAATCTAATAAATAATATACATTAGCCAATATAATCCACTTTCACGTAAGTAACAAGTAGCTAAATTTTCTGGTGTCATTGTGTTTTCCCACCGGTGCTTTTGACTTACCCTAAGTCAGCGAATACTATATAATATAATTTGTTTTTATAGAATGAAGATATTAAAACTTCTGCTGGTTGCTGCATTTTCTATTTATAGCTGTGTTTGTGTGGATAGAAATAATTTTAAAACATGCGATCAGTCTGGATTTTGTAAAAGACTACGTCCTTTGAAGCCAGAGAAATCTCAATACACTCTGAATTTAGACAGTGTTTTCGTGCACGGAAATGTTTTGTCGGCTGAAGTAATCACAGTTAATTATGATGGTGAAAAGAAAAACATTGAGGTAATTACTATAATTATTTATTTTGATTTGTGAAGTTTGTACGTACGTTACGTTTTTTCTTTCTAAACAAAGGCCTTTAGCATCTAGGCCAATCATGGTGCTAATTCACAAACTTGGATATAAAAAAACTTTCTTTGTTACCATTTCAATTTGTATTTTATAATGCTTAATATAGTCTTGTACAGAAAATGTTGGTTTTTAGTGGCATTATGCGCTTCGCCTCTCAGCTCTAGTTGATGGTACATTCCGTGTTGAAATAGATGAAGCTGAACCATTGTATCCACGATACAGATCCATGGTAGCACTTGATGGAGAACCAAAGGGAGATGAGTAAGATATACTTCCTTATTTATTTTTAGCTCTATGAATATGCAATTTACAATAATTATACAATTTAAGTTGCATGTATATGTGTAACTTATGAAAACAGTATGTCATTCACATATTACTGATTAAAATTTCAATTTCTTGTTCAATAGATGGGGATACATTGCTTTCAGTAAAAAATTTAAACAGTCACATTTTTTTAATTTGGTAGACCTTGTAGAGGGTGTTTGTGATATATTTCTCTCTTTCTCAAATTTATGTTCAGCAGATCTCCTTATATAACATATTTTTGATGAATAGAAAAGTTTATTTTGTAGCATAGATCTTATTATAATACTTAGTATATGTTTAAAAATGTATAAATAGCAACAATAAAATGATGATTTAACTGTAACATACTAATCATTTATTATAGATTGAAATTGATATCAAATGAAAATGGTAAATTGACACTTAAAAATTCACAAGGGCACAAAGTAATAATCACAGCTGAGCCACTCAAATTTGAGTTCCTTGATAAAAATGGAGAACCAGCCGTTGTGTTGAATGACAATGCCCAGTTATTTGTAGAGCCATTGAAGGTTAGAAATGGTGATGGAGAGGAGACTGATCTTGTGAGTGTTTTGTTTGTTTATAGTGTTTGTTGTGTATTGTCAAGGCTTCTTTGTTATTTTATTATTCTTTGGAGCCAATGTTGTAATCCAAGCTAATAATTCAAAATTATGATTGACTAAAGTAAGAGTAATGTGTGACTTAAGATTTAAATAATTTAATGTTTTGAACATATATAATTTTTTAAGAGAGCCTTTAAACATCCACGGTGTCTCTTTTTTCTTTTTTTTTAAAAAACTAAAATTATGGTGTATAAAATTGCACACTGCTTTTTTCAAAGATGATTCTATGAAAGTATTTTTCTATAGATTGTCTTAATTAAACTAGAAATAAGAATACATACTAGCCCCTTGAAAATTATAGGTACATTAATATTATAAATCTGATAAGTCTGTTTATTAATGTGTTAATATGAGGAACTACTGCAACAAATTCCAAAAATATAATTTTGGTGTATAATTCAAGGTATAAACATCTCGACCTTGCATGTCAAAAGGAGGTAGTTTTAATAAAATAGTATTACAAAATGCGAAAAAATCGTTTTCAAATCCTCTGGTGTTAGGGTAACAAGTAATCTGGGATGAAATTAATCCCTTTTGTAAATTATTATTCAGAACAAGTATTTAATTTTGAATAAAATTGTTCGTATTGTAGTGGCTTCTAATGAAGATATTGGGACATAATGTGTTTTCATGTAGTTCCTAACATAATAACAGGTGTTTAGATGAACGATGTATAGACTGCTCTTAAAGGGAAATCGCAGTGAAGAACTAGTCCATTATAAGATTAATGACATAGTTTATTATCGACATTGAGATGCCAATGATCTTGACTTATCTATATACGTGACTGGTAGAACTTGATATCAATCCTATGCACTGCAAACTAATCTTGGTAATGAAAAAATAAAATTGTGTAATGACCGTCATAAATGTAGACTAAAAATTATGCCCCACACAATGTTTATAATAACATATAAAACGTGTTTCATATGCTTTTGTTCCTATTGAGATTTCTGTTTTTTATAGTCTGTATTCAAAAAGTTATATAGACAGGTGCATATAATTTTTTGACTGTCAGACGGTCAAGGTTGCAATCCAGGAAATGACATTTATATAAACGCTTATGTTATTTTTATCTCATCAGCTGTGCTCCAATTGCATAATCTGTAATTGATTTGTAAATACACGCGGCACGATAACATAATTATGACCTCACGTACACTATTAATTATTATAAACGAAACATATATTAATTGTCTATATCTATAATGAAATATTAGAATCATGTTCGACATTTTATCCACGTTCTAATAATCCTGTTAGGATAATTAGAATAACTATAATAATTTTACTAAACACAATTAAAATAATCGGGACACAAATTTACAAACAGTCAGTTAGCTCCGAAATTAGTTATTATAGTTTGAATTATGGGTGCCAAGAAAACTGATAAACACATACGATCATAGATGTTGATAAAGTTAATGTTGTTCTGTAATGTTGATTGTACTGGGGATCGAACTCGCTGTCCGGCTCGGTGAGCATTGTGGCAGAGGTATCGTCAATTATTTAACAAATAAATTAATTTAGGCAGGAAACTAACGCAAGGCAAAGTATTAAGCTACTAATGTAATTACGAATTGCTTATTTAATGACTTATAATAATATAAATTTGTCATTTTCAGGAAGGTTCATGGTCAGAGAACTTCAAATCTCATCATGACAGTAAACCAAGAGGGAACGAAGCCGTCTCCATCGATGTGGCCTTCCCTGATGCGGACCAGGTTTATGGTAAGAGAATAAAAACATTATTTCGTAAACATAAACATATTAGTTCGTTTTCTTGAGCATTATTTGAGCCCTACCTCGTCCATTTTTTAACAAGAACTATATCCTTTTATATCCCACATATATATATATATATATATATATATAAACAGTTTTTATATTTTTTCTTAATACTTTTCTCATTATGTTATTTTAAATTTCCTAGCGATACACACTGTACTATAAAATTATTAATAAGTGTAAATAAGACATTATATAAGCACTGGAAAGGTATTTTAATGAAAGCGATAAAGCACTTTAAATTTGTATGATGATCCATTTGGCGCAATGCTCTTCACTGAACAGAGGGTCGCGGCTTAGATTCCAGAGAGGGCCAATGTTTGTTAATATGACCATAAGTGTTAGACCATAACACAAAAATAGCTAACCGTGTGGGAATTGGGTCCTCATTATAAACCGCGATCCTTCAGGTATCCCGGAACATACGGACGGATTCCATCTGAAGACCACGACATCTGGCGAACCATACAGATTGTATAATTTGGATGTATTCGAATATGAACTTGACAGCCGTATGGCTATATATGGCTCTATTCCAGTTATGTATGCTCATGGGTGAGTTTCAGTCTATCACTTATATCACAACATCTCATTATACATCTCTATTATACAAATGACAATTAGCACCAGCAGTGCCCGTGATTAGTTTGTGTGATTATGTACAGAACAAAGCGTTCAGCGGGAGTGTTCTGGCACAATTCGGCCGAGACATGGATCGATGTGGTCAACTACGGAGAGTCGAATGTGGTGTCTTCCCTGGTCAACCTGGTCACGGGCGGGCAGAAGAGACGCGTTGATGCCAGGTCAGGATTCGTTTTTTTAATGTGTCCCTGAATTATTCAGGACTTTTTAACTTAAAAGATAAAGATGGATGTATGTTGACGAAAAATATATGTATTTCAAATAGTCCTCCAAAAAGTATCATTCCATAAATAGTATAAAAAATATAATAGTATAAAACCAAGTGTCTATATTTTAGCTTTTATTTATATGTTTCATATAATATGTGTATTTCTATGTAATGGGTCTCCACAATTAAATTTGTTCGAAACAATTATGGTACGGAAACACTAAGTATATTTCAACCATATTCCCATAGTTATATACAATGTACTATTGAACTGAAAGGTAACAATCCAGTTTACCATGCCGAACCTCCTAATGTGAACTGTGTGTATTTATATAAATATAAATTCCACTTGTTTTAGCATTCCTAAGTCTAGTGTGTCCTAATACCTGAAAAAGCAGTTAATTACTGTTCAATTTCATAAATGGTGTACATTAATATGAATTGAGAAAGACTCCATGTTTAAATAATTTTGTGTAAATTTCAGGTTTATGAGCGAGAGTGGAATAGTTGACATTTTTGTGTTTCTGGGTGATAAGCCATCTGATGTGTTTCGCCAATACTCAACCCTAACAGGAGTCACTCCTTTGCCACCGGTAATTATAATTTACTTAATTTCAAAATCTAATTTAGATACCTAGTGGTTCATTTTAAGTGTTCTATACATAAAGGGTAAAAAATATACATGAAAAAACATAATAATCTATACTAATATATAAAATTGTAGTGTCCGTTTCTAATATTGAAATAACCGTTTTTTACTACATGCATATGAATATATATACGATACATACACCAAAATGATAATTTTTAAAATGTTTGTCTGTCTGTCTGTTCCGGCTAATATCTGGAATGGCTGGACCGATTTTGACGGAACTTTTTTTAATTGGTAGCTGATGTAATAAGGAGTCACTTAGGCTACTTTTATTAGGGTTCCGCAGTCTGCGTAAAGAAACCTTTCGTCATGTCCGTTAGCCTGTTCTCACTCTAGCGTTCAAACTAATGTTTTCTAAAATAAGTTTTTTAAGTTGTTACACCTAATTTATGCGGACGAAGTCGCTGGTACAACTATACGAAATAAGATAGGTCAACTATACAAAATAAAATAGTGCATCAAGCTAGTGTAAGTCGGTAAGATTAGTTACCGGGTTAGTGTATTCTTTCGAACGACACCGTCAATTAAACACAGCTGAGTTTCTCTGTGAAAACAAGTTTTATTTTAAATTAAATGAAAACTAATACAAATTTTAATTACACACACTTTACATACCTGTGAAAACAAGAAACGACATTTAATGTTAATTACTAGTTTCGTTCCTATTATCAACAATATTTATTTAACGTATTTGAAATTTTAAATTAAACTACACTTTTTCTTTGTTATCACACCACAGAATATATAAAAACTTCATGAACATACAAATCTAAAGGATAATAATATAATTATTTTCTTTACATGTATATAATGATAAAATCAAGTAATTAATGAAATATTTTGTGCACACACAAAATATCAAACTCATCTACAAAGATAAATTAATTAAATAAATGAAATATTTTGCAGAAATTTTCTCTAGCCTACCACCAGTCCCGATGGAATTATGTGGATGAGGCCGATGTGAGGTCTGTGGATGAAGGGTTCGATTCGCATGACATACCATTGGACGTTATTTGGCTGGACATTGAATACACTGACAACAGGAAGTGAGTGGTGGCTTGTAACTAAAACACTTTTTTGAACCAATATCTTTATTTGATATCCGAAGTATAATGTATTTTAATATAAAGCTGTTGCCTGCGGTTTGACCCTCCTATCAGTGAGCACTGTATCGATGAAGGAATACAATTCTTATGTAAAATGTTATATAGTATTATTATATGAGCTGATTCACAGAGAATTTAAATTCTTAGTTGGAGATTATGCATTCTCATTATTTTATTAATTGCATTTTACAAAGATTATACAGTTTGTAGAACAAATTAAAATAAATACTTCAGTATTATAGGAAACTTTTAACTAATGTATAAATAAAATATGGACATTGAATAAGGAGATGCCAATAATGATGAATCGTCCCCGGCAGATACTTCACCTGGCACCCGATAAAGTTCGCGCATCCAGCGGAGATGGTGGGCAACCTGACGGCCAAGGGCCGCAAGATGGTGGTCATCATCGACCCTCACATCAAGCGGGAGGCCGGCTACTTCTTCCACGAGGACTGCACGGACCAGGGCCTCTACGTCAAGAACAAGGATGGCAACGACTACGAAGGTCCTTTCTGCTCGTCTTACTCACAGCCTAAGGCTCAGCCTTTATATCTAAACGGATAACGTGCAAATTTCATTTAAATCGGTCTAGCTGTTTTGGAGATTCAATCAAATAGGAAAACAAGAAACTCACATTTTTTTTATTTACTTGAATCGGGTTTATGTATAATATGTATTAATGTATTGTATTTATTATATAGAAGTATATTATAGTTATGTATATAAATATAAATTTATAATGTCCTATTTATTACTCACTGGTTCCTGTCATAATTGGTACCTTGCAAAATTTTTTAATACATTTCAATTAGTTTCCAAGAAAATACCAAACTATTATTTTTTTAATAATATGAGAAGGATAATGCAACAGTTGAAATACTATTAATGAAACAGGTTGGTGCTGGCCCGGTTCATCATCATATCCTGACTTCCACAACCCGGCTGCTTTCAAGTACTTTGCGGAGAGATACCGGTTTGAAAACTTCCCAGGGACAAATAAGGATGTACACATTTGGAACGACATGAATGAGCCCAGTGTGAGTGTATATATAGTCAAGTTTATTTAGTGAAAAAATTATGTAAAACAATTATTTATAACACTGATAGACGACCTACATATTTAGATAGACTAATTAGTAATTACTATGTATTACAAAGTATTTTTAATATACAAGATTGAGAGCTTTTTTATTAGACAATATTACCAAATAGAGATACTATCGAGATCTTTTTTGTAGAACTGTAAATATTATTGCGATACATCTCGAAAAATTAAATAATAAAATAGTAATGTACTGAATATTATCTTCAATTTGATTTGTCTGATTTTTTTTAATAAAAAAAAAATTCTTTTGGAACCAAACACGTTGCTATGAAATTTATACTGTAAAAAATTTTAAGTATAAATAAATTAAGGCTTCTCTAGTCTGTGGTTTTTAATCTATATTTATATTCGATTGTCAATTTTTTTTGTAATTTACTATCCCATACGCCGCCATTCAAACAAATTGTAAGACGAACTTACAAAACGTGTACGAATACGTAAAGAATTCATTACCAGGTCATGTAATCCCAAAAAAAAACGATATTTGGATAAACAGCTTATATAATGACATTTTTTTATTTTCTAACACAGATAAGTATAAAATATGGATTATTTAATGACAGGTGTTCAATGGCCCCGAGATCACGATGCCCAAAGACAATCGCCACTACAAGCCCCCTCAGGACGGACAAGACGGCCTCGCCTCTTTTTGGGAGCACAGGTGTGTAGTCGCACTTCAATCACTCAATATTTTTTACATACAATCATATAAAAAATACATGAGAAATTAACAAAGAAATTTACTTAGATTGTATATGAAATCGTAATTATAAAATCCATAGTGCTTCCATAGTATGACATGGATTTACTAAATAATATGAACCTCCTTGGTGACAGTAAAAAAAAGTTTTTTTTTTTTTAAATAATGTATTATTTATTCACCATATTTCCACAACTTTACGATCTGGGTAACGCGGCAATGCGAAACGCTCTATTTCAAGCTCGTAGGATGATCACCAACTTCCTTTATTTAATTCACTTTCTAAATCCTTAACAGTAAAGTAATATAGCCATAAATTATTCTCTATTACGTGAAAGTATTGTTCTTGTACTATATTTCGTATCTAAAATATACAAATAAATAGGAGAATCGAGCAATCGCAAGACAGCGTGCAAATAGCCGCAACCTTTTTTTTAATAGATTACCTGCGAATTAAGTATTATTTTTTAGTTTTATATATTTTTTGATATAAATAATGTATATAATTAGATATAATTAAACAAGTGTATATATAATTAGGTAAAATATAATTTGATATAGATCAAGGTTTACTATTACTATTGTTTTTCAAGTTTTTCTTTAGCCAAGATGCAGACATTGTTCTATCTGCCATTTTGTAATAAAATGTTTGATTTGTTGCAGACATATCCACAACGAGTACGGAGTCTGGCATATTATGGCGACGCACCAGGGAATGTTGGAGCGAAGCAACGGACAGTATAGGCCTTTCATCTTATCCAGAGCTGTCTACTCGGGCACGCAGCGGTGAGATCTTTTATATGTGTATTATTATATCTCAGAAGGGTATAGAAATTTAAACAGCTGATTCACTATAATCATATATTCCGAATCACAAACACTCGATAATAATATAGTAATATTCAAAACACTCACCGATATAACCTCCTCTCACTAAACTTATAACATCACTGTGTCGAACCTCACAAGAGCTCTCCTTATATAGCCCCTTTTGGCAGTAGCTGTTTTACCGACCATCCGACCAATTTACCGACGCCATCTGTCAGCAAGATTGACATTATACAGATCTCTATGATGGTAACACATGAGGATGTGTTACCGACCCTTCATAGGGTCAATTCATAGCCTTTTAAAAATGTAGCTTCCCGTCGAGAAGGGTTACTAATAGAAAAAATGAATCGGCTATAATAAGTATTTAAATCAAAATTGCTTTTATATGGATGGCGTCAAAAAATATTGTAATTTAAAATGCCAGCAAATTAATTATGTAGGAAAAATATTCAGTATGATTTCGTTCGCTATCTAACAATTGTATTATCTAAAGATCTCTTTTTGTCACAGTGTTGATGCATTGTGATGGAAAGAGAGAGAGTAAATTTAAATTAGTACAATTATTTTTAAGAATCTAATCATAATGCAATGAAAATACAATACACAAAAAATAATTTACAACGTTTGAAAATGAAATTCTTCATAAGAGGTGGTTTGTTTCATCTGACTATCAATTGCTTTTAATAACCAGAAGAGTTAAAAACGCGTTTGAGGTCACCACAGTAGCCCAAAACTTTGCAAAATTCGTTTAATTTAAACAAATTTTTCACCTTCGATAGTTTCGTTATTCGGGACTTAATGCGCCCCACGTTCTTACCTTGACCCTGAAATGAGAATTGAGAATTGAGAATTTATTATAACAATTGTAATAATGTGTTATTGAGATAATTGTGTTATTATAAATGGCTATTTTCTACGATTTCGTCACAACACGTGACGCGGAACAGTTTCCCTATTCATTTATACAGCCCTAACCGGAATTCGCATATTAGTTTCCGAGATTTGCGCGTTCAAACAAACTATCGTGCAGATACGCGGCGGTATGGACTGGTGACAATATGGCGGAGTGGGGTTTCCTCCTGGCCTCGATTTCGATGTGTTTGTCCCTGGCGAGCGCCGGCGTCAGCTTCTGCGGCTCGGACGTGGGTGGCTTCTTCAAGTATCCAGAAGCCGAGCTGATGACGAGGTGGTATCAGGTATGTATACAAAAAATAATGTCTCAGTAAACTATTCATGTTTTCAGATTTTAATTTTGAACTATGAAAGTCAAAAATTTCTTAATTTTATTAGTAATATTGTCTTTTATTAACATATCTGTTACAAATTTAAAGAAAACCACTTTATTAACGGATTAAGTTATGTATTTTTGCAAAAATTACATTATTTTTAAAATTTTCCAACGTTTCGCGTACAGCGTCCGTGGTCACGGTAGACTACCGACTACTAAAAAGCGTTTTTTTTTTTAATTTTATTAGTTTTATAATATTTAAATGGTTTTGTGTGTAGCTCTCATAGTGACGATAAAAAAGATACTTAGAACGTTAAATATAAAATTAAATGACCATCGTATGTAAATTTAGTATTTACAAAAACAGTTTATCGAATTAAATACACTACACAAACAAACAGAAGAAGTAAAAAAGAAATTTAACTAATTGCGTCGACGAGAACAAAAAACACCATATTTTCTTTCTCTGTTGACAATGTGTCATGGCAACGGGCTGTCATTTCTGACCGGCCTGCACACCTAATTAAAAACAAATTAATCAAAAACCCTACGTAGGACATAGGCCCTACAAGTATCAGTGTCTTTGTGGTTTGATATTTAAGAGCTGATATATCTTGTAATCAAATCATACGAGGCATAAAAATAAAATATAAAAGAGCCTTTTATTATTTTAGTAATATTTGTTATTTATATCCAGAGTTAGGTAATTCTAGTTGATAATGGTTTATAACGTTGCTTGATTGCCTTTAAATAATATAAAGTAACGGGCGGCAATGAATCGCTTGACAGGCCGCGGCGTTCCAGCCCTTCATGCGCGCTCACTCGCACATCGAGACCAAGCGCCGGGAGCCCTGGCTCTACGACGCTACGACCACTTCGCGGCTCAGGGACGCCGTTCGCCGCAGATACGCCCTCCTCGACCTCTGGTGGGTAACAAAAACGGCCAAAGATATACATACAGATGCGTTCTTAAATTCGTTTCACGAATAAGTATGAGTTATGAAAATTATAATAAAAGTAGCTATTTAAGTTTCAAAAACGCTACTTCCCAGACCTTGCGCCGACAACGCAGTGGTTGTCTGATTTTGTATTTCGATTAAATTTATAAAAATGGATCTCTATTTCCACAATTCCATTTCACAGATGATGACAAGTGATCTTTATTAATTTACCTAAAGTATGAAGATTGTTTTGGTCCTTACCATTGATTTTAGGTATACGTTATTCTACGAGCATACGTTGGACCGCGTGCCCGTAATGCGTCCGCTGTTCACCCATTACCCCAAGGAAGAACAGACATACACCATCGACGACACGTATTTATTGGGTGAGTATATATATATCTTAATATATATAAATCTCCTGTCACTATGTTTGTCCGCGATGGACTCCTAAATTACTTAACCGATTTAAAATTAAATTGGCACACCGTGAGCAGTCTGGTTCAACTTAAGAGATAGGATAGCTTAGATCTTTAATTATAGTCGCAATTTTATTTTATTGCAAATTATTTATCTATAATAAATTGACAGTCACAATTGTCTGTTGAAAAAGATTCTAACGGATGTCGATAGTTTTCGACTGGAATGAGTAAGTAATCAATAGATGGCACTGCTATGGTAAACCGAAACTGTCATATAAAGATTAATTTATTAACCTAAACAAAGCATACTTTTATTGTTTAAAACGAACTTTCGATTATAAACATATCCCCGCACGCTTAAAGCTGATAATCATTTTTATTGAGCTAAAAAATGATTGCTAGAAATCACATTTATGGCAAAACAACGTTTTTCTGGATCAGCTAGTATAACTATATAGATCGATCGACACCGGTCGATTAACTTCGACTGTGTTCCTTCAGTTTCTTTGTAAATATATTCACAAGACGACGCGTTGTTGTTGGCCGAGTTTGCTTGTATTATATTACTCGACACAGAACACTGGAGCTCAAACAGCTCGATCGACGTCGACTAATACCATCGATCGATTGATATCACCCTTTATTTGTTGGTTTGATTTGCGTAACAAAACAATTTATGTTAAAGGCGACAAATTATTAATCCGTCCCGTGGTGGAGCCTGGTGTGTCCAGCGTTAAAGTTTATTTGCCGGGACGGGAATCTCGTACGACTTGGTACGACGTCGACTCCTTCCAACGCCACGAGGCCAGCGGATATTTCACTCAAGAAGTCACCATTGCCAAGGTAGGTTCATCTCACTCGATTTATTTAACTTCTGATTTTTTTGTTTTATGTTTGTTTAGAAAAAGTTTTTCTTTAATTTGTATACTCTTTGCTAGTACAGAAGATGGTTTTGTTTTATTTGAATTCAAGTTTTACAATATATTCTTTGTACAGATGTCACATGTAAATTTGTAAATTGCTATTGTTGTTAAAAATGCATTTTAACTAAAATATGTAAATAGGGAATTGATTAATGTAAGAGTGAAAAGGTCGATTATAATTAATGTTATATATCAAATAAATATTATATTAAGTAAAATTGAAACTTTGGAACTCCTTACCTGACTCAGTACGCCTGGATCCTTCTCTCTTTTCCTTATAACTGTCTTAATTAACCATTATCATTATTATTTTATTTTTTTTGCCTCCTTTCTAAACTGTACTTGCTGGACGTGTTCCCTTTATAACCGTGTAACCCTTCTCCGCCGGTGGAAGAGATCGCTTAGTAGCGATAAGGCCGCCCTTTATACATTATGTATATTTCTCAATATTGTGTCTTAAAACTATGTTAATGTGTGATAAAGTATTAAATAAATAAATAAATGTGAATAGATCCCGGTGTACCAGCGCGGTGGCAGTATAATTCCGCGCAAGGAGCGCGTGCGCAGATCGTCCGCTTTGATGCAAGATGATCCATACACTTTGGTCGTCGCTCTTGATGTTAATGTGAGTAATTGCAATTTCAAAGTTTGCAGAGTTATTCGCTGCAGATTTTTTAACCATTGTACAACCGCAAATATGGAATTTCGTGGTAAGAAATCTAATTATAAAAGGTTTGGTGTTAAAGGATTAGCCATTCCTAGTGTCCTGGATTTCTGAAAACATATTTGAGAGTTATAAATAATATAGCAACGATTGAATTGAAAAATTATTATACCTTTACTATACCTTAACCTTGGAGCTAATTAAATTACAATAAAAATCAGTATTATATATTATACTATTATTAATTAAATTTTATTACATGTTTTTTTTTTTTTTTCAGAACACGGCAAGTGGCACTCTATACATAGACGATGGGGAGACATACGACTTCAAATCCAATAAATTCATTTACGCTAAAATAACATACGAACCAGCCGCTATGAAGTATATGTAAGTATATATGAGATCGAGAGGAGGGAAAAAACTACATGCGGCATTAAAAAAAATAGGATTAATACAAAATAAATATAACTTGTGTACTTTTTTCAGTATAACAAACGACGGCAGCTACCCGACACGCACTTGGCTGGAGCGAATTGTAATCGCCGGAATCAAATCTCCGCCTAAATCCGCCAAACTCATCCAGGACGGCAAATCCACTGCCCTACAAATGACAATACACCGCGGCAACGATGTGCTCGTAGTACGTAAACCCGCCGCTCTAATGGCCAAACCTTGGGAAATACAGTTCTCCTATTAAATTATAGTTTAATTTTACATCCTTAAGACTAAGACCATTTACAAACTGTGTGAATATTTAAGGACCCAAGTTTGTCCCCAAAAGACACCATGATTCTCTTTACCCTAATGCAATGTTTTATGTTCGTAACCAAGCATAATACTTGAATCTATCTAAATTTACAAAAAAAATCCACCCATTTCCTTTGTGGGTGGAAAATGTAGCTGGATGGGGGTGTAGTAACTTTTTTTATATTGGAATGTGAGGGCTATATAATTTCAAACAAATATATAATTAAAATGTAAATTTTGATTTTTTCAACAATATTTATAATTGAAAATTAAGATTTTAAAAATAAGCTTGTAACATTATAAATCTTGTATTTATAGTTTAGTTTTACTGTAAAACCTTGAACGCATTGGAAAAAGAAAAAAGTATTAATAAGAGTCAAAGAAATTGCACAAATTTATTTTCAATCACACACGTAATCGTGAAGACGGTAAATATTCCAAATAAGTCTTACGTCAGCCCTAGATTGAATTAATTATTGTTTATCGGAGCCTTGAAACATTTTAGATAATTATGAGCCTTCGCTCTTGATTCATTAAACACCTTATGTGAAGTACACAAGGTTCAAATTTCTTTAAAATATTTCAAGGACTTCTCTTAGTACTTTCGAATGTCATTTGTACTAGACAGTACATTAATAATTATAAACAAATTGTAATTAGGTATTTGTACATTTTTCAACCACGTAAATAATGCATTTATTTCAAGGTAGACCGTTCAAATTTTTTAGGAATACCGCATTGAAATTATTGAATGTATCTTGTGATAATAAACCATTTTAAAATTAGCATGTTTTTTAATACGTTCCTATGACAATCTATACCGTTAAAGAATGAAGAAAAAGAAGAAGTTTGGTTGAATAAACTACTGGTGTGAAGTTATAATTTTTGTATTTTACTATCTATAGGAGATGAGCTAATGAAAATGTTTTCATTGCATTATGAGTTGAACAGGAATTCACTTCAACTATAAGCATAATTAAATTGATATAACACTTCTCATGTGAGAAATATCTACTCCCAAAGAGATTGAAATAAAAGTTTTGAATAGTGAATAGTTTTATATTTTGTACATATTGCGACACAGACAAGGTATAAGCCATTTCTTATTCAATACATAAAAGGCAACTGATTCTTTACGACTAGCATTCTCTTAAGATCTATAAATAATAAAAAAAACAAAAGTTACTAACAATATTTACATCAACTCACAAGTTAAACGTTAAATAATAATTTTAGAATAACAGATGTATGTAGAATAAGGGTGGAAGGGTTGTGTATGACTGATTTTAGTATAACACTGGCAGGCTTTGTTATAATAGTTAGATCCTGGGAGTGCTCAGTTAGTTTCTTTCTTAGTTTATGTAGTGGCTATCTTCAATCAAACACCCCTATATATATATTCCTAGCAGACCAGAGACTGATCTTTGGCTGTGGTAGGTCACACCTTTAAACAACCATACACAAATCTGAATTCCTAAGGACACTGAACTAAAAACCCATAAAACCTCATTTATCTAGTCCATTACCAGGTAAATATTTCTTCATTTTCTATCATTTGTATTGTAGCTGCAGAATCAAGGCACAAAATTACTCACGGAGTAATCTATAGACATTTCATGCTACTTAAAAAATATTCTAGTAGGCGTATCATCGTTAGGGAACTCGATGAACGGGTGCGTTTCTTTATGTTTCAACATAACTTTTGTATTTGAAAACTTTTCACCGCAAATATCACAAACGATGCCGTCGTCGTTCGATGATTCAGATTCGTCATCATCTCTCCGGCGCTCCGCCATGGCCCGCCCCGACACGAGGTATTCCTTCATATTCGCGTGCTTTTCGGACATTTTATGCAGCCGTAACCTATTGCCCGAAGTGCACTGGTACTCACAAATAAAACACACATACTTCATATCACCGGTGTGCAATTCTGCATGGACTTTTCGTTTCTCCGGTGTTGCGAAGCGGAAGTCGCAGAATTTGCAGGGGTACTTTCTGTCCGGCGAATGCAGGCGCATGTGAGAAGCCAACGCGGCTTCGTCTCTGCAGACCTTCCTGCATTCGACACAAATCACCCCATCGATCGGCTCTTGCTCTTCAGCACTGCCTGTGTTGTGGTGTATTCGTCTGTGCGACGTGAGACCTTTCTGACTGACGAACACTCTGCGACAATCGTCACACTGGAATCGAATCTCCGCGTTTACATCAGGACTGTGCATTTCCACTTGATGCTTGGCCAGCTTATCTGCCTCGTGAAATTGGACTTCGCACTCTTCACACTTCCACGCCTTGACCAGCTTGGAAAACGCTTCCAGCACATCTAAAACCAACTGGCCTTCCACCTCTGGATGATCAGTTTTCGTATGTTGCGCGAAATCTATTATTTTCGGAAATGTTTCGTTGCACTTCGGACAAATATAAGGCTCTTTATGATCTTCCATAACATGTCTCTTCAGTTCAGTCAGCTCTGAGTAACTTTGTTCACACATAAAACAACCTAACTTTTGGTTTCCGTTCATCACTTCTGATATCACTTTATATTCCATGAGCTGAACTTTTTGATGTATCCGCAAGTGTTTGAAGAGTTCTTTTCGCGTGTGATAGTCCGTCGGGCAGAATTTGCAGGGGAATCGTTTCCGATGCAGCCTCCGTCTATGCGAAGCAAGTTCTTCTTTGTCGTGGAACTGCTTCGAGCACGAAATGCAAGAATAGCATGATTGTGCTTCATCGTCTAAGTCGTGAGATCGGTAACACGTTTCCATTCTACTTCGCCGTTGAAATACTTGCCCGCAAGTACATTCATAGCCTTCCTGCTTATCCATTTCGAGGTCACCTATTTGAGCCTCAGCCTCGCCCAGTTGGAAGGCTTTCTGTGTTTCTATTTCTGTTAACTTCAGATGTCTGTTGTCGAGTCTGTCCTGCCGCGCGTTCATTTTTTTTATGTCACTTATATTTAACACTTTCTTCAAACTCTTGTTTTTCTTTCCTTGGCCTTCTGAATTTTTTATTCTTGTTATTAGTCTCATTTTTTTGCCGCGTTCGTAATTTTCAATTGTTTGGTGCACTCTTAAATGCTTTCTTAGAGCAGATGGCCGATCGTACGATTTGCAACACTTTGCACACATATAATTTTTTTCAGAATAATTCACTTTTTGTTTTTTTGCTTTAAGAAGTCCATACGCTTCTTGCTCTAAGGAGAGTGTGTTTCCCGTTATCGAATTTAATTGAAAAGACTCTGAATAATCTATATCATTATTTTCATAAGAAGTTGGCAAAATTTCTTCAGGATTACCCATTTTATCGTATGAATCTTCTGGCATGACTGGATGTATTTCCATGACAAGAGTTTTTGTAGTTTCAGACTGTATTATGCCTATATCTGGGCTAGTTATAGTTGAACTTGTGCTGATAAGTTTATTTGATATGAGATGCGTCTCTGTAACTGCAACATCGGGTTCTTCTTTGATCCTATCACTGTAATTGTCAGGATTCTGAAAATAATATATGACAATTTTATATATTATAACAAAAACATATGTAATTGGGTAAGATAGAGCAGTCACCAGATTTTCTAAAATTCTAATATTCTTCCTTTTTTGAAAATTTCTATATTTATTTTTTATTCATTAAGATTATACTACATACAGTCAGTTGACATACAAATCTAAACAAAGAAAACAGAAAATGTCAGTACAGTCAACCATCCAAAACTGGGATATGTAAACAATTAAAAATAGCAAAAAACTATCATAATATATATAAGGGAAGAAAACTAAACATAAGGACTTGTGCATTTTCATTTTTCCACTTTTGGGGTGTGTTTAATCTAAACTGTCAACCTTGGGTTAATATATTATTAGATAAATGAAGTAAATATTCATATAATACTCAAAGTGGTGTATATGTTCATAATATTTTCTACTTCACCAATATATTTCAGTAGTATTTTTATGGATTGGAAATAAGAACATAAATATAATAATTGTTATAGGAAAATATAGCCAACCTCAAATTGTTGATAGCATTCCTCCTTCATATCTTCTTGAAGGCATGCTTCAACATTACCCAAAGCTGTTGCCTCTTCACTGTCCATACTATCATCAAAATTGGGAAAGTCATATGACACAATTTCTTCTGATTCTTCCTTTATTTCTATATCTCTTTCTTGATTTGCTACTTCTAAATCTTTATTAATTTTATCAATCTCATGATCACAAGGTATTTCTTTTTTTACTTCAACTTGTATATTCTGAAATGGATTGTCATTTTCTTCACTGAAGTCTTCTTCTAGCTTTATCTGGATATTAATTTCTTTTTTGATTTCTATTTCCATATTTGATTGAGATAGTTCTAAGGCAACATCATCTTTGGAGTCAGACATTTCTGGGAAATCTCTAAAAAAATTCTTATAATCAATTTGTGCTAAAACAAGTGTATATAAGTAAATATAAGTTCCAAGCGTTTATAAAAATTTAATCTAGATAAATATAAAACAATTTAGAACCCACATTCCTAACTCGATTCTTATCAAAATGCAGGTCTTACTTGAACACTGTAAGATTCAATAAGAAATATACATTGTTTTATATCTGGTCAGAGCTTTAATACACTGCACAATACTATAAAATTAAATACAAGATAAAATGATGCCGACTGGAGTATTTCTCTTTCATTATTGGAAAGTCAACCCTAAGTTCATTCTGTAAATAAGTGAGAAAATTAATTTAAGATATTAAATATATAGCATAGCACAATTCAAATAAGAATTATCTAGATATCTCACATCTTAATTAGAGTAATATGTACATTTTACTTTTACGACAAAAACCAAGTTTTGATTTTGAGTTATAACTAATGACCACAGATAAGATAATATTTACAATCAGCCATCAGGCAGTGAAATTTCTTACTAAATTATGGGAAATTTCAAAATTATATCAATAGTTAAAACTTTAAAACAATGTGGACCTTTACTTTTTATTTTATAAAAAATGTTCACATTACGTCAATTCTCGTTTGATAGCTCCAATTTATTAGAGTGTATTCACAAAAATAAGAAGAGGGTGTTACAAATGATGATAATTTGCATTGAAACCCTCTCCTAGAGTCTACTTAAATTAAGATAAATATAATAAAATAGCGTAAAGATTGATTACTACAGTTTTTAGAAGACAAAGATGTATAATCATTTTATCGAACCGCAGTCATTTATCGAACTTCCAACCCGTTTACCCCTAAACGGGTGAAGGAATAAACATCAATGCCAGTGAGGTATAGTGTCAAATGTCAATATGTGCCTATTCTCCGATTCAGTTCAGTCAAATGTCAGTAATGGATGCATACACTAAATATTAAATTCCTGAGGCATAATTGTCTAACGTATACAGAGGCATAAATTTTGAAAGTAAGAACGCATCCTGGTAGATTAATATTTTCGTACACTTTGTGTTTTTGTTGTTGTGCTTTTTTATGTTTTGAACTTATTTTGAACAATATGATTCAAAGTTTTAATAACTTAAAATATTTCAGGAAAAATGTCCCAACCAATAGAAGTGAGGAATATCATCAAAACTTTGTTATATGGTTCACCTAGCCAGCACTTTTGTGTAGTTTGTTTTCAGTCAGTAGAAGACTCAATTTCTGAGAACGTCTTTACAATTATTTGCAATGAAGAAGAGGAGTTTTCTGTTGCACAATTGTTAAAGAAAATATGTAACAGTGAGGTAAGGATGCAGGAATAAAACTGCATATAATATATCATATAAGAGAACTTTTTTTACAGCTTTTCATACAATATTGTAAACATGACTAATTTTTTTAGCTATCCCTTACAAGTAATGATCGAATTTGTTTAAAATGTTTGAAGCTTGCAACTGCTTCATATAAATTCTTTACACTGGTTAATACTGGTAAAAAAATATGGGATTTCTATGTAAGAGAATTAATATCTCAAGTATCAATTTATAAATGTGATATTGTGAGCAAACCAAGTATTGTTGTATTACCTGATATCCTAAAAGGAAGTAACTTTGTTGATCCAGTCACAAAGCAAAACATTAAAGAAAATGTTAAAAATAATTTAAAATTAAATGGAAATTTATTAAAGTCAGAAAAATCTTGTACTATTAAGAGTGTGGTGAAACTTAAACGACGAAGGTCTTGGAAAAGACGACCCATGATATCTGAACAATGTTTACATTGTCCAGCAAAATATAGATTTCTTGGAAAACTTAAAGAACATATGTGGATGGAACATGGAACAGATATTCATATTTGTAAGGTAATATTTTAGTTGGGTATGAACTCCCATTCTGTATCTGAGTTTCAGTTAGATATATCTATGGCTATTTATAGATCATTTTAGTTAAGGCAGGTAAATGTTTCTTATTTATCTGCATTGTAAAACCAACCAATTAAAAATAAATTAAGTTTTAATTTATATTAATAATATTCAAACCAATTATTTAATTAATTTCCAGATTTGTAATGCATGCATAGAAGATGAAAAAGAGTACAAATTTCACATACAAACACATACCAACTTATATGTTTGTGACATATGCAGTATGACATTCAGAGGTCGAAATGGGATAATAAACCATTTAAATTGGCATGAAAATATAAAGAAATTAATGAAAACAGATCAAGGTCATATTTGTGAAATTTGCGGACTTATTTTTGAAAGTGACAACACTTTAGAGGAACATAATTTAACAACACATGTAAAAAATTATACTTGTTACTATTGCGGCAAGATGTATAAGGGAGAGGTATCATTCGAGGCACATATTAGTAAACATGAATATTATATGAAAAATATGTAAGTATTATCTACAATGACTTGTATTGTAAACAAAAGAAATAACAATATTATTTTAACTATTCACTGTAATATTAAATTTAGTTTTGGAAGGTTTTCTAGGCTTATAATATTAACTGTCATACCTATTTTTAATAACTATTTCCAGTCACCCAAAAACCCCAGAAAAAGTATTGGAGGTAAGGAAGCATGGTAAACGGAGTTCATTCACATGCTGCCAGTGCGGCAAGTCATTTAAACATGAAAGAACATTGATGTTCCATGAAAGATTGCATACTAATGAAAGACCTTATGTTTGTGAGGTATGTCCTTTTTCGTTTATGCAACACAAATGTGGCTAGTTATATAGCATGACAAATTTAACTAGATTTTAGTTTTTAGGGATAATGCACCAATTAATTTATGCAAAAGAATATGTATATAATTTCATTTAAGATAGTAATTTCACCTGTGCACATTGATAACTAATTTATGCACATGTTGGCTTATATACATTTCTATTAAGTGTCTGTATTTTAAAATATATATATATATATACATGTATATAGCATAGTGAAGATTTACCTTTCTTATCAATTAATGCAATTATTATTTTTTATTAGTCCAGTACTTTTTGTGACACATTACAAATGTTTCCAAATGACAATGGTTAAAACTAGAAAAAATTGTTTTCCAGGTGTGTGGGCGAAACTTTGTTACGGTAAACCGACGCAACCAGCACGCACTTTGCGCGCATACGGCGCCTACGCGGCGGTGTCCTCTTTGTCCTGCCCTCTTTCATTTGCGATCTATGGTCAATACTCATATAAAGAAGGTACCTATATTTTGATCTCTGCTTAAAACCTTATCAAATTACAGATCATTGATATATCTATGATAGAATTCTAAATATGGGAGCCCTATTATTTACATTACTAGACTAAGTTATAGGAAGATATGCCAAACTCGTTCCTGCAATTAATTTTAAGGGTTTTGGTGTGGTCAAAACTGACACATTGTTTCAGAGAGTCATTCATTTTTTTTTTTATAAATCTTACCCTTGTAGGTCCATCTAAAAACGAATAAACGTTGTCAACGACCTCCAAAATACCAAAATGTTTACTGGAAGACAAAAACTGTCCCAATTCAAGAGCTGAGCATCGCTATACAAGACAAGGTCTTTAATTTGGAAGCCGGAAAAAAAGTGAGTCATTTAGTAATGCATTTGAAGCCATTATAACATTGTACCTCAAAAATTGGTAGCTTTATAATGAAATTGTAGTAATTAATTACAATAATTTACTGTTTTTTTTTGGTTTGCAGTGAAATCATTATTAATGCAGTAGAACTGGGAATTCAAGAGATGTATGGCAGGAATAAGTGTTATTTATAAATAATGAACAACTGTATATTATGCAGATAAATGTTTTTTACCAGAACAACCAAGTTTTATTTAAGGAGCAAGGTGTAGAAAAACAACAGGGTACCTTTTGTATATACATTTATTATTTTTTTTATTTTTTCATATATATATTTTTATCATCATTTTATAACGAATTGGCTATGGTATATACAAATTACAATAAGTCCTTATAATATGTAGTCTTATATCCTAAATGGAATCATTCTTTTTAATAAACATTGCGTATGTGACATTTAAATTTTTACCTGTTTTACCACTGAAATTTGCTACATATATCATAAATAAAATCTGACAACTGTAAGAGATGGGGTTCAGTAAAAGCATCTAATGTTTAGTTAGCTTCAACTTGCATCATATAGTCATTAAAAATTAGATTGCTTTTGGTGTTTTTATGTTTCATATTTCTAGTATATTTTTGACTGAATAAAAATAAGATACACAGCTATATTATTGATGTCTGTTAAATGATACAGACCCAATTTTTAACCATCCCTCAGCATGATAATTACAAAGTTAATGACACATTACATACGCTTTATATATTTGCAATACTTCATTGCTTTGAGTTTTGGATTAAAATTAGATATAATGATTATTGTTACTCATGTTGGTTGTAATGAGGCTTAACTTTTATAATTGTTTATTCCTTAAAAACAGGATAGGAGGATTTGCCTGTTATTTGAGACAGATTTATAATAAGCTATGACTCATATTTTGAATTTCAAAGCAAAAATAACTCTTCCCATTTAGTTGTTTTTATGATAAAACTGAATGTAAAATATTGTCTGTAGTCATGATTATTTATAAAGTGTCTATTCTGAGTAGTGAGTATTTGAGCTATGCTTTCTTAAATTTCTCATTTTATGATTGTAAAATTTTTTGAATGTTCTGCCATAGCAGGAAACTTTATAAACAACTTGACTATGTAAATCTCCATGTACAGTGAAATTAAAAACAACATAGTTCAATGAAATCATTGCAAATATATTTTTATCAGTTGAAAGTAGGATGAATGATGACTATTTACATAAAAATCAGTTATATTAAATATCAACTTGAACAAAAAATCAATTGTCAACTTTATTATTATTAAATTGTTATAGTTATTAGTAAAGAAAAGTAAAGTTCTAAATTTAGTGAAGCAATACCATAAAGCTTAGTTTTTATGGAAAAGAAAGAAATTTTTTTTTTTATGGTTTACTCAAAGATAAATAAAGCAGTTTGAGGATTCTGCATCATTCAACTTGAACATGTAAGGTAGCAAATATTTATTCAAGAAACAGTTTAATGAAAAAAGTCTACCCTACTTTGTACTGACCGGCATTTGAATTTGAAAAGTACACTAAAATAAATTCGTTAACTATTGGAAATCTCTTTTTGAGGTGAAAATGTGTCAAAAAACTATAATAGTATAAATAGTCAAAGGCCACATGATTTGTCCAATCATGACCATATTAGAATATGCGAGACAAACAATTTTGTTTGTTCAAGAATGGGATTATTGTTAATTTAATATTGGTATAAAATGTATATTAGTAAACAGCACTTGGTACAGGTTTACTACTATAAATACAAAGTATGGTACAGAAAGCCAAATGGAAATAAGAACAAATTACTTTTTTCTCTTAAATTGTTACTAGCTAATAAAACAAACTAATTTATTCATCATTCCCTATTCATACTTGGTTCCTCGCAGAGATTGACATATTAAAGTTTTCCAATAATTAATTAACATTAATCCCATAATATTACTAGCAAGAGCTATATCTACGTAACTTACGTGGTGGATGTCCCGTCATGTCGGCATCATCTGAAATGCAAATACCCACAAACATAACCCACCATTTTTTTTATTTAAGTTCTGCAGGAGTATGCTTGACGTTATTGGAAAATACATTGGTTTTATTAACTGTAATAAATAATTAAATTCTCAACATTATTGAGCGCTTCGGCGTTCATTTATTGAAAGTTGTCCAAAAACCACCTATATACTCCCACAAAAACTCATTTCTAAAATTTTCTCAATCTACCTAAAATGCAATGTAAAAAATAAATACACATCCCAAAGTCTACACTTACCAAATAAGTCAATAATTGCGCAAGTGTCACTTCACTTTTACACTAAAGGAGATTTCAGTTGTGGTCACTTATCACTGTCACTACACTTCACTAAGTGTCACTTAGATCCGCTTAACACGGCTTTTGGCGTTCGGTCCATAAATGAACCGTTTGCGCCATTCTTCATATTGCTACGTACAAGCAATTGTGTTTGATGTGGAAGGGTGTTCTGGGGGACTGAGGGGCTTTTCCGCAGGTTTTCTTTCTTCTTGTGAGTGATTTGTGGAATTCCCGTTCTGAAGGTTCACCTCATACACATTTGATGAGTTTGAATCGTCGTTGTATGACAGTATGCTAACTTCATCCGTCTGAAAGTGTTTGCATTTATTAAGTTGAAGATCTTTTCATATTTTTATAGTAATACTAGTAATTAAATAATATTTTTTATTTAATAATAATATATTGACTTACGCTACTCTCGGATAGTCGTTTCGTCTTCTTAAGTGGTGCCGGCTGTGTATTGTTGTCCTGCTTACGCTTAGCGCCGGAAGTCGTTCTTTCTCGCTTTATCAGCGACGGAGATAGGTATTGGTGTAATTGTTTGCGTCTCACGTGTCTCGCCTACAAAGTAAAATCTCCAAGTTAATCCCACGAGAAACGGTATTATTTGTTATATATGAGCCTATTATGAATTTAACCTGTTATGACTATGTTATAAGTAATTCAACACTAAGAAAAATAACTAATAGGTTACAAGATGTCTCAAAGTAAGTAAATAAGTGGAAATGGGCCAGGTACATAGTAAGAGGTACAACAAAGTATTTAACTGGTATCCCAGGTACAACAAAAGGAAGAGAGGAAGACAATTTAGAAGGTGGATTATTAAGGAAACAGCTGGAGGAGGCAGAGATTAGCACAGTGTAGATGGAAAATGGTGTGATATGGAGGAGGCTTTGCTAAAGTACTCAAATGTTGGTTATTATTATTATGTTATGACTATGAATTGAATTACCATGCTCTAATTGTTTAAATGTAAATAAACTGACCTCAATAGTCATGCCTTCCCGTAGCATATTGGTGATTTCGGCTTGATAGTGGACAACCTTTGTGAATGACAAAATATCATGTGTCAAGTCAACATTCACATTTGTCTTGTCAAACACCAAACCAATGAACCACATTGAACATAGGTTAGGCATTACTTCCCCCTGAAAAAAACAACTCTTATTAAATAAAATACTTATAGTGCTGGTATTTTTATATATTTCTACATGATGATTTTCTTATAAATGATATCATATTGCAGCAAACTAAATTTTTATTAACACAATGTTAAACAACAAACCAAGAGCAAGATCACCAACAAACACACTTACAAGAAAAATCAAAAGAACTGAAATATAGTCTATAAAATCTGAGCGCAAGATTTGATATGTTTAATTAATACCCATGAATTTTGTATATTTGGTTAACTAATTAATAACTTACGTTTTCATTCTTCTTAACTTCCGTATCCATGATAGGGGGAACTGGAGTGCCTGAAATTTTAATAAGATTTAACATTTACACAGTAAATATTTGCCTTTAATAAAACAAAATTGTAATGTATGTAAAGTCCATATTACTTACTCGTCATATCGAATACTTTACAGCAATCTTGAGCAGCGAGAGAAAATTTATGAAAGTACATTTACACATACTCATATTACTAATATGGTCTATCAACAAAAAGAGTTGAAAAAATAGCCCAAAATGGGGATGTGTGAAAACTAAATTGGGTTATACAGATATTTTAGGAATAGGTCCCATGTAAACAAAACATATTATTTCAGAAGTTAAGCTGAACAGAAAATACACATTACCGGATTAATACTTCTGAATAAAAAAAGGTTATAAGTATTAAATTTTTTATGTTTAAATATTACCTGCATTGAACCGGTAAAATAAGCAAGCATTAGAAGTATTTATCTCACCCGGAGGTAAAGCTAGCGGTTGTCCGTTATTGGTGTTGAGTGGGACAGAGTTGTAGCACTCTGGGTTCACGTGGGCTATTGTTATGTGTTGATTCCTTTCTAGAGTTGCTGTAAAAGACACATTAAGAATAAAGAATTTTTAATATTTTAATTATTTTCCATTGGATTCTACACACAAGAGAAAAATATCTTTACCTAAAAATCTATAGTTAAACCAAGCTTTAAAATCCAAAATAAAACATTGCCTTGCTTAAACTAAATAATAAAAAATCAAAAAGTTTTAAAAGGAGAAAAAAATTTAGTAATTTATTTATCCTTGTGTTTATGTTGTAAATAAGTAATAAGGCAAACTTACTAATTAGATGTCTGATCTTGCTCTCAATAAGGCCACACCATTGCAGCTGATCATCTCCATTGGCAGAAGATGCTAGCAACACAATGAAGTGCTTGTATCGGGAAAAGAAGTTTGGTGCTTCAAATAACCGCTCCCAACTACACTTGCCCAACATTATTTCATCTGTTATTGCTAATCCTGAAATATTAAATATACATTATTGATATTGTATATTTTATTAGTTATGCTGTTTATGATGTTTTTGAACCAATAACAAATGTCATTTTTTTGCTACTACATATTGGGTAATTATTTATTTTGTTAAATCAAGTTGCTGGCCCATTATGACATTTTGAACAGGTTTCATTTTAAAACACCATTCATTATGAAATTTTAAATTTTAAGCAAGGTTCTCTTCAAAAATCTTGAAAAAAATTATTTTTTAAAAACATCTTACCAAGTCGGAATTCTTCCATAATCACAGTTCTGGTGGAAGCCGATACATTGAATGTGGAATTTTGCTGTGGATATGCTGGTGTGATGATTGGCATGAGATGGAACCGATCAGACATGTTGACCTGATTAAAAGGACATTATGTTGAAGACAAATTAACGAAAAAAACATTTCACAATATGCACTGTTGATAATTCATATTCTTTTTATTATTATTCATAAGAAAACAAACACTAAATAATTGGAAAACACTTTCATCATTTTTACTGTAAAATAAATTTAATATATTTTTTAATGTTTATGGTGTATAATTAATCAGACTGCGCTATTTTGCTGTATTATTTATAACATAAATAATAATTACATTAAGAAATTAATAAAAGTAACTTACCCTTGGGTCCCACACAGGAAATCCAAGATTGACTGAATCTGGTTGTTTAAGCAAAACAGGCTGTGGCCATTTCCATTGGCTGAATACGAGAAAGAATTTGTGAACCAGTGTGGCAGGTAATGCATTGGGATAGAGTTGGCAAGTCCGGGCAACTAACATAGCCCAAGACACACCACCGAGATAACCCAATGTATTTGAGTAGATACCATGACCTGGACATTAAAAAGTACATAGGTTTTAGTCACTAAACTAAAAATAAAATATTTTCCTTTTTTATTATTACATTAAATCTTAAAAAATATCAATAATTTATTATCGTAAGTGATGAAATAGCCTCCTGGTAAGTGGTAATCTTTTGGTACTTTTATTTATCAAGATATATTATATTGTATAGTTTGATTAATATAAATACATATATATAAAATTAGAGACGTATTTTTAGGTATATATAAAATATGAGGTGTTCAATTTTGGCTTAAAAATATATTAGTGATTTTGTATGTACATACGTTTCGCCCAAAGCTTAATAGCCCTCAATGTTAGCCGAAAATTGTTTATATTAGGCACTAAGCGGAGTATTTCGTCCGTTACGCGACAACCGTTGAGTGATCTAACGCACTTTTGGTCCAGATTTTTTAGCAGCATGTCATCACGTAGATCGAACGAATCTGAAATTCAATATTTAAGTTAGCTTGCTACATAGCTTTCATTCAGTGACAATTAAAAAAAAAAATTTAACTGGCTAGAACTGTAAGGCTTAGAGTTACAGAATTTTAGTTAGCTATAGATCATCGTATCGTTTAGTAATCTATGTGGAAGAGAAAACTCAGAGCCATGCTGTTAAAAAGCTAGCTCAAGTTGGAAATCTTGTTAAGACCTTATTTATTTCATATATTTACTTACATAACAATGCATTCAATATTAATCTATTTTACATTTTCGTATATTTGATACGAAAATTACGTGTTATTTGTGAATTTGTAGCAAAAAAAGTAAGAAACGGTTTCATCATGTGGCATTTAAAAATTATTTTTATTCCTAAAAACAAAAAAAATACTACTGAATGAATTTTAGTAAAACAATTAAATAATATAGGTTATATATTCAGAATAACATAAGCTAGGATGTATAAAGTGTGAATTGTTTATCAGTCAGTAGATAAATTAACCATCTGCGACATACGTGGGGGTGCAACACTTAAGTATATATATACGGATGTAACTTCATGGTTCTACAAAAAATTCCGCCATATTTTATATACTATCTTATATTTAAGCAAATGAGATATAATCACTACAGTGAATCATATCTGCAATAAAACTGCATAATTTGTTTAATATAAAAATTTGGTAGTAATTAATTGTTTCCTAAATTAAAATAGATACTTTAATCTCTTCTATTTTTATTTTGTGAATTTATATGAAATGCTCAATTATTTTACATTTAGTCAACATATAAAGAAATGTATTGGAAAAAAAAAAAAAAAAGGGGGGGGGGGGGGGGGGGGGGGGGGGGGGGGGGGGGGGGGGGGGGGGGGGGGGGGGGGGGGGGGGGGGGGGGGGGGGGGGGGGGGGGGGGGGGGGGGGGGGGGGGGGGGGGGGGGGGGGGGGGGGGGGGGGGGGGGGGGGGGGGGGGGGGGGGGGGGGGGGGGGGGGGGGGGGGGGGGGGGGGGGGGGGGGGGGGGGGGGGGGGGGGGGGGGGGGGGGGGGGGGGGGGGGGGGGGGGGGGGGGGGGGGGGGGGGGGGGGGGGGGGGGGGGGGGGGGGGGGGGGGGGGGGGGGGGGGGGGGGGGGGGGGGGGGGGGGGGGGGGGGGGGGGGGGGGGGGGGGGGGGGGGGGGGGGGGGGGGGGGGGGGGGGGGGGGGGGGGGGGGGGGGGGGGGGGGGGGGGGGGGGGGGGGGGGGGGGGGGGGGGGGGGGGGGGGGGGGGGGGGGGGGGGGGGGGGGGGGGGGGGGGGGGGGGGGGGGGGGGGGGGGGGGGGGGGGGGGGGGGGGGGGGGGGGGGGGGGGGGGGGGGGGGGGGGGGGGGGGGGGGGGGGGGGGGGGGGGGGGGGGGGGGGGGGGGGGGGGGGGGGGGGGGGGGGGGGGGGGGGGGGGGGGGGGGGGGGGGGGGGGGGGGGGGGGGGGGGGGGGGGGGGGGGGGGGGGGGGGGGGGGGGGGGGGGGGGGGGGGGGGGGGGGGGGGGGGGGGGGGGGGGGGGGGGGGGGGGGGGGGGGGGGGGGGGGGGGGGGGGGGGGGGGGGGGGGGGGGGGGGGGGGGGGGGGGGGGGGGGGGGGGGGGGGGGGGGGGGGGGGGGGGGGGGGGGGGGGGGGGGGGGGGGGGGGGGGGGGGGGGGGGGGGGGGGGGGGGGGGGGGGGGGGGGGGGGGGGGGGGGGGGGGGGGGGGGGGGGGGGGGGGGGGGGGGGGGGGGGGGGGGGGGGGGGGGGGGGGGGGGGGGGGGGGGGGGGGGGGGGGGGGGGGGGGGGGGGGGGGGGGGGGGGGGGGGGGGGGGGGGGGGGGGGGGGGGGGGGGGGGGGGGGGGGGGGGGGGGGGGGGGGGGGGGGGGGGGGGGGGGGGGGGGGGGGGGGGGGGGGGGGGGGGGGGGGGGGGGGGGGGGGGGGGGGGGGGGGGGGGGGGGGGGGGGGGGGGGGGGGGGGGGGGGGGGGGGGGGGGGGGGGGGGGGGGGGGGGGGGGGGGGGGGGGGGGGGGGGGGGGGGGGGGGGGGGGGGGGGGGGGGGGGGGGGGGGGGGGGGGGGGGGGGGGGGGGGGGGGGGGGGGGGGGGGGGGGGGGGGGGGGGGGGGGGGGGGGGGGGGGGGGGGGGGGGGGGGGGGGGGGGGGGGGGGGGGGGGGGGGGGGGGGGGGGGGGGGGGGGGGGGGGGGGGGGGGGGGGGGGGGGGGGGGGGGGGGGGGGGGGGGGGGGGGGGGGGGGGGGGGGGGGGGGGGGGGGGGGGGGGGGGGGGGGGGGGGGGGGGGGGGGGGGGGGGGGGGGGGGGGGGGGGGGGGGGGGGGGGGGGGGGGGGGGGGGGGGGGGGGGGGGGGGGGGGGGGGGGGGGGGGGGGGGGGGGGGGGGGGGGGGGGGGGGGGGGGGGGGGGGGGGGGGGGGGGGGGGGGGGGGGGGGGGGGGGGGGGGGGGGGGGGGGGGGGGGGGGGGGGGGGGGGGGGGGGGGGGGGGCCGGGGGGGGGGGGGGGGGGGGGGGGGGGGGGGGGGGGGGGGGGGGGGGGGGGGGGGGGGGGGGGGGGGGGGGGGGGGGGGGGGGGGGGGGGGGGGGGGGGGGGGGGGGGGGGGGGGGGGGGGGGGGGGGGGGGGGGGGGGGGGGGGGGGGGGGGGGGGGGGGGGGGGGGGGGGGGGGGGGGGGGGGGGGGGGGGGGGGGGGGGGGGGGGGGGGGGGGGGGGGGGGGGGGGGGGGGGGGGGGGGGGGGGGGGGGGGGGGGGGGGGGGGGGGGGGGGGGGGGGGGGGGGGGGGGGGGGGGGGGGGGGGGGGGGGGGGGGGGGGGGGGGGGGGGGGGGGGGGGGGGGGGGGGGGGGGGGGGGGGGGGGGGGGGGGGGGGGGGGGGGGGGGGGGGGGGGGGGGGGGGGGGGGGGGGGGGGGGGGGGGGGGGGGGGGGGGGGGGGGGGGGGGGGGGGGGGGGGGGGGGGGGGGGGGGGGGGGGGGGGGGGGGGGGGGGGGGGGGGGGGGGGGGGGGGGGGGGGGGGGGGGGGGGGGGGGGGGGGGGGGGGGGGGGGGGGGGGGGGGGGGGGGGGGGGGGGGGGGGGGGGGGGGGGGGGGGCCGCCCGGGGGGGGGGGGGGGGGGGGGGGGGGGGGGGGGGGGGGGGGGGGGGGGGGGGGGGGGGGGGGGGGGGGGGGGGCCCCCCCCGGCCCGGGGCCCCCCCCCGCCGGGGGGGGGGCCCCCGGGGGGGGGGGGGGGGGGGGGGGGGGGGGGGGGGGGGGGGGGGGGGGGGGGGGGGGGGGGGGGGGGGGGGGGGGGGGGGGGGGGGGGGGGGGGGGGGGGGGGGGGGGGGGGGGGGGGGGGGGGGGGGGGGGGGGGGGGGGGGGGGGGGGGGGGGGGGGGGGGGGGGGGGGGGGGGGGGGGGGGGGGGGGGGGGGGGGGGGGGGGGGGGGGGGGGGGGGGGGGGGGGGGGGGGGGGGGGGGGGGGGGGGGGGGGGGGGGGGGGGGGGGGGGGGGGGGGGGGGGGGGGGGGGGGGGGGGGGGGGGGGGGGGGGGGGGGGGGGGGGGGGGGGGGGGGGGGGGGGGGGGGGGGGGGGGGGGGGGGGGGGGGGCGGCGGGGGGGGGGGGGGGGGGGGGGGGGGGGGGGGGGGGGGGGGGGGGGAGGAGGGGGGGGGGGGGGGGGGGGGGGGAGGAAAAAAAAAAAAAAAAAAAAAAAAACCCCCCCCCCCCCCCCCGGGGGGGGGGGGGGGGGGGGGGGGGGGGGGGGGGGGGGGGGGGGGGGGGGGGGGGGGGGGGGGGGGGGGGGGGCGGCGGGGGGGGGGGGGGGGGGGGGGGGGGGGGGGGGGGGGGGGGGGGGGGGGGGGGGGGGGGGGGGGGGGGGGGGGGGGGGGGGGGGGGGGGGGGGGGGGGGGGGGGGGGGGGGGGGGGGGGGGGGGGGGGGGGGGGGGGGGGGGGGGGGGGGGGGGGGGGGGGGGGGGGGGGGGGGGGGGGGGGGGGGGGGGGGGGGGGGGGGGGGGGGGGGGGGGGGGGGGGGGGGGGGGGGGGGGGGGGGGGGGGGGGGGGGGGGGGGGGGGGGGGGGGGGGGGGGGGGGGGGGGGGGGGGGGGGGGGGGGGGGGGGGGGGGGGGGGGGGGGGGGGGGGGGGGGGGGGGGGGGGGGCCCCCCGGGGGGGGGGGGGGGGGGGGGGGGGGGGGCCCCCCCCAAAAAAAAAAAAAAAGGGGGGGGGGGGGGGGGGGGGAAAAAAAGACCCCCCCCCCCCCCCCCCCCCGGGGGGGGGGGGGGGGGGGGGGGGGGGGGGGGGCCCCGCGGGGGGGGGGGGGGGGGGGGGGGGGGGGGGGGGGGGGGGGGGGGGGGGGGGGGGGGGGGGGGGGGGGGGGGGGGGGGGGGGGGGGGGGGGGGGGGGGGGGGGGGGGGGGGGGGGGGGGGGGGGGGGGGGGGGGGGGGGGGGGGGGGGGGGGGGGGGGGGGGGGGGGGGGGGGGGGGGGGGGGGGGGGGGGGGAAGAGAGAAAAAGAAAAGAAAGAAGGGGGGGGGGGGGGGGGGGGGGGGGGGGGGGGGGGGGGGGGGGGGGGCGGCGGGGGGGGGGGGGGGGGGGGGGGGGGGCGGGGGGGGGGGGGGGGGGGGGGGGGGGGGGGGCCCCCGGCCGGGGGGGGGGGGGGGGGGGGGGGGGGGGAAAAAAAAAAAAAAAAAAAAAAAAAGGGGGGGGGGGGGGGGGGGGGGGAGGGGGGGGGGGGGGGGGGGGGCGGGGGGGGGGCCGGGGGGGGGGGGGGGGGGGGGGGGGGGCCCCCCCCCCCGCGGGGGGGGGGGGGGGGGGGGGGGGGGGGGGGGGGGGGGGGGGGGGGGGGGGGGGGGGGGGGGGGGGGGGGGGGGGAAAAAAAAAAAGGGGGGGGGGGGGGGGGGGGGGGGGGGGGGGGGGGGGGGGGGGGGGGGGGCGCGCGGGGGGGAAAAAAAAAAAAAAGGGGGGGGGGGGGGGGGGGGGGGGGGGGGGGGGGGGGGGGGGGGGAAAAAAAAAAAAAAAAAAAAAAAAAAAAAAAAAAAAAAAAACCCACCCCCCCCCCCCCCCCCCGCGGGGGGGGGGGGGGGGGGGGGGGGGGGGGGGGGGGGGGGGGGGGGGGGGGGGGGGGGGGGGGGGGGGGGGGGGGGGGGGGGGGGGGGGGGGGGGGGGGGGGGGGGGGGGGGGGGGGGGGGCCCCCCCCCCCCCCCGGGGGGGGGGGGGGAAAAAAGGGGGGGGGGGGGGGGGGGGGGGGGGGGGGGGGGGGGGGGGGGGGGGGGGGGGGGGGGGGGAAAAAAAAAAAAAAAAAAAAAAAAAAAAAAAAAACCCCCCCGCGGGAAAAAAAAAAATGGGGGGAAAAAAAAAAAAAAAAAAAAAAAAAAAAAAAAAAAAAAAAAAAAACCCCCCAAAATTTGTTTTTTTTTTTTTTTAAGGGGGGGGGGGGGGGGGCCCCCACATTTTTTTGGGGGGGGGGGGGGGGGCCGCCCCCCCAAAAAAAGGGGGGGGCCACCCAAAAATCGTTCCTTGGCAAAACCCACCAGCCGGACAAAAACAGGTATACACATACGTGTACTCATAAATACAGTACATATTACACACCAGGAATCTCCTTTAAAGCAAGCCGTGCGAAGAGCAAATCGATCTCAATTCCATCAAAGTTCATCTTGATAACAGGCACAAAGGCATCTTCTACGGCACGCAAATCTTTCACCTAAAAATTAATAATATTTTTATTTTAAAAATAAATACATTTTTTATAATACAGATTTTTTTCAAAATCTCTGTAAAGTGCGCTTGCACTTTGAAAAAACTGAGGATCTGAGGATGAGGGAAATAAATATAAAATACTACTGCAACTATAACACAACATCTTCACACTTTCTAACATTTCAGATACCCCAACATTTGGCTCACTTTTTTCTATGTAAATTTTTATCTTGAATTTATGATTAGTAAATATGTACATAAAAAAATCGGGACAGTCTCAACCAATGTTTCAGACCCATAATAATTTTGCATCTTTGAAATTGCATCAAATTTATTGAGTTGCGTCACAAGTGCATTGGTTTCTTTTACAGTTTCAAATTTAGTGTCTTAAATATACCAAATTCTAGATCTTTAAATCTTAATATCATAATTTTTAAACGGATTTTTTAAATTTTTTTAATTGAGTACTAGTGCAGTATACTTGAACTATGATAGTACAAATACTAGCATCGAATCGTATATTTTTCCGAACAATTTTCCTACAAATAAAAACATGGAAAATACCTGTGGCTGTTGTTTCAGTAGATCATAGAAAGACTGAAAGTAATCAGATCTATCAATATGCCTCGGGGCAACACACATAATAGTCTATATAGCCCCTCTGTGATGTACCTAAAATATAGATATTGTTTAATGAAATAAATTACGTACATTACGTAACATTCAATAATTAAGTAATTATTAGTTATTGGATGTTACATGTTTCAATGTGAGCAGGGGCATTTAACTTACCCCTAGCCTATAAGATCCGAAAGTATAAATATTCCCTCCAACAGTATCAGCTACACTTGGTGGCATATTTTTCCTCAGTGATTCATCTCTTATCCATTGACGGACCAGTCTATGCAGCGCTCCCAACACTTCCATGCGATGATGCATCTCACCCTCAGACTCAAACACACCATATGGTGTCAACGAGTCTTTTAGTTCATTCGTTTTTTCAATATCAATCTGCTTTGGACCTGAAAGGAAATGACACAAAGTTGTCATTTACTGTTTTGAATGAAAATTCTATTCTTGTCACACTACTATTAAAACAATGTGAATTAGCTAATGATGTGTAACATGTATTTATAAAAACTAATTGCTAATTAGCTCTCTCCTGACAATGTTTATTGTAAGACTTTTTTTAATTCGGATTATTTCAAACTAGGTGTTTCGTTCATATTTTCATAAATATCTCTATATTCTATAGTACATGCTCATTTATATTATAATATTATATTTAGTTAATTAAAAGTAACAACTACAATTTGAGCTTTCATCAAATAAAACGAAAACTTATTTACTGTAGCAGTGTCACTTTGTTGTCATTCCTCACTGTATTGCAAGGCTTAAATGTTTATATTATATAATATTCAATTATACATACCTGCCATAGAAATAGCAGAGGTCATTCCCAAAGTTTTCAAGTTCTGCTGGTTCTGATGTTCATTTCCTTTAGAGCTGTTTTGGTTTTGATTGTTAGTGTGTGAATACTGTGATGCCGGCCACATCTTGTCTAGTGTCTTGCTATCCCTTCACTAGACCTAACAAGTTTGATGGTTGTCTTTTGGCAGAAAGCATATGTCTGGAAAAATTAATAACAATACAGCACTTCACTTCATTTCAATTAAATATATCATCTTATAGATTAACAGATATAACTGTAGAGTAATTAATTTCAACTATACTTTGTGTTGGTAATGGTAATGGTAATGTTAATTATAAAATAACAATAAAAATTAATAAACACAATATTGGCCTGTTTTTAATAAATTCTAATACAGGGCTGAAAATGTAAAACATGAGTCTTATCTTAGACCTTTAAAAGCAAAACTCAGAAAGATGATAAATTTGTGTAATTTTTAGTATTTGTTTTATATATTCGAATTATAGGCATAGGAAAACCAACTATTTTAAATTTTTATTTTGAAAACAGAATTTGAATAGGTTGTTAAAGTTACTATTCTTTGTTACTCTTACAGCAAACAACAAACTAAAAGTGTACAAAACTTCATACTATGAGATAATTTAAAATATAACTTGATACATGATAGTCACCCTACAGATGTTATTTTTACTTATAGGGGGACACAAAGGAAGTTGTGTAGGGGAAGCAATTATAACATCTTATAACTATTCTTAGGGGTGTCTTAAAAGAACCATAGAAGTATTGAGCAGTTACAGATTGTGTAAATCTAAATTAACTATGCCTTATAGATGAGGATAGTATACTTACATGATTTATAAATTTTAAGGATTGTTTTATATAATTAAAAGTTATATGCTTTAGAAAGATTTAATTGATTAAATTGACATTTATCTTTACGTTAAACAATAAATTAACACGTTTGTGTAACTAAGGTCGTTTCACTAAAAGAGGTATGTATGTATGTAAATTTTAGGTTCACATTTGCATTTGTGGTGCAATCTTTTAAGAAAATACAGTATTTTTCAGTTAAGACTTATAAGGGTAACATAATCAGAATACAATATACAATAGAACATAACAAGAAGAAAGAACCTACAAGAAAAACCTCGAAATTCACGGAAACGACAGCGTAGAACGTTATAATTCAAGACCTTTGTTGATTGCTTTAAGGTCATTGTGTGAAAGATAATTGTACACAGCTAAAACTAAAATCCATAGATATGATATCCAAACAAACAAACGATAAAGACTTCACGAAAATAACCTACATGTTAGAAAATAACATGACTAGTTTTTGGCAAAAGATCCTCATGTTGCGTATAACAATGTAATTACGTTAACTGACCCACTATAGTTCAGGCGGTAGATGCAATTGTGAACTTACCAATTAATAAAAACGTAAAACTATCACTGATTAACTCAAGATGTTACGGCAATTACTAGCAAAGAAATAAACATTATTTGCCAAACAATCACCCAACAGTCGCCAACAACAAGCCAGCCATTTTTAATAAAATGGCGCTGTTAATTATTGCCATATTAAAAGCAGCCTCGATGTAGAGTATATTAATCTGTGGTGCCAACAGATAGAAAAGAATTACAAACTTAATTTAATACCATATAATCATTTTCAATTTTCTTTAAGCTAGCTCGTATTTTATTTAAAACTACAGCAACTTCGTCCGCATGGATTAGGTATAACAACTTAAAAAGACTTGTTTTAGAAAAAAAAAAAAAAAAAAAAAAAAGAAACACAAAAAAAATGGAAAGCAGCAAAAATGAATCACAATAATTTGAATTAAGATTAGGGGAATTATAAAAGGTAGACTCAGTAGAGAGAGTGTGGTGGCATGTCCTGCGCGTAAGCTGCGCGCGGCTTAGATCATCTTGGAGCGCGATATTGGACATTTTATACGTTTTTTATTACGTAATTCTATTTTAGCTTTTTATTGTCGTAGTAATAAATACACATGTGTCCGTGCAAAGTTCCATCTTTCTAACATTAACCGTTTCGAATGAATGGACATGGTTCCTTTACGTACTTAGACTGCAGAACCCTAATAAAAGTAGCATAAGTGACTCCTTATTACATCAGCTACCAATCATCAGCTCCAATTTTATATATTATTATAGATAAGTCAGTTAAGTAAAAATGCGTATATATTTATATATAAGATTTTTTTATAAAATATCTCAAAACCAATAAAATTAGTGTCCAAACCTGTTGCTGTTTACAATAATAAGTAAGTATGAATGATATAAATCAGTGCTTCGAGGAAAAACAATTTATTTATTGACGAAATGACTTTGATACTTGTCCTAACTTAAGAAATATTTTTTGTTTTAAACAAAATTTTAGCTTTGTCCATTCAACTAATTAAGATTTCGGACATGCTACGAAAGATTGAAAAGCTCATCAAGGAACTTAAAGATGTTGAGAACAAGATCTGTTTCGCACTGAATCCACAATTACTTGATGTTTGTAACTGAACTGTCTAGTTGTATATAGTTACTAAGTTAACTTTAGTTATTTTTTCAATTTTATGTGAAAATAATCTGTCAATCTAACCCAATTATTGTGTCATTATTGCAAAATTTGGTGTCAACACAAAGAGGAGGAGAACAATCGGCATCGCCAGTTGAGTTTTTTTATAATGTTTAGACACTTAGAGATAATATAATATGAAACAGCAATAAGGAAACATAATAGTTTATCTGGATGAAACATGTGCCCACTAAAAAGAAGCAGATTTGCGTTTTATGTGTGAAGCAGACAATGTGACCTACCATGATATTTACACGTCTTAGACATAGGCATGACAAAAATACAACAAATCCGACACAAACATATTGTAGGTGGGACAGGACAGGGATAAGAAACGTGAGCTTGCGGAAAGGTTAGATTAGCCCTAATGCTGTTGACTGTGAGCTGGGAACCCGTTGAGCTAGTTGCGGCGATGTATATTATGTAGTAATTTTGTATTTAGTAATGACATTTAACAATTTTTAATTTAACTAACATAGTTTTTAATTTAACAAATATAGTTTTTATTGTAATTAATATTTTTATGGTGATAAACATACAACTTAAAGACATTAGTATTCGCAACTCAGAAATGTGAATTTTTCTATTAAAAAAAAAAAAATTAAGAACCAAATTATATTTTTATCAGACGGACATGCTGACAAAAAAACTATAAAAATCGCGTTTCTAAGGTGACCACAGAGGACTGACAAAAAATATGTATTCACTTAAAACCAGAACATTTACGTAAATTTCTAAAACAACTATATTTATATATAACTTTTAATAATATTTTTATTTATTATTTGTAATGCTTTAGAATTAATTTTGATCTTGGTATAAAGAAAAGTGGCAAGTATGAATCTAGGCTAGCTGAAGATATGGTAAGATTTAATAAGGAAATGGTTTGCATGTTATTAATGTTGATAACACAAAGTTACAGATAGATGAACAGAAGAGGTGTTTGAATTATTCCTCATCCATCGTCCAATCGTGACGATTGATGTGACAGCGTTGAACTAGAATTTCTTGAATCAGTTATTGATTGTGGTTCAAAATTAAAAATATTTTTAATGTTAAGGGTTGCTTATCGTCATTATTTCTGTTTACGGTAAAGTTTATATGTTGGTTGTAGTTATGATGATGTTATTATTTTATCATAATTTTTATGCTATCGTATAAGCATATATTTATTTAAAGACTTAATCCTTTGGCAACTCAAAATTATTTGGTAAACGTATCAAAATTGTTCATTCATACTATATGCATGGTTAACAACTGAAAAATTTTAAATCCGATTTTCCACCACTAGGCTGACTCTATAATATATGTTTGATACTTAATAAATAAATATATAATTTACAACAATTAATGCTTCTGTTTTTACATAAAAAGTTTTCTTTCTGCTTGCCCAAAAAATAATTTTTAAGTAAAAAAATATTTTTTGCTGGCAATTTTTGTTGACGTATAGGCAAGAGCGACAACTACGACAAGTAAGAATCGAAGTGTAACACCTATAGCTGTCTCTTTTTAATATGCATCAAAAAAAGGGATTGATAGAGAGCCGGTTAATGTTTTCGTGTCAGCCTTGTGCTCATTTACGAGTAAGTAAAATCCGCCATCTTGAGAGTGACTCTAAAAGAATAATATGCGGATTTTTCGTCGCGTTAAATGTATATCTTTAAATAATTAGTAATTAAATTAAAGAATATTATACTCATAGTCAATTTAGTAATAATAGCTTAGGTAGTTCGCGTCACATTAATCGTTTATCGTAGATGTTAAATGCCCGAAACGCCGAATTATTTGCTAGTGTTTATGTGACAGCAGAAGGTATTGAAAGCTTTCTAATAGTTTTTTGCGTGTCTATTTCCGTTTTCATTCTCGACGTACGTTAGCTTATTACGTGAAAGTGAAGTAGGTATTCCCATTGTGTCCTGTCGATCGTGTGTAAGATCGTTATGTATTTTATAGCTTAAAATGCGGTTAGATGGGCGTAGTTGTGTCATAAATTTGTAAAGTGCTAAGACCTCAGGCTTAAGCCAGTTAATAGAGTTGAGTACGGCCGCAGAGGATGCGAGCAGTGAATTTTGCATAGCGTGGTGTAAAGTTATCCTGAAAACATGTCGACAACTATGCGGCCGACGTTGCAAACCGTTCCCGAGTCCTTACCGGCAGACCATGTGACGTCTTCCCCAGCTCCAGCTACGACCACGGCTGCTGCACCCACACAGCCGAGGCACCCTCGTCCTATCTTCAAGGTAAGTGTTAGAATGATGTTATTTGATGAATGTGATAAAAACCTTGTTGCATCTGTTAAAGAAACATGCACTACAAATTAAAAAAAGTAATATATCCATTAAATAATTGAGGTATAAGTGTCATGTGAGGATTCCTCAATCATAACTTGAATGGTCTTGTCAATGTTATCATATATACTAGGTATACATACTACAGTGAATAATTAGAATGCAGGATGAAAAAAAAATATATACTTGTTTGAGTTAACATTACTATCGTACATAATATCCGAAGTAGATGTTAAAAATTAAATGTGTCAAATTTTATGTACAGTAGAAAGTGCTCACTGTAGCATTCAACAAAGTATTAAATAAATCATCATCACCTACTTAAGAGAATTGCGAGTGGAACTAAGTATCACTTCAATTCGTCTGAGATCATTAGGATTTAACTGTAACCAATCTTTTTTGGTCATTCTTCTCGGGTTTTTTAATTTATAAAAAATGTTAAAATTAAAAATACTAAAGTCTAATACTATTTTTTAAATAGCCAATTATGAAATAAATATAATAATAAATAAATAGATCAAGACATGTAAGTATTGCATTCACCTTGTGGAATTAACTATGATTGCATTATATTTTACTTGAACAAATAGGTTTATTTAATTTATGACTTATTTTGCAACCCCAAGTGATATGTTTTGTAATTTATAAAACTTGAAAATATAGCAGATAAGTATGTTATGGATAGTAAACATAATTATTTGACTTCCAATAATACTTAATATAATTATATTAAGTATTATTTGAATATACAGTAAATAGTCTCAAAAAATATTAATTTATTAGACATTATTCATATTTTTACATAAATACTGTTGCATAAGTGATGAATATTGCGCATATAAATTTACATTATTCTATCTAGTTCCTTTTTGCTTGTTTTATATAGAAAGAACAAAAAGAAAAAAGAGAATATATTGATACCACAGTATTCATTGAATATCAATTAGTATTTTATAAAAACTACATCAGTATAGATTTTACAAAACAGTTTTTACCGTAAAATATTGTTGGAATTCTTAGTCAAAGCTATTTAAAATAATTTAAGTATCTATATGATAACATCATATGTTAGTAGAAAACAATAACATCAATAAATGTAGCAGTTTTTTTCCTTTAACCATAATAAATATATTTAAACATTCCTCATCAATCAAACATAAACCGCTGTAGTAAGATAATTCAGAATTTGGTAAAAGTGTATATTTATTACCCAAGCAATGATTGAGGAAACTTTGCTTTGTTGAAGCTATCAGCTATTGTTTGTGTCTTGTAACTGGCTACCGTCTTTATGCTGTGTATGTTTACATATGGTTCATCAGTGTTGTGTGATGGTTATTATTTACATTAATCTTATGGTAAGACTAGGGAACTTACTAATTTCCAATCATAATATTGCGTCCAACTGCAATTAATCAAGTTTAAATAGCAATAGAAATCATCAAGAATGGAATTTGTAGATTGGATTAATAAATAATAAAGGCATTCAGTAAAATGTCTCTACTCATAGTAAACATGTAATTGACTTACGTAACCCACCCAATGACCTAATTACATTACTTTATGGAAAGTGTTGCCCTATTTATTCAAATAAGACAAATGTTTTCATGCAGAAAGCTTCCACGCAACAGTAATCATACCCATACAGCTGAGTATTATTGGTTTGTTTGTATGCTTAAGGTTAACTTCAACATTAAACATTTTTTAAAATTTATGAGTGGAATATTAGCAGGAAATGCTTTTCTTTTATTTGTGGTTTCCAATTGTACTTAATCTTCAACTCTAAACAATATACTTTCAGAGAGAGATAGGCCATAATAAAAAACCAAGAGCATTAAAAGATTTGTAACCTCTTTAGAGTGACTGATATTCTAAAATGACCATTTGGCACCTAAATTCGAGATAGATTGTTGAGGTCATTGCTATTTTGTCAATGAACTTCAATTTGAAATCGATTTATGATAATTCGACTGACGAATTCGCGTATACGTGAATCATTCATTGCTTTAAAAACAATCAAGAAGAATAAGACAATTAAGTTAATGTTTAGTTTGTTTTTTACTTAAATATGATCGAAGCATTAAGACTATATTTTGTTGTAAATTTTAGATTTCTACTTTACTATCCATTATCTGTGTTTAAACATTATTTTTCGTAAAACACTGTGATTTTTTAAAATGAACACAATTTGTATGTTACCGAAGAGATGCGAAGTTATTTATATTCTAGCTTACGGGAATGTTAATAATCGTTGGGAGAGTTGATCGGTTGTTCGTGGGAGTCACGCAGGCTCGTATTCTAAATGAATGGTAATTCAAGCTATTTTCGGATTTTTTTTTTAATTTTCCCATCGCTGCATTGTGATTGTTTCAATATAGATTATTACTTATTAATATAATAAGTTCTTTATTGTCTTTCAAAAAAGATCAAAGAAAAAGCATGCTCCTTAACAATTAAACTGAATGTTTTTTCTTCAAAAATAATTGACACACGACGTATTGAAAACCGCTTTTGATGTGGCTCATTAAAGTAATTTAAAAGTATCGTAAAATATCTCGCGCTTCAAAACTTACACTATCACATATTTTTCCCTATTTAATAAGAAACTATAATTTTAATGAAGCACAGCATTTAAGAACCATTATACCGCCTAACGCAAACAATATAAATAGAACTAATAAATATTACCGACCTTGTTCTAAACTATTTGTAATTTAATTACTATTCTAGAGTTGTAGTGAAACTGACATTTAAAAGTGAGATACCTTCGTTTGTTGTCTGTTTTTAAAGTTTAAATGGGAGAATTTCCCGGCTTTCACCGAATGTGTTGTTTTTACATTGATAGTAACTTATTCTCTCAACGTCTCCCCAATAATATAGTAAAGGGAAAGGAAGCATGATTTAAATGATTTATTTCACCATAACTTATAAGTACGATTCTGAATTTAATCTATCATCTTTGTTCACTTTACATTTTAAAGAACTCCCGCAAGGTCCCGGAGATGTATTGTCGTTTTTGGCCTGGGAAACGTTAAATGCTGTTTTTAGTAGAGATAAATAAGCAAATGAACAGTTTTGTAATTATAAGCCAACATGATCGTTGTTGTCAATTAATATTGCATTATATATTGAATTATGAGATTGTAGGAAACTCTCTAACGTACCTGTAGTTATTAAGCAAGAAGTAACGTTTAGGCGTGAATGACACACCCTTTCAGTTCAGCGGAAACATTTAATTAATAATTCGTGGCATCAAAATGACAATTATTTTATGCAATGAAGCAATGTTAAATATTATTGGACTTAATTTTGATTTAAATTGAAACATACTGAATATGTTTTGATAATATGAATAAGACGCTTCTGTCAGGGATTTTTGACTTATTTTTGTGTCGCCCACCTATCGAGACAATTGTAAAATGGAGTAAATTGTAGGTATCTAGCAATAATCTGTATATAAATAAATAAATAAATAAATAAAGCCTTTTTTCTACTATACCTAAGCTATTTAATTTAATTACTATTATATTTATATTAGGTAAGCTAAGAAAAAATTTTTTTTTTTTTACTAACTTCGTAAAGCTATATTAATTTATTGTTCTATAGTAGTCGCCTCTGCGGCGTAGGCCTCCCAACTCCCTGTATATATACAGATTAAACTAACTGTAACGGTGACTTTGTGCAAAATGTACGTTCACGTGAGTTTCTTAATATTTGACAGGTAAAGCTTGTTATGTAACCTCGACTGTCCGCCACATTATGTTTAAATGCATCCTGTTTATATACACAAGTTACTTAATAAATTTGACCTCTATTATGCTGCGTTGCGAAATATACGTCCAATTCGAGTTTTACGCTCTCCTTAAAATAATACAAGATAACCTATTTAATATCACACGCAAAATTGGACGTCGAAGTCATTGGGTAATAATAGAATTCATATGCTTTAATATTTTATAAATAACCCTTGCACATTAAATTAATCGTTCCAAAGAATCAAAAAAGATTTAGTTAATTTTGATTTTAGATATCTCGCAATTTTACCCAAGTTGTCCTCTGTCGTCAGCGATTTGTTTATTGCTGCACCAGACGTATTCTTGATGGTAACTTTTGCCTATTTTCAAAGTATCGTTAGCAGTAATTTAAGATATAGTTTTCTTGTATTATGAGTTATATAATGTTATTAAACAAATGTGTTTTGAGTTTGGACAAGCCCTTAAAATTGTGACGTACCTAAGATCATCGCGTATGACGTGCTACTTCAACCCAATATTTCTTTCGTTCGTAAATGTATCAGTTAACGACGACCGTAAATCATAATTCACCCTCCCTATCTTAAGCGTGACTATGTATTGGATATCTTCGCGAATCGCCCAACGTTCGGTGTGTATTCTCGTTCATCTTTGAATAAAAATGGCGGGTAAATATTTTGATATTAACTCCTAAATAACCTCTGGGGCTTTTTATCGACAAAGTATTAAAAACTATAGAAAAATACGAACAAAGGCGGACTGATATATTTATATTGCATGCATAACTTTGACGAAAGACGTTATCTATGAAATACATTAAAGAAACATGTCTACGATATCTAAAACCTATATAAAAAAAAGATTGGTTGCTCTTTTATTGAGATTAAATATTATCTATATAATTTGAGATTATTCCGACTGTAAATCGCTTTCAAAAAAAGTATATGTACGCGAATGCACCCGCCGTTTTCACGCATGAACGATTTCATGTATTGACGTATTCGTATATCCCAATAAGGGTGCTTATTTGGTGTATCAGCGTCGAGAGATAAGCTTGTCGGATAAAATGAGGCTTCGCGAAATAATTTGACGTTTACATAAAAATGACACTTGCGTTCTGTCAAACACTAGTCTGTGGTTGATTTCTAGATGGCGGTTTAGGCGGGAAAATGAGAGATTTAGGATTCTTTTGGGTAAATTGTGATACGCTCAATAATGTGATCCATTTATGAAACTACTCATTCTGCCATCCAACATTAAATATTTTTATTACATGCAATATGTCTATTATTTGTCCATCTTTTTAATTTCAATTCGCACACTAACTAATGTTAAGTATTGTTTAAGCGAAATTATTGATTTGTTATATTATCGGGCACACGATTTTATTTTATTTATAAACGTAACATTGAAGCTAGTCTTGGTGGCCATAGTGTTTGTATGAAAATACGAATGTACTCGTCAGCTTGGATGAAACCAACTAGTCATTACATACTTAACAGACAAATAGGAGCCGCGCAAGTGTTGCGAGAAGCGACGCATATCTATTAATAATGTGATGTTTATATTCTTTTTACATTTGTTTTGATCGCTTCGATGGATGTTAACCGGTTTGTTTTATTTATCGTAAAGCTTCGGTTCTTGGTGGTCGATAGTGTATTTTTGATACGCTGCGTTTTACAACTTGTTAGACGTAGATTCAAGTGTATATGAGAAATGCGCTAGGCGAAGAGCAATGATAGGAGATAATTCCACAGGAGCAAATGAAAGACCTATAGGAATGTTATAATAAGAACAAAATCAATGTCTTTTATATATCAAACGCACTAAAATCTGTTTTTTAGTACGATGTCGCAAAATGTCTATATAAAAAATATAATAAATAATAATAATAATAATGATAATAAATATTTTTTTCTGTTTTAACTAGTCCTGTCCAAATGCGTTAACGTCGAGATGAAAATGGTACAATTAAAAATTAATTTCTCTTATTTTTTTTAAAGTATGGACCGCCAGCAGTTTACACATACGCAGATAAATCATTCATAGATTATGACAAATTTCGTTGCGAAAACCATTTTTAGGCGTACACGTCTTATCATTGTCATTCACTATTAATTCCGATTAAGATGCGACCGCAGCACTCTCTTTTGACCTTATCTCTGTTATTAAAACACTAAAAGAAAGTGTGTCGTGTGTGGTGGCTAAGGTATTAATTATCGCCTTTATAATAGGCTACAATACAGATAAAAAGTAATTTTGGTTACATACACTGCACGGCAAATGTGCTTCTATAGCGAAAAATATCTAATAATTTGAATTATTAAACCCAAACGCGTGACGTGCAATATTTTTAACCATAGACAAATATTTACCACAAATATTATTATTATATATTGTACACAGTTCCCTTGTCCATTCTCCTATCGCTCGTTGTCCAAGACTAGATGTAAATCGACGGTAATAAGTCTTCGCTTGAATCAGGTAAAGATCTGGGTTATCTTGCAAAAAGTATTGTATTCGCAAAACCCGTTGTCGCCATGTAGGGGCGTGGAAAGCCGTATGACCGGCGTGTCTGTCTGTGTTTCACGGTAAAAATGCCTGTGACACTTTCTATAGTGTACGCAACGTTTTGCCGGTTTTTGTCGATAACATGTATGGCACTCGGCGTCAAACTAAAACTACCCATACGAATCTGAAATCTTGACATCGCAATACGAATGGAAAATGATTGGACGAACGAGAAACTAATGAATTCATTACCGTGCGATTTTTTTTATAAATATAAAATAAGGGGGCAAACGAGCTTGCGGGGTGGCCTAAGTGGGGACAGCCCTTAAGGAAGGAGTACGCTCTCTTTTTAGTGAAATGTACTAGAATTTGAGCAGCCAAGAGTTCATTTTTTATCTTGTCTCTGCAAGAGAGCGTTACTTTGTCCCCCCCCCCCAGAATACGTGGGACAGCCTGGGTATGCACACCCAAGGACGGATTCCCCTGCATTAGGAATACAGGTACCCTCCTGGTGTAAAAATTACGTCAATAACCCCAAACACACGTTGCGTTAATTTCGATTAATTCTAATGCACGATATGTCTAATTAAAATGGCGCACCTGTGCCCATGAAATTATTGCTGTCGATATAAGAGCCCGTTTTATTGCGTCGAATTTGTCGTTAAAGGTTTTGATGTATTTTATACATTACATTTATTATCTGACCCCATGCAAAAGAAATTGCTTGTAGCATCATAAAATACGGTAATGATAAAAAGAATTACGTCAATAATGTTTTGTTGTGTACTTGTGCGAATATGTGCAGACAAAGTAACTTTTAAGTAGCATTTACTAGCCTAGTACATGCTTCGATAATAGATAACAGAATTGTAAAGAATAAATATATCTGTATTGGAAAATAATTAAATTAAATAGCATGATATTCGGGTTAATGTAGGACGCAGGAAATTAAGACGTGACTCGTTTTTACTCTCTCGTCGGGGACCATTTAATCGGAGTTTGCTTTATCGATTGTTAGATGGTACATACAGAAAGTAGTAGTATTGAAACGTTTGTATTTGTATAAAAATATCAACGGATCTGTGGGGTTCGTTTCTCGAAAACTATTGTATGCCATGCACATTTCTACGACAGCAGTTTACTTAGAATGAATCTTAGCTTAAAGGTACCTGTAATCTTTTTATAGATTATAGGTAGCTCATATCTTACGTGGTTAAGAACCTGAACCATAACGAGAGCAATAGTTATATAAGCAATGTCCTTATTTAATAATCTTTACTATAAATAAACCACGTGTAATATATGGAAATTCTTATGTGAAACCCCCCGGCGTGTCCTGTGACACTGTGTTACTTCCAAGTGGTTTTAAGATGTTATAACATCTTAAACTTAGTTAATATAACGCAAATGCTTCCAGGAACTTACTGAAAATTTGCAACTATCATATTTACTTATAATGTATAAGGGTTGTCCCGTTTACAGCGAAATCGCCAACGGTGTTAGTCATGCGGTCAAGTTCGGTTTCATTATGGGCGTTTGAGATAAGAATGTAGCTCATTTAGATAGTATATCGAAAGGTAAACGACGGGTTTTTGATGCCATTTTAACGCGGTTCTGCATAACGATTGAAAAATACGTTCATTACGTAATGTATATGTGAAATTGAAGTGATTGAAGGCGAGCTATTTCCCATGGAAATGGCCAAAATATACCGGTTCATTAATTTTCTAAATAACACGGGGCGATTATTTATCGTTTTTGATTAAAAGATTTCATATGCAATAGAATCCGTATGTCGTACTCCAAAGAAGGTAACAAATAATTTTATTACATTTTAAATAGAAAAGCCTAATTTCAAAAATACAATATAAATTTAGGCTATTGCTGAAATAACAATTACCTTTGAAAATTTCATTTCTATCAACGAATGTAATACAAAATATTCACTTAATATTATTGCGAAAGCTTGGAATAAAATTAGATTGAGATTAGCACTCGGAGTTTCTAATTCTGTTATTGTGATCGAATTTTTAGCTCTATATAAGGAGGAATGATATTAAAGCTATATTCAAGGTAGAATAAACAATGATTTACCCTATCAGGCAATTGACTATAGTTATGTATCTACTCCACAAAATCCTACATAAATTATATTCAGAGGAAAGGTATATGCTACGTTGAAACTTCACGAGCCGATTTTAAGGGGCCAAAGCTTTAATTTAACTTTCAAGCTACAAAATATCATAGTATAACAACGATATATATATATATATTATAGTATTTAATTTATAGAGTCTTTACCCTGTAGTTAAATTATTGTACTCTCTCAAAACATCCACTTTATTTACAGTATTTTTCACGATTCTAAAATGAGTTGTTTATCTTGGCTGCAGTAACAATAGCGATGGGTGTTGTAAAACTGTAACTCTGTACTAATTGCGAAGTAAATAAATGTGATGTGACCGCAAAAGGCAGTGGTTACATAAAACGGCCAGCAAACTTGCGTAAATGCTGATTATGGTTTTCAAGAAAGAATTGTATTTAATTTGTAAATAATATCACAATGTAAGCACATATTTTACATTTATAAAGATCTTCGTCTATTAGTTCATATTTTGAAGTATGGAAATAATTTGCTATTTTATTATTAATAAAACGACTTTTATTTTGGTTGTATCTGTTAATTGTTTGCCAAGGGGCGACGCACTATTTTTATACACTTCATCGGTAGTAGTTTTTACAAAGCTTTAATCTAAAGAGTGTTTCAAATTACGTCACTCGAGTTGAAAATTGTGAGCAAATAGATGGACGGTGTCATTGATCATTTTTATAAAGAAAGAGTTACTTGAATTACGTTAATTTATTTACATGCTCTGGAGTTAATACTAACGGAAAATAACGAATTCCTTTAACTTTTTTTTAAAATTTGGTCCGTGCTCAAATTATTTTTCGACAGTTCACACAATTTAAGTGATGAATCACTTTTGATGCTTCATACAACTATATTGTTAACTATATATCAACTTACTACCAATAATATCCAAATTTTTCAAATGAAATTACTCGGGCAGCAGTTGTTTTAAACACACGGTTTTATAACCTAAAATATAAATATGTGAAATTTACCAAACCTGGTATCTTGTGAAGCCGTAGTTTTGGCGAATCGCCAAGTGAGCCCACTACCAACATCATTAGTTGCACCTGAAGAGAGAGACAGCTGTATCTTGCGTCAGATTTTTTGTGTTACGATTATGTACGCGTTTGTTTGATAACATGTAATTAGGAATGAAGTTCATGCGATTGTCGCTTGTTATGTCATGAGTTCAAAGATAATCTTATCTTAATAGAAATGTTGCGAAGAGCGTCAAAGGACAATGTTGCATTCGTGCATCTAGTAGCAGTTTGGGCAGCGTTTGATGTAAGACACACTAGATGTTTTACGAAGGTGTACGCTTATGTAAAGTGATGATTATGTTACTTCTTACAAATGCTTGGAGCAGAGATTGTTTTCAGTAGCAATATTTGGATTCAAACGCACAGGAATGCCATCGCTTTGGATGCGCGGGCGCCGAACGGTGACGTCACCGCGGAAGCGACCGCACCGGGGTGACTAACCGGTCTATTGTCTGATTCGACTGAATTTTCTTCAAGAGATTTTTTAGTAATTGTTTGAAAGACAGAAAGGCTTTGCCAGTCGTTGTGTTTATTGAGATTTAAGATATTATTTAAAGGGGTTTTAGGGGGCTTTATAATTGCGGTATTTTATTAATATCTAAATATATATTAAAGATAGTTTAAGCTTTGCTTTTAATATAAGGAGCACGTTACTTTTAAAGTATTTAAAATCACTGCTTAGCTATTAAATAAATATTTTATTTATGCGTATTGTTATTGTACGTAATGTAATCTAACTGCCGGTGTATTGGCAGTCCTTACGTAAACGACAATTCACTGAACCCTTGTGTAAAACGATGAAAGGTAAAAACGGTAAATCAATCATGGCGAGTTGAATGACAGTTGTCGGAGTATGCGCAGGCGCTGATGCAACACGACATACAAATATTAAGAGGTTTATTATAAAGCGTGGATTGTATGTTGCCATGGTTGCGATGCAATTTTCCGTATGAGAATGGTAATGGTAATAACAAGAACCTGGAAAGTGCTGGTCAGACTTGCCGGCTCCACTCCGTATTGTAATTTTATGTAATTACATCGATTAACAAAATCCCAATAGACCAATATACAAGCAATAGTCACTCAACCCACAACCACTCTCGACAATAACATTTGAGTGGTTGTGGGTTTTTCGCGGAGTATTGCTTGTATATTGATTGGTTTATTGGGATTTTGTACTACGGAGTTCCGCAAAGTAACGCCTGATTCTATTAATTATATTAAATCGATTAAGTAATTTAAATGCTTTAGATAAATTTTAACGAATGTAGTGATGGATGATTCAGGCACAGTATATTTACTTGTTTGGTTCGAAGTGGTATTCTTTAATTAGATTTCGATGTACGAGGGGAGACGATGTTGATACAATAGTGCATATCGTTTTAATTCAGATGTTCATTAAATAACCCTTGAGCGGATTATAATATTATTATGCATATATTTCTATAGGCAAGTTCAACTTTAGTAAAGGAGGAATAAGGTCTTTTTAATGATTAATTAAATAGATTGACGATCCTAATTCTTTGCTTGGTAGGCAATCAATAGACAATTTTGTGTAATTAAACTCCATTGACAGTGTATGGGCACGTTTGACGCACGCAGTTTTGAACGTCTGAGTTCCTAGATTTAAAAATCGTATTTACACGACTCGTGCTGTCGACGTTTGTAAAATAATAGTGAATTGGTCAACTTTTTATTTAATTATTAGTTTATTTACTCGACTGTAACCAAATGATATTATATGTATACAAGTTATTGACAAGGAAGTTTCATCTTGTAGTCGATTGAATCTGTTTGTAATTTGGCGTTTTTGTCGTATTGAATAACTGTTGTGCTTACACTGCGGGCTTACAGTACATATCGCATTTCATAGTTGATGCAAAACATGTACACGATCGCTGCGATAACACTATTACGGCGGCGCGCGTCATCCGCGGCTGTCATTCACCTCTTGGGCCCGGGGTACCTGGTTATATCAATGACCTATAAACACTTCTGCTGACGAACTGAATTTCTTTAAGTTCTAAGAGGATAACTCTTGTAAGCCTTTAACGTTTTTGACGATATTCGTTGTGTCATATACATAAAGTTGTTGTGTGTAAACGATATCGAATTGTATTTCTTTGCGCATCCGTTTAGTTTCAAATATGGCCGCGGAGCGCTACGTGTTGCGTTAGATGTCAAATAGCAAACGTCTTATGTTAAAACAACATTAATAAAGCCGATATTATACCGCATATCAATATTGTTTCGAGCTACGATCAAAGCTTTTGCATATTTAGTAAAACTAAGACCTGAACAAAACATTAGCTCTTAACTCAGTTATGAATCACATCGTTAATCGTAATTCCGCTATCACATCACAGATGGCACTTCTCGCAGTTTACACAGTTGCGAATATGTCAAGACTGTTGGCTGACATTTTATTTGTTGTGCAATGATAGCAATTGATATGACATAAGTAAAACTGTTCTAAGTACACTGAGTTAGATAGAGATTGAGAATTATAAAGTCTGAGATAATTATATTGCTTTAATTACGGTTCTCACATATAAATACTGTTATTCGACACTAGATGGCGTCGCTTGTATATTTTTAAAGGTATATGCAAAATGCTAAGTTTTTTATTGTCATAAACGTTTAGAAAATAAACAGTTATGCATTTTTTTAACATTAACGGTATAATTAATTTCAGACACACTATGATGATAGATGAAATTGTGTGTGTGCACATTATACAAGCGAGTGCATCTTATGAGCGACGTTACCTTGGCGTTACAAAAAACATTAAATTATTGTTCGCCTATAACAATTGTGACGTGCGTAGGGCTGCTACAAGCAGACTCACTTGCGATATTTAAGGGTCAGTCCAGTCAAAGGTCAGTTGGAATTCGAGATTCTAACCATACAAAACCATACTGTCACGCCGAATCTCCACGAACACAACATTCAGATACAAGCAATCAATATTCCCACTGTACCACGAACTTTGATGTATCAATGTCTATTGATTTATTAATAAACTAACGATGGGATCGTTAAAGTAAGTTAAGTTTTAGATAGTCTTTTTACGCCCTTCTGAATTGCTTAGAAACACTTTAGACGCTGCAGCTCTAAACATCTCCTCGATGATCCTCTATTATATTATATTTATCAGTTATATAGAAGTTGACCAGCCCTATATACTAATTTAAACTGTCAACGGCCATGATGTCCGGTTTTCTCGGCAATTGGATGATTGTGCCTCATGTCAAGGTTGGGACTACTGTTTTGTTACCTTTTAGAGCTTTTAATGTATGGTCTCAAATTTAACGTTTTCGAGCCGTGCCTCACTTTTCTTGTCGGTTAAAGAGACTAGCAAGCTACTAGCTTGAGGTCAACGAGGAACGAGGTTTCAGCGCGACATAATTAGAACACAAATGTTTTATAAAAATATGTTTTAAACTCGTAAATGTTATTTAAACTCATTTCAGGCCTCGACGTAAATACGTTTGTTTGATGACAATTAATATGGAAATAAGATACGATTTGATACGATTAAACGCGCTAATTGAGACGTCGTAATATCGTTCATGATATTCTTGGACATACACTTGAATTTAAATTATCTATTGATTGTTGAAGGAAAGAAATTTTAATTCTGTGGGTGTTTTTTTTGACATTTATAGTAATTAATTATTATAAATTTTTTATGACTACGAATTTCAATTTTGCATACTGTATTAATTGCTTGACTGTGCAAATAGCAAACTCCTACTATAACTTTTTGGTTATAGTCAGTGCAATTAAATATATAATATTATTTTTATTGAATTTGAACCGATATTTCCTGATTCGCGCGTTCAACCAAACGTTCAGTCTGTAATATAGTGTTGTTCCATTTTTTTTCATGAGTCGTATTGGTTGCTTGAGTTCAAAGGGGCAGACAGAAGTCTACGTTTATCGTTTTATATGTATCTCTTACCCGCCACCACTCAACGTTTTACTAAAAGATCCAACATCCTGTAAGCATAAAAAATACAATTCAAACAATTTAACTGAAGAAATTTTGTGCAGTAATGTGTTGTGACTCCAATGATGTACATTTTCCAAATAAGTTCTATATTACCAGGTCATAAAAAAAATGTTTCTCTTACTCTATTTAGTTGGCATTGGCCTGATATTGGAGGCAACGATCGGTGTCATATTGGCTACAGAAAGCCCTGCGACTAAGCGGATAAATCGCATCATCGCAGTCTGGTCTGGAGTTAATCGAATGTCAGGCGCAATTTCCCCTTTCATGTTGATACACCCTTTGATGTGATTTTTAAATCAATACACGTTCGAACGATTCGTGACGGGTAAACTTAGTTTGGGGAGGAATCTAAGTTTATTACTGAAGTTGAGGGCGGTTATCTCCGGACAATCGAAAACTAATCAGTTGTATTTGCTTTTTGTCAAATTGTGTAAACGTTAAACGGATAGCGTTATCAAATATTAAAAAGTTACAGAGGAGAATGGCGTCCGATTTTGAAATAAACACTGCGTTATTGGATATTTGTAAAATTGGTCTTGTAAAAATTACTATTATACACCATTCTAAAGTGTTGCTAAAATTGGTAGAAATGTTAAAGATGGGAAGATCAATTTAAAATAATATATAATTATGAATTTAAAACATGACATATACAATTATCAGTTTGCAATAGCACACACGATATGATCTGAAGTTATCAAAGACATGCGGCCGGAAACGCCTGGCATATACCCAACATAGGCATAAATCTTACAAGCATAAACCTTAAATGTTCATAATTAATTGAATCAGGCGTTACTTTGCGGAAGTCCATTGTTCAAAATCCTAATAGACCAGTATGAAAGCAGTACTCCGCGAAAAACCCACAACCACTCGACGCACGTTTCGCTCCGACAGAGAGGCAACATCTCCTGATGATGCTCCGGTGTCGGAGCGAAACGTGCGTCGAGTGGTTGTGCGTTTTTCGCGGAGTAGTGCTTTCACACTGGTCTATTGGGACCTTAAATGTTTTCCTTCGCAATTTTATCCAAACTGTTGATGAGCTGCGACAGCTTAATAAATGAATTTATAATACAATGTATCAGATTGTTCATGCAGCATGTACCATTGGCACCCCAGGAACGCGTTCTATTCTAATTTTATCTTTTATAGACCCTTAACCTTGTCGCTTGTTGAGAGTCTTCTATTAGCAGGATAATGCAGATTTATCAATTTGCTGAGGAGGATCTGATATAGTTCAAAGCACTCTAGAGTAAATCGCATTTGTCGTGTCTTTTTTATAAATATTTTTTAAAAAGCCCGAATACTGTAATGTTTATAGCACGTAGCACAACCTGTAAAGAAATGAGAATAAATAAGATTTATATTTAGATGGTTTGTGTTTACGTAGCAACAATAATTTTGTAAAACAATTTAAAGCAAATGTTAATAAAGACAAAGTATTGAATGTCAGAGCATTACGTGGAATCATCCAATAAACATACATCCCCAATCTTCCCATGGCCATCCGCTCTGTGTAATGAAGGTGCTGACCGGGCATCGAACTCCGTCACCGAGGGTTCGCTAATTGAAGTGTGAGATCGAATCGGCACTGGCTTTAATTTCCTCATTCGCAGTGTAATGCAATAGAAAGTCAATTTGTCACGTGATTTGGGAATTGAAAGTTTCCGAAATGCACTCTTTTAATTAAATAACTATTTAGTCTCCAGGCAAATCTATAGAAAGTCACTCAAGTAAGATTGTTACAATGATATTTTGTATAAATCATAAATTATTTATTTCGTTTGCGAATATGGGTACAAGAAAAACAAGGTCTTAACAAAGGTATAACAAAGTACGTAAACCTATTTTGCCACAAGGCATTAAATTTAAGGTTTTGGAATTTCACAATAAAAATATATTCAAGGTACAATTCAATCTATCCCATTCAACGTATGCACGTGAGATATCGATTGAAACAATGCGAAGGCCAGAAACAGGATGGCTCCAATTATCCACTGAACCGCCACGTGACAGGGTGCCGATTGCTTGCTACACGATTTGCACGATCAGTGCTGCCTTTATACTTAATGTCTTTATAGCTGAAAAAGTCCTTTAGAGCCTACGAAGCACTAAAAAGTATTTATTCATAACAGTTTTTGAGAATTAAAATTTTACATTTAAGTTCAATTGGAAAAGAATCTTATTGCTCTGCATTATTTTATTATTGCAAAAATACATGACAATACAAGAGGATAGTGTAACACTATAACCCTATATAGCCTTCGTTTTTAATTAAAATTCAGCGAAGATAAATAGACCATAGAAATAATAATAATCTAATTTGAATTATCGAAAAGTATTCGAAGCATTCATTTAAATTCATCAGACCACGTTTACGAAATTCTATTATATTTATTTTGCAATCTTCGTGCACTTAAACTATATTTTAGAGTCATTTGTCTTCCACTGGCTACGTGGTAAGAATGTTCGCGTTAGACTTATCTGGGTTTTATAATTTGGGGATCTTGGCTAGAATTTATCCGATTTTACAAACATGTTTCATATCAATTGTGTTTGTTAACGCGAGAGTTACAAATTTAAAATATAATTATTTATAACGGATAGAAGGTAATGTTACCGAGCGTAGGCAGTAAATAGTAATAGTAAATTTCTATTATCCATTTCAAAAAGGAATGTTTCTTGTTTGGTCTTGGTACACAGATTATTTCGTCATTTATCACTGACAAATATGAATGTTAATTGACTGCATATTTCTATCGTTAACGGTTGGATAGGGATTGAAATGTTAAAAACTATATTGAAATTAGACGTATGAGTATTCGTTTCTGTGAAGAAAATGATACGTTTCTTAGCTCAGTTTGATCGCAAATTGTAATTTACTAAGTAAATACCAGATATGAAAAAAAAATGACCTTTTCAATTCACCATTGCGTTGATAAATTTTATTACTACTAAATCGTACAACAACGATATCACTCTGATACAATGACACTTTTGGCACGTACCGCTTCGAATATGATCCGAAAACAATTTGGGCACACGCCAGTTACAACAAAAGCCTTCGGAATTATTTGCAAATTCATTGGCGTTTTGTTAATTAAATATTTCGATATAGCCCACACCGGTAGAATGTTACATATGTATGAAATTTGTTGATTTCAGTTATTTTCCGGTAGGATTAATCAAATATCATGCTTATCATGTCTTTCTTAATAACATTAGGCACACGTCGAACCGATTGTACTATCTAAAATAATGTGTGTCTCTCGCTGAAAGGCAGTATTCATTGAAAGAAAAAACTTTGTTAACAAAGTTTGTATTTTTACTTGTAATTTGAAATTTTATAAAAATACATAGTTATGCATTTATTAATCCGTTAACAAAGTGTTTTTCTTTAAATGAGTAATAGTTATGTTAGTAAAAGATAGCAGCAGCAGCATTGGCTATTTATAACATAAGTAAAATAAAATTTAAGCGCTTATTAGCTCGATTTTCAAGTAACAAAAGACGAAGTTGACACAGTATGAATGGTGCTGTAGTCCCTATTATGCTGAAAATTAAAAGTTGCGGACTTTACCTTTGTGATCAGCGCAACTGTTCTTGTTTTTGACGTTTCATTATCCTCACGAGGGCTTTTTAATTATTGTTATAAAATGATGAGCTCATTTGTCCATCGACTCTTTGGGTTATTGTATCATTCATTTGCGGATTGTACTCGTAGTCCTACTTAAAATTCCTCAAAACACCGCCTGCAGTATTGAATGTCATTTACTCTGTGCGAATGCCATATTGCAAGCGAACTAGGCATTCAATCCTGGTAACATTTAAAGCCTTTTTTTCCATGGGGTGGTTTTCCGCATTACGCATGGTTTTCCCCATGGCGCGGCTTTTTGGTGCAGCAGGCTGATGTAGGACTCGCTCGCGTGTATACCCACTAAAACCCCACGACGTCACCAAGTCGCTATAAGTGGGAGACGGTATCAGCAGGAAACATTTATAGCCTGGTGTGAGTCCCCAAAGCCGTTGAGAGGAATGCGTGAACTCACTCCTCCTTTACCAAGAAAAGGCTGCGTCTATAGTTACATTATATTCCGAAAGAAATAGAAAATTACTCACACTTTACCAGATTTCTATAATATTTATTATTTTTGTTTTGTATATATATTACGTATACGAAAATCTAGGTATTAAAATGTAGGTTAAGTCGCGTTTGTAACGTTTTGATTGAAAAAGAAAGTAAGCCGGCGCGTGCGCATGATCGTGACTTCCGATATAATTGCGTGATCAATCGTTCAACATGTGCAGTGTTAAAGGCTATAAACAGTTGTTTTGTGAAGCTCCCTACAGCTCTCTTGTAATAAAACAAATTTGTAGATTGAAAAGAGTGGCGAAGAGTTCCTTGCCAGTTCTTCTCATACGATCTACGCCCGATCTCGACTTGGAAACTTGTGGCGATCTTTTTATTTATGTGACGTTCATCACCCAGTTACATGAAGAAACATTTTCGCGTTTGTGTTTGAACTTGTGAAAACGAATTATTATTTACGGATTACAGTCGTTCTAACAATCGTTAAGATATCAGGATTAGGTAATTGGAATGGTTCACTATCGAAATCTGATGACATTTAACCATTGGTGTTCTGAAATTAATTCGTATCGTAATTAATTTCAGAACAGAATTAATTTAAAGATTTATTCTTTATAGTATATAGATTTTTGAACGAAATCTCGGTCAGGAGACGATTAAAAAGACTATGCTATGAAATGGAATGTTTTTGTCTTGCACTGTGTTAATGAGACGAGAGTTTTATAATGCGATTATTGTGTTACCATTTCGCTTGGATACACGGTACACCCTAATCCGTAGCCTAGTTAATATTTGACGAGGCATTCCACCATTCGGTATATAATATCGCTGAAGCCATAATTGACTCAGCGCAAACCGCCTTAATTGACGTCGTTTTGTGACGTTGATCCAATTTACATTTACTACATAATATATGTATAGACGACTGGCTCGAAAACAATTTTTACTTACACGCGTGTCCACGCAGATAGGATATTCTTAAAAACAAATTTTATATCTTAAATTTGGCTTTTGTCCCACTTTTTTTTCGAAGAGAACTCCGATGTGAGGGTATTTTATTTTTTGAGTGCATTTGCCAAAATTAAAACTGTGATGTATAGTAATTACATATTAAAATCATGTCTTTCTATCAATTACTGAAGTAGTTGAAGTACACCACTTAATAAGCTAATACCAGTAGGTAATCTGAAGTCGGTGATATGTAAACAAAAGATAGGACTATCGTCCGTCGACCGAGGCGTAAACAATTTGTGATCGACTTAAATAGATGTGTTATGTAAGGTTGGGTGAATGATGAGAGATTTAAGAAACGGGTCCTGATTGCTCTGAACACATATTGTGCAATTTATAACCTTTTTCGAAATTTCCATCCATTATCAACCATCACGGTTGAAAAAGTGGGAAGCAAGATATATATTTTTTAAAGAAAAACACTCTTAACGGATTTAGTTATGGTAGGCACGGTAGGCATTTTGTTAAAGTGCCCACGCAGTCTGTAAAGTACGCGAAACGTCATAAAAATTTAAAATAAGTGAATCCGTTAATAAAGTGTTTTTTATTTAAATGAGTAATAGATATGTCAATAAAAGACAGTACTATATATTTTTTATTTTGCATTATATAATCAATCTATATATTCTATATTGTTTTAGTTTGCGTTAGTTTAGATCAGTGTTTTCACCTTTTTCATGATGCGACCCCGTATAAAAAAATTGACTTGTTTTTTATCATGTATGAGGTGTATGTAATAAAAAAAAAGTTTAATTTTTTTACTAAAGTACCTACCCATTTTTTCTACCTCGCCCCACAGAATTCTTAATACAAACCCTATTTGAAAGTTCTAAGTTGCAAAATCTGTAGCAAGTCTAAAATCACAACGTTTCTGATAATGTATGACGAAATAGATAAATCGACAAAAATTTTGAGCAGCTCTAAATATAATTTAGAATTTTAAAATAGGGTTCATGCCCAAGCATGGTTTACATTTGTAGTAAATAAAATGGCCAGAGGCTTAGAGCAATCACAAGAATGGTGTCGGGCGTGGCATTGAATGTTGCCGCCGATTTTGGCCGCACCGTCCGCGCGCCCTGAACGTCAGTCCACCGCTCAATCGTTGGCTAAGCGCACGCCGCTCGCCCGCTCATACAGACTCACACGTGTATCAAACCGTCTTTTACGAAGACTGGACTCTTGATAGGGCAATAGTGGACTGTGCTGGTGCTACGGTTGGTATCTTGCCGGAGTTTGTGATTCGGAATTTTCTACGTTTGAATTTCGATTGGAAAAATAAGTAATACGCCTGCGATTATAATATATGTTTAAATAATTATAGGTATTCGTATTAAACGACGCTCTCTATTTGCCTACGAAATCTTATCGAATACGTAATGTCTATTATCGCTGGTTTATGTGGACAAATATTTGGCTATGCCTTGTACTGATAAGGCTAGAGGTAATATTTTGATCTTGAATACTATTTGTTTGCAAGTAAGGTTTTTCCTAATTGTTGTAATTGTAGTAAGGTTTTTAAATTTAGATCGAAATGGTTATAATTCTTTGAAACGGTCGGTTTGTGACGTGTGAAGCATTAGAGAAAACATGTACCGGTGCTAAGTTAAAATAAAATACTTTGTATTAATATTTACGTCCGTAAAATGCGTTTCAATTACTATTTAAAGGTCTCGAGGTTGTCAAAAAAGTTTATTTTAATATTTAATGTTAACAAATAGGTACAGTGTGGAATAGTATTTCAACGAGCGCATTGCGATCGGCTTCTATTTGCTAACAATATCGAGGCCACGTGCATTTAGCCAATTAGTGTACTTAAGTAATTCCTAAGTATACGAGTAATTTATGACTAAACGTTCGCCTATTCATAGAACTTACCTAACGCGATACCGAAGAACCCATTTTTGTTACCTTTGTTGAATGCGTTTTCTTACTGCGCAGGGAATCGAGATTATTTTGTCCGTTAACCAAGCAGGCTGCATCTCTTGGTAATTTTCACAGTAGTTAGACCAGAATAAAAGAAAAATTTAGGGCAGTTAACGTGGATTGACATTGATATTGATTAAACAAAAAAAAAATTGAATATGAGTTTTTTATTTAGTAGTATCTCAAACATACTCTATTTGTATAAAGGAAAATCCTATGAATGGTTTTAGTAGGAAATTTCAATTTGTAGCGGTTATTTTTTGTTAGGAGAGAAAATGTCGGATTTGTGGGGATGAAAGTTTAATTTCGCACTCACGGGACTTGGTCCGAGGGGAACCTGAAACTACTTAGTTGCCATAATGAATAGGCGCGTGACGGGTGAACTAATCAAGATGTATCCATCTATCTTGTCTATGAACTTGCATAGTTAAAATGAAATTGATATACCTTAGTAATTTAGCCTTTAAAGCACACAGCATGCAGCTCTTAAATGGCTGATAGCAAACTCGCGATTGTGTTTCTATGGGCGGATCACTGAAGGCCAGGTGTTTTATAATATGGTATATAAGCGGCGTATAGGCATCTCAAAGGCCGGTAACGCACTTGTGAGGTCTCTGGCATTGCGAGTGTAGGTCCTGTATTATTCTGTCCTATTATACCACCAAAGTAAGTGACGGGATGTATTAGTAGGATCGTATGGTCTATAAAATTCTTTTTATTGACCTTCTTTTAACGTAATGAAAATTCATAACGGATAAAAATATAACCTGTAAAACCTCATTGGCTGGGGATACTAAGATATCGATTGGATACGGTTCGAACGGTGCATCTGTATTCTGTATGTGTATGGTCGTATACCATATACACCCGATGGATTACGTATGCCGAGCGATATCCTCGGGACGGCCATTTTGAATGCCAATATGAGTTGCTGATCTATGATTTTAAGTGGCGGATGTCTAGGTTTCAAATGTATCTTAGATTTTAATAATAGTTGGATTCTTCAACTTGCAAATGCTAGAATAATGTTCCGGCTTCATCATTATTAAGTTTGATACCCCTTGTTAAGTGAATTAAGTTTATATAAGGTCCTGTTCGTCGATCTTATGCTTATACAAAGCGCAACAAACAATTATTTAATTAAATACGGCTTCAAGTAATGTAAGTCTCGGTCGTAAAGAATATATTATAGTCATCTTGCTAATTGTTATTGAATAAATATATACGATAATTTCAATACCTTATGTTACTTATATATAAGTAATTAAAGCTATTACATGTAGGTAATTATTTTATTACGCGCGCGAAGGAATGTTACATTATGATAGTATTTAGCCACGATATGTTTATATATGAAATATGTATTTCGACTGCGATTAAATTCATGAAAAGGCGTGTATCTCTTTGTGTGGAATATGTAATAAAGAGAACTTTTTATAGAGAATACGTAGTCATACTGTTTTTGGTATTGTTATTAAAATCAAGCTGTTGTTTGTTGCAAGCAATTGTTGAACTTATCAAAAGTTCTTCAAAATGGTTTGTTTTAAGGTAGCTCGGCTGAGCTTCAATTAAAGTACGTTGCAGATGATCAAAGAAATCAATGTTGATGCTTTTAATCGTATACAATTATGCAAGGAATATTAAACAATGTAATAGTACAAGCTAAGGTCGTCAGATACAATTGCGTCCTACGGGGTTACGTCACCACATTGAGATTCAATATAAGTGTGTGCTAGTGTTTACGCGTAGGTTTCGTGTTTTATAACGTTAACGTCCTTGTGTTAAGCGAACATAATTATGTAAGGGGGCAATTATTATCATCTATCTCAAATAATAGGATAACACTTCGTGCGCGAGTCTGATTCCCACTATTTTCTGTGCTTACCATTCCTTCATAATTTCATATTAGGAATGGTTAGGAAGGAAAAACTCTTTGAAAGAAATTTGATAGTAAGAGGTAAGGCTTCTTGATTATTCATCCCATTCAGGCTGTATACAGATAGGATAAAGTAATGGAAATTAAATTTCTATAGTGTAGTAAATCTAGCTTTTATTGCTGCATCTTTATTTATATGTGTTGATCATATGTTATATGTTGGAATCTTTTACAAATTCTGCTTAATAACATAAACTTATGTAATAAATATAGGAAAGGGTGGGATATTCATAAAAGATAAATCAGTCGGTTTGAATCGTTAGTTTATTACTTTAGAATCCATCTTCAACACAGCCTGAACATAACAAGGCGAATGAAATTTTTTGGAGTTGGAAGATGTAGCAGATTTTTTAAGAATGTAGTTTTTAAATAATGTACGTTTTTTACTAGAAATGTTTTTGCGTTGTCCTCCATTTTGTTTAACTTGAATTTCCCGCAACTGATCCTCAAAACACAATGCGCTAACAATGCGTTTGTATTGTTTAAGTTTCCCAATCGGTTTCTGGAACGATGGCGTCAGCTGTGATATGGTAGAAACTTGGGGGGATGTCGTGCACTAATTGAGCCGTTTTCTATAAAGGGGAGCTATATGTGTTTATAGTGCCTTCATTCAATAATCAGAGTTTCGCAGCGTAGAGAATAGAGGAATTGACATTTAATGGCTTCACTCTCAATTGCTTCGGAGGCATATTATATACTGATTAATTCGACAGCTTTAGGTCATTAGGACACGGGTAATAAAGATAATGTTATATACCTTGAATATAGTATATCGATTGAATAAGATCAATCATGAAATTGTTGATATAATGTTTTTGTCTTATCGATTTCGTGAGTTTTTAGGAAAACAGATTGTAAATATATTATCTTATAACTAAGGAAATATTGTCTTTTACTGATGCAAATGTTGAATAAAAAAATATATGCCAGAGACCAGAAAAACACACGGTTGCTGGATCTCTCTCTCTCTCCTGTATCAGTTTAATTCGTCATAGAAACGTATTTAGAGGTAAAAGCTAATATGAATCTCATATATTCCCGTATACATTAAAAATGAACCTTATTTGCACTCTACTTTAAACTTACTTTTTTTGATACATTATGTTTACACTGGCATAAAATACACTATGGTAATAATGACGGTACTTTCCGAGCTCCGCGTGCCAGACAAAAATTGACTCAAAAAATAACATTTTCCATTAGTTTCCAGTATGTGACTAATAACGGAGAGCTATGAGAACATTACTACATACTAATACACAGTTCGTACAGACAGTAATTAAAAGGTCAGTTATATTTACGGTCCGTTTTTTTATATTTCTGCAACGAGATTTTAGGTATTCTTTTAAATTTTTAATTTATATAGACTATTAGATAGATATTCTGTCAATAGTAAAAGTTGCAAAAAGTAGACGATGAGAGCAAGAAAGAAATGTATCATACAGCTTTAGATTAAATATAATATGATTAAATTTTCATCCGGGCGTGGATGGCCGAATCCGAAATTACGAGGAATAGCTTTTCGCTCAAAAGAATTCCGCGCTCGTTTGATGAAAGCTAAAATGCATAGTTGGATTTTAAAAATAAACTGTTTTTTTTTAACATATCTAATTTAATCTCTTGATATAACCTGTAGTAATTATTAGAATATTGTTTTAAATTGTTAATTAATGTCTGTATCACAACTTAGTGCAGTGCGGCTTCAATTACGAATAAGTAGTTTTTATGCAACGAAAACTTGTGTATTCGAGATTAATAATGAATTAGGTGCTGGAGAATAACTGAATATGAATAGGTGTTACACAATTTTGTAATATAAAAGTCTGTCCATGGTTTTTATTTTCTTTAAGGTTCAGTAATTAGACGGACATCATCTTTGAGTAAGAGACATATGATAAATCAGTTTTTTGACTTAGTTTTTACCCAACAGATTAGTATGCAGCTTTGCGATGTTAGATGTTCTGAATAGTAGTTTCTGACTAGAACAAAACTGTATGTAATACGAACGTTGATTTGTTCAGTTTCAAATAAAATAAATCGATCACAATGCAGGGTTTTACTATCGTTTGTCTCATTTCGTCACACTGAACACAGTTTGATAGAGGCAACAGTGCTTAGGTTAAAAGTGTGGGTGTAATGGAGAATATAACGAGTTTTCCTCTTTCACCTCCGCTTGATAAAATTTTACGGACATTTATATAAAAATGCTTTTAAAATGTATGTAACTCGTGATGTTTTTGTATACACTCAATGATGATATCACGTAATCACCAGGTCGGAATATCAGAGATTTATGCTTACATATTCAGAACCATTTAAAAAGTCTTTAACGTGTAGCGACCTCTTTTGTCAGTTGAGTCCGCTTCGGGCTATGCGGTGGAGACGAACAGGATAGACAGTTTCGTCATTGCTGCTTGAAAAGCAAAACATAACGTAAAAATAACATTTGGAGTTATTAAAATATGAAAAAGATTTATGAAATGTTGAGTTAAGAATGTTGTCAAACCATAGCGAGAACTATTTCTTTGATAGGTTTATGTCAATATAGTAGGGTTAAACAACTGTGGGGCGACTTGCCTACTATAGTAAATCTTACGAAAACTGTTTATTTTCGTTTAATTAGACAAGTTTGTAAATAAGAGTGAAGTAATAGTAAGAAGAAAGAAAAGAGAAAAAGCAGCGTTCGTTGAGTAGAGTACGGGCAGGTAACATCCTGAGGATGCTCCGGTGTCAGGTCGAAACGTGCGTCAAGTGTTGGTCTAATATAAAAACAAGCAATTGTGAAGTACTCAGAGGAAATAAATTTTCCACTACCGCCTTATCAGCACTAATGTGTACTTATGAGGTAATAAACTGTATTGAGAGACACGAAATGTGTAAACATGATGAACGGTTCGGATACATTTAAGTAGCTTCAATTTACTTTTACACCTATTGTATTGCCGCGATGAAAATTCGGAAATGTAACAATTTGAATTTGTTTACCCCCTCATCGTATGTTATCGTTATGGAAACTTCCAGAATGTTATTTGATTCAAATTATGAGAGCCCAGCGTTTTTTATTTTTAATGTTGAATATATAAAGGCCGGCGCGATGTTGCAAACAAGTTTGTGGCCTTGTGGAATCACTCTCGAACGTAGTAATGGTTTTGTAGAGATATATTTTAATGTTGTCGTGAAAATCCGCATCAGCGCTTAAAGAGACAATTTTTTTTAGAGGTTTTGTACTGTTTCGAATCTAGAGTAAACCCTTACCATTGAACCATTGAATTGGTGCGTTTCTTCGTATGTATAAGAATACAAGTTATTGTTTCTTAACTCCCGCAAGTCCCAGCCATATTTCTTAATACTATCAACACTGGGGCTGTTTTCGAGTAAAAATATATAAAAGCGTAAAACGATATATTGAATACAATCATCTCTTCTCGCAAAAGCGAAACAAAATCCGACAGAAAGAGACGAAAGGAGTATTTGAGTAGAAATAAAAAAGAAACTTATTTGGGGCTCCACTTCCGTATTTCAGTTTGCGCCCGCAATAAACTAACCGACTGGCTATAAAGTGTATCCACAGAGGTTGTATATTATGTATAGCTGAACCCGCCTCGCGATATTATTAAAAGTATAGAGCTTAATTTGTAAGGGTTATTAAATTTCAAGCTCTTTGTGAAGGATTAATTTATTAATTAGAAGCGAGAATTTGTCGCCCTTTTTCCTTAAAAGTGGAAAACGAATCGGTTTAAAATTTCTTAGTTCAGTGTTCTTTAATGGGTGTTTAATTATAACATTGACGTATCTTGGAGAGTTAATTTATATTCGCTACAATTTTCTTTTATAAGTGGCAATTGTCCTATATACTTAATAATATCTCAATATGGTGCGGACACATAAATTTACATTTAGCAAGTTCGCAACATCCGGTTTCGCTCCCCACGGACATAATGACGTCTCGATCGAATTGTGGTAATTTTTGTCGTCGCATGACGGACTGCAAGGAGGAGAGTATTTATAGACACGACCCGGTTGACCCTGCTCAAAGTCGAAAGTCCAATATTGATGTGTTCCGGAGAAATTTTTATGAAATCATAAACTTATATGCCGCTATAACTACCGAACTGAAGGAAATCAGTACTAAAATTCTAAAAACGACCGTTAGCCTCATAAGAGAGTGTACAAAGATTATTTATTTGATAAACCCGACTTATGTTAATATTTAATATCAATGAGAACATAACTCGCATATTTGTTGTTTGAGGATTGTTAAGTAAATGACGCTCCCGAAGGTAATAGGTCAAACAAGGTATTGAATGATGAGTAGGTGCTATTCAGGAGTTATCTCATCGAGAATAGAATGCGCTATTGTTGCCATTTCCCCTTTTAGAACTGCATTGTGCCATGACAATTGACAAGCGGCCGCTCTCGATCTGTCTTGAGGTCTTTAGTTTATACAAGCTATTGACATGGAACATTGCGGTTTATAGAAATAGACTAATAAGTATTGAACCAAACAAGGTGTAGTTTAATCTGTTAGTTATGTTACTATTGTGAATGTCACTAGTTTGGAATTTGATTGAAATTGGACGCATGTAGGATGTAGGCATGTAGAAACAAATTGGTATCACCATTTTTAAATTACAATTAATTTGTGACCTACTTGTATTCAAGTGAAGTTCTCTCCAAATCAACAAATCTATGACCAGTTGGATAGTTATTAAATAACGAATCTATATAATGTATTCCGTATCACGTGGCCTAACAAACACAAATGTTAATTTTACACACAGCTGAATAATATAATAAACACGTACAACACTTGAATGAAACGCGGTTCGACCGGTTCTGCGTACGTTTCCAATGCGAAATGTCACAATAAAATGTACATGTGAAGGTAAATTGTAATTGCTGTTTGTAATAAGGATATTGAAATGTTCCAAATGGCATTGTTGAATGTCCGATGGGTTTTAAATACGAATTTTGAAACAATACATGAACGTTTTAGTGTTTCGTGCGCTATTTATGACGTTGCGTGGGAGGTGCTATTTCTGAAGATTGGTAAAAATATTTTCTGTTTATTAAATGATTTTTTTTAATTTTTAGCCAATCGTAATAGCAACTTTTTTAATATGCTATCGCTCAGGTGGGCATGTGTTGCACCGTCGTATAGGTTTTTGTGAATCTATAATTGCGGCTGTTCAGGTGGTAAAGCCAATTCAAACCAACTTAAATAAATTAAATACTTATAATGTATAATGTGGGGGGTGAGAATTCTCTATATAACCACTGATGCATTGCTAAAGCAGCTTTCGTAAGTTTCAATCAAAACAATCGATCCTAAAGAGGATTTCTTCGATTTTCGTAGAAAGCTCACAATAGTCGGGTAATCAAATTATGTTTTCATTCACCCCTAGGACTGGATAGTGTTTTAAGTTAAAAACATTTTTGAAGAATTTATTTTATTGTGGTACATTGTTCAACACAGGAGATTCGCGTTCATGAGCCTTGAGTTGACTTTCATCTGCGATTACTCTCTAATAAAACATCTGCCAGAGGCAAGGTTTTGGACAAATTTAAGAGGCCATTGACTCTTAAGTGTTTTGGACAATGGATAGGCCATACTCACTGAATCACTGAAGTTACATAGCGGACAGTTAATAAAGACAAGTTCTAAAAAAAATAAAGTGGCTCTATGTAAAGGTGGGATTGTACTATCAATTCCGTTAAATTTAAATGATTTTATCTAAACCCTCTACTGATATGCAAGTGATGATCATACTGACATTGTATATTAATGTAATTCTCACACTATAAAATATTTATCTAGTTGAGTTTGTATTTTAGAAATGAAGTCATGTAAATGTATTGGATCGTAAGTAAATAACTATTAGAAGAGATCCTCGTCTTTCTTGTGACTGTTTTACCATTTTAGGCATGTTAAACGTTGTAAGGTTAAACTAACTGTTAGAGCATTTAAACTTTTTGTAAAATCGTTCACGCTCGAATTGCGTCCTCTGATTAAGGTTAGAACGTTTATTTGTTAGGTTTAATACCTTGGCTTTTCCTTACCTGTCCACGGGCTTCCGCACCTCACTACAACTTGTAGTAATACCTATAGAGCTACTCTTTTATTATTAATTGTACCAAAGTCAAGAGTCGAATATATATATCATAATATATTTAACACTTATGAACGTCACAAAATTAAAAATAATTTCCAGATTATGTTTCTAAAATTACATTTACTGCCAGTTCACAAACCAAGGGCGTGGAGCGGGCGATAAGCACTGGCAAGAAACTCTCCGTCACTCTTTTAAATCGTATCTTGTTATAGTTTGTATGTTGCTACGAATTATTACCCTTGCTGTATATAAAATTTGATATATAACGAGCGTTCAAACAGTGTTTCCGAACCCCGGCCAGTGCGGCACACTTGCCAAACGAAGCGTTAACTGTTCATGATACAGCGTAGTTCAATAGATCTAGTAAAAATTTATTCTTGTATAAAATGAGATAAGAGAAAGTCTTTAGGATTTTAGGGTGGTCATTTGATCATTAACGTTAAGTATGATATGTCATCCCGTATATTTGATAGAATATGCTTATATCTATAGAAGAGCGATACTATGTCATACTAATTTTATATTTTAGAAAGCCAATGATAATTCCATATTACCGGAAAAACTTCAGAGTTTGGTAAAACGCTGGAATGTCAAGAACTACTGGTTCCAATTTGTTTATTTAGATAAGATTTAGACACCACAAACATTCAGTTGACATAAAAATATAAAAAAGAGAGAAAATAGTCCAGTCAACCAACCAAAACTGTGTGTGTAAAGAGATACGACAATAAAAATAGCAAAAATTAAAATTACGATATAAGATAGAAGGAAATATTTAATTTTTCGATAGGCTACTAAGGTCAGGTCAGGTTTATCGAGGAAGAACTGATATAATCCAGTGATTAAACCCAGCTGCTGGTTTGATTAAAAGCTAAAAAAATACGTTAATATCGTAAATGTTCAATGTAGGAAGAAATAACGGTCAATAAATAATTCTTACGTACAATAATTTAAACGCAAAGTACTCGTAACAAATTGAGTTGTTACAAGTACTCTACCCGTGATGTTACAGTATTCAATTACATTTCTCAATTGCGTGATTTATCCTCGACGAATCCTTTTCCCCTTTGCTTAGTCCTTAACTGTTTCCAAAAATATTAATTATTTTTTATTACAGACACGTGTATATGGCAAACGCAAAAAAAAAACAAAACACTCTCTTATATAGATTTAATTATAAGCTGTCTAGCAATTGTTATTCCTTGCTATATTCAAATGGAAGATTGTGCTTCGGAATAAAAAACATTGCTTTGTCATAAAATTATTGCGTGTAACTGGTTTGAGATCTGTTAGGAAAAACATTTTAATTTGAAATCTAGGTGAATAATCCGCGGAAGTCTGCGACTAAATGATGAGAACTAACGTTTCAATTGTTGGATTATAATAGCCCAAAACACCTAATAACCTATATCGTATTGCTTTTATATTGTCTATGAATCATTTGATGTTCTTTGTTTATTCCATTCGGTCCAAGGAAAAGAATTTATGAACCAAAAATAATTATTTATACTTGTTAATACCGAGGATAAAGTATTTTCACACTCGCGAATCACACAGCATTTAAGTAACCAAAAAACGAGTTCATTTAAACATCAATTTAATGAAATTCAATTGTAATAATTAACAATTAGACAGAATTGTCTGCTAATACTTTGCTGAGCAGTCGTCATAAACTTGCCAGTTTTTGCAATGGTTTTCATTTACTTACACAACGGGTTGTCCCCACTATACAAAAGGTATTTATAGAACTGCCTCCAGCCACTGAGGGGACACATAAAAGCGGAGAATAACACAAAATATTTATATGAACTGGGTGCGACGACATTCATTCGCTTGTGTTTTTTTAAAGAAATTTAAAAATCACAAGCCAGCAAGCGTGTTTGTTCAGCTAGAACAGAAGCAGGCTTCAAATGAAATTATCAGTTTGTCAAAATAATAATGCAATTGCTATTTCGTATTCATGTTAATATAATTTTAAATATTCGCATTGACTGTTAGATACAGTTAGATACATTTGGCGCATTGTTAAAATAGTTCTATTTTCTAAATAATTCCTTAATGGTATTTTTCAAAGGTCGTTTACGCAAAGTTCCCTGACAAAGAACTGCGTAAACGACCGGAAAGATAGTGCGTTGTCAGTTGTTTTTATTAATAGTTTTATCACAAATTAGACATGATAAAACCGCCGTAGGTAACCTTAGTCCAAGTTCCAAGGCCGAAAAATGTTTCTTTCATAGACCAGCAATAATATATTCCTAATAGAATTTAAGAGTAGTGCAATTTAACTTACAATTTAATATACGATGAAGCAGTAATAAAAAGTACATAAATGATCTACGAAAGTGAGACCCTCATTCATATATTCGAGAAAGTTTAAGTAGGGTTCAGACTTTGGTCATTACACAAACAAATATTGGTTTCAATGCGTAGGATGGAATTTATTGGAACTAATGTTTGACTTTAGATTTGTCCAGGGTTCGCTTTGTGTTTCAGGGTGTAATACACTAAGGTTGTGTAAGTTAAAATAGAATAAATAGAACGAGATCGTGGCTACGATGAATCTGTTTTGTCAGCAATTATAGGATGTTATTACAGTGATAAGATTCGCATGAGCATCGGTGTTTAAAGGATAACGATTACGATCTTTACTCCCCTTTTTAGTAATAGTTAAATTACTAATTTTATGTACGCGGCTTATTAATCTGTTAATGGTAGGGTAGCTATTGACATCCATTAAGCAAAGTTTCGTTGTAGCAAGTTTTTGCTGTTTACTTTGGTGAATTGAATTTCAAATGTTTAAAGTTTAAGGGAATTTCGTAAAAGCCTTTAGATAAACTGAAGAGACCCTTCACAATCCCAATTAATATTACTCAAATATTGTCACTAGGTTAAATTATACATTCTGATAAACTTTTCACTGTTTTGCATATTTTTGTCTACCCTACATTCTGGAAAATAACTTTGTAATTGTGATTATATTAGTTTAGTTAGATTTACGTTAATTGTAAAAGTAGCTCTTTCGAAACGTTGCTAGTGTACATTAAAACGAATAAAATTCGTTTATAACATGAAATGAGTAAGCCTTATCAAATGACCAAAGGTAGGGTCCGGAAACAGAAGGTAGACGTTATCATAACGGACATGGACCTTGATTGTATTCAGAGTACTAGTTAAAATATAACTAATAATGAACATTTTGAAGTGTCAGGTGTTTAAATAATAATATACGTACGAAGCCGCCATTGATTTTTACTTTTACGTATACGTTTCGGAAACGTGGTCGCGTCACGACTCTGTGTTGTTTATTTGAAAATAAATAGATAAAATAAATAAATAAGTGTCAAGTGTTACAGACACATTTAAGACTACTAGTTTTATCTAGTATTGGTTTTCATACATGCATAATATAAACTAAGTGACGGTTACGGATAAATGACATCAATATAAACCTGAAAATTATGTAATGGTCGCGTATCAATTTGTCAAGATATTCAATATTGCGTGTTTACTCTTACGTGTCGATTATGACTGAGTAGCTGAGCGGTTTGTATGCCATTACGGACGTCTTAATTAATGTTTCCTTTATCAAATTTATTGCATCGCATGTCGCAATGTTTAAACTACATTGGCATATATTTGTTTTTTGTTAGTTCTGATATTTCTGTTTTCTGTATGTCCAGGACTTTTTATCAGGATTCGATTCAATAAAAAGCTGTTATTAAGAGTGTCGTGAGTATTGTGCGGCTAAAAACGTTTTCACTGTCAAAGTGGAAGACCAACAGGAAATTAGTATGTACGTACGATTGTTGGAGCTTTCAGAATGATTGCGTATAGTAATAGATTTTGATGTTTTTATATATTATACGTTTGATGGTCATTATTTTTAAACGTCAGTTGAATGTCAAGATATTCAAAAGAAAAAATTATTTTCTTAAATTTATAATTAAGTTTATAAACATAATCCCCCATTATTTATATCGACCTGTGATTATATAGTATAGTAACGTCTGGTTTTCAGTCGTATATTTACATTCGCGTTTTAGTTTTATTTTATTAACAAAAAAAATCACTCAGTAAAAATTCTAGGTACCGAGCCTATTCAATACAAATTATACAATTTTCGTTTAATAAAAGAATATTAAGTATACACGAATATAGTGTTATCTAAGTGAAATTGAGAGAAAGTAAATGCCTGCGCAGTGACACACTGATCAATTGCCGCCGGCGGACTGCGGCTGCAAAATTATTGCGATCTAAATTAGTGTATGTAGAGCAACCTTTTGTGAGCTGTATCGAGGTCCACCTATATAAAGTGGCTTACGTAGGATTAAAGTTATTAACTGTGTATAAACTTACGCTATGAGCATTTGTATTAATATTTTAGTGTTTTTATTACTTTATGTAATCATGAATTTTTAAAATTAATTTTTAGTTCTAGTGATATACATATAGTACTGAATATCTATATTCAATATACTATTTCCTACTTTGCGTTTCCCTCCATTCTCTTTAGAGCATCGCTAGCATAGCACAGATCGTTTATAGTAATTTGAACGTTTCTTTAGAAATCTTCGCATCACCGAAAGGTGTAAAACGGAATTGTGTTAGCAGAACCTGGATATTGTTTCTCAGTATTTTGCTTTGTTTTATAAATTACTCATAACTGCTCGCGATACGGTAGCCTCAAGGTGGGAACTTAATGCCCAATAAATGTTAGAAATAATATTATAATTTTCTGATGTACTTTAAAGAACACAACAGTAAATTTGAATGAGTCACAATTACTAGGGCCTAAAGGAAACGACGTTTCCATCAACCAAGATGGTTGAATCTAATCATAATATCAAATTGTTATCTGATTTGATGTGGCAGTCTTTCGATCGCTGAAAAGCACTCAAAAGTTATATAATCGTGTTTATAGCCCTATTTCAGGCGTTTATTTCAAACGATGCTAGATAATAAACGCTGGTTGTGGTTGCTTGCAAAATTGGACAACTGCGAGTCAGAGGCTCTTCCATGAATGTCTAGGCTGCGTTGACTGACGCAGATTGGCTGTTATGTCTTGATTATTATGGATACGGAACCCTAAAAAGTGATTACAACGCTCGATGTACTAAGAGAAGAGAAAATACATTGACGTGCTCCCACTAAACGATACTTAATTGCCTATCATTAGCAGTTATATGGTAATTACATCCTTTGAACGGGTATGTACGAAATGCGCTCGCGCAGGCAAATGTGACCCAAATGAATGTAATTTTAGCCGTTTTTTGTTTATGAAATTTATTAAATGTACCGTTTAAGTTGTAAGTGTAAGTTCTACTTATAGATTAACCCGGCAAACGTTGTTTTGTCATAAATGTAATTTTATTTAATTAAGACTAATATGATTTTTTATTGTCATAAAAATTAGAAATAAAAAATTTTTTGGTTAAAAATTCTATTAATATTGATCGTAGAGGGGTAAAAATTTAGGGTTGTATGTATTTTTGTATAAAAAAATAAAAAAAAACGCAAACGCCTTCTGAATACGCATATGAAGTTTCATAAAAATCGGTTGGGCCGTTTCGGTGGAGTTCAATTACGCACCCCGTGACACGAGAATTTTATATAAAAGACTATATCTTATCTGATCAAATTATAACCTACCTTTGATCCCTATTGCAGATAGGAATACAGCTTCCGTATTATCGGATTCCTAGAATATTGAATCATACGAAACAAAGAATTTTTTCCTTAACGCATTACATGGAAAATTATTTGCCGGTTTCTCATTGTTTAGATAGATGCACGGTGATTTCACGAATTACCCACAGATTTTATGTATGTAATAATGAATTTTTGTATTTAGGTTCTCTCCTAAAACATTTAATTTAATTACATTAAACTTCTACAGTCTTTTTAATCCCAAGGCATTGTTACGGAAGACAAAGGTTTTTTAAGGAAAATTATTAAAATTTCGCGTCCCTACTTCTTGTTTAGAAATTCTCGTTATCTAAATGCCTCGGTTAGGGGAACGCGGTCCTCGTTTGAAATTCTTTCCTTTACCGTCTGATAAACGCGTGCTTTCATTGGATGTTTCACATTGTTATGCTGAAATGTCGTTCTAATTCAGTATTTTATTGGCTAAACAGTCAAAAGATATTCTAAAAGAAGAAATGCAACACACGCGTCGCTCTAGTAATACGCAAATTAGAGTTAAGTATCATAAAGTGATTAATTGCTCGGATGTCAATTCGTAATGTATTATCGTCTCAACGCGATGACGTCACCGAAACATTGACCTTTAGTGGTAACTCGCCCACTGGCTTAACGCATCCTTATCATTCAAACATCATTGTGACTCCGTTCATCGTAATATGAAATATCGCGCTGAAATCTGAATATGTTAGTATGTCGACGGCTCGCGCGGCGGACGGACGTGCCCTCCTTGACCTATAAATATTTCATAATTAATCTCAACTTTACTATTTATACCATATGTAGTAAACATTGACGTTTCTATATAGTTTTTTTCCGTAACCGGTCCGGCAAGATTACAAACTTGTAAGCAACTCAGGATTGCAGTGACGTAAGTGAATGGATGTGAAAATGAGTGTATGAATTGAGGGACCAGGCGAGCTATAAGAATTGCGGGATGTACGAGGTGTCGTGCGTGGCCGGCAACAAAGTAGACGCGGCATACGCAGTCAAGAGTTTATCCAACGTCATACCCCCGGGTATGGGACACGCCGTGTCCGTTCAGCGCCACCATGCGCACTCCCAATCGTACAAACACAAACCCGAGCCGCCCCCGGTCAGCAAACCAGACGCGATCAAGTCGCATGTAATGAGACTCTTGAAACGATCGAAGAGCCACACGCCGGCCACCAGGGCGGCGGAGAATCAAGTCGATCCGCGTGCGTTTGACCGCAGAACAGTGTTCTCAAAGCCGGTAGCTGATGAGCAAAGGCGTCGGCGAAATTCGACGGAACGCCGACGCAGCGGTGACAAAAGAGTGATGGTGACGATTGTTGATGGCCTGCCAGTTGTAGTCACTGGGCAGAATCCACCTCCGCCCCAGCAACCGCCACCTGTGACGCACCACAGACATTCGCATAGAGATAAGGTGAGTTGTTTATCTATTGTTAGACCTTTTGTTTGGCGTTATCTATAAAGGACCGTGTACGGCGTACAATGAAATACAAAGATGTCGCTTGTCGAGATACGCGTTTGAAATTAGAATGTCTGTTTGTTTATATGAAACGTGATTCGATTTCCTTCTAGCAATCAACTGTGTCGCTAGATTAAATTGTGTACACAACTTATGCTGCATTTAGATATCAAAGTGCGAAGGGGAGAAAGTTGTCAGTGCTATTTCGAAAGGGATAGAAAGACTACTACGTACTTTATACAAGTATAAATTAAGAAATTCGGATTTTTTACACAGCCACAAAAGTATGAAAACAAACGCACTCCTTCGGGATTTTGGAAGTCGGTCACTCATAACAGATGTGTTGTTGTTTATAGCTATTTGAAGTTTTTTTTACTGTTTCCTTCCTTTATGTAATAATTACGTGAATTCAGCCTTGTTTAGTTCGTGTTACATTGTCTTAATGTTTCGATTTTTCCGCAACTCTGGAACTTTGAATGGCTTCTTGACATGAATTTAATTAATATTGCGAGGTTTGCTTTGAACTTGACTGAATCTTGGTTCTATGATGTGGTTAATCTGTTTTCGAATTGACACGGTTAAAATGTCCAATGTCAATTGTCGCCTCAGTTCGGCTCCAGCATACTTTGACGCCCTACCGCTGAGGTAGGGTTGGAAGACCCAAGATGGCACTATACGGTCTATATGTAGCAGTAGAATCTGAGGGTTTGAACCCCATTTTAACTAAAACAAACAACGACTTTTACTATTTAATGAGAAACGAGAAATTTAGAAAATAAATTACTGTTAATTATAACACAATTATGATTGATATGTTTCGCTAATGGTAACGATAGACTAAAATCAGTCATAGAATCTTACGCAATTATATTACTTTAAAGTTGTGTTTAAACGCGAAGCACATGCTAAACGAGAAGATTTATATTTTGTGATTTCACCTAATGACTAAGGAAATTATAATTATATTATTTTATTATTTATTATTTATATAATACACCATACTCCTTGTTTAGTAGTTTATTGTTACCTTTATTGCTTATTTAAGGAGCAAAAACTTCTTAAAAACTAGTTAGAAATGAAGGCGGCCTTATTTACATCGATCTCTTTCAGGCAACCTTAACATCACGCTTAATAGCGTTGTTACATGCTTATACAACAATAAGATGTAGTTTGGGGTAGAATTAAAGAGATGAAAGTTAAAACTGTGCAAAGATTGGGTAAACCTACTAAATTCAGTAAGGAGAGCGTTCAAAGATTTTATCGTTTACAGTTAAGGACTTTATTAAGGAGGTATTAGATACACCGAATAAATAAGAGGGGATTATTTAAGAGTAGCTTAATATCCACATAATATTAAATCCAGAAAAAGGCAGAGCTAGCTTGAAATAAATCAAAGCAGAAAATACCCTATAACTTCTTTTAATAGTTTCGGATAGGTTAACTTGTTAGTTAGTTTAAATTGGATATCTTGATATAATAACTTTCTAATGTGGCTGTAGGACTAAATGTGTGCAGAGTAATTAAAGACTGATTTAATTAATATACATGCGTTTTACTCAGTATATTTTAGAAATAATGGCAGAATTGTTTTCCGTTAGTCTTTACCCGTAATATTAAAATTCAGCAGATATATAAGGTTTGCATCCCGACTTGTCCAGACGAGTTACATCTCGCTTTAAAGGGGTTTTCTGCTATTGTATATACATATATAAAAAAAAAAAAAAAAAAATATATATATATATTATATATATATATATTCTCTTTAACAGACCTAAAACTGTTCAACTTTTATGGCATTTCAATTAAAATTTTGTTCTGTTTCTAAACGTTGAAGCAAATTCGCGAATGTTTGGCGCTGTGAATGACTTAATTCGTTTTGGTCAAAAGTGATAGTGTGACTAATTGGGCAGGATAGGGTTGTCGTAGAATGTAAGTATCACAGTTTAATGATCGTCGTGTCTTTGTCTCAATTCAAACTTTCGGTAATCAAGGCCGGTGTTTAAAAAATATATGAATTCAAAGTATGTGTTGACATGTAATTATAGTCTACATAATTTAGCTATCAGTAATAAATAGTAATATGTTTGATCTTAAATCCTATAGTTTTAAAGAAAAACAAAAGCTTTTTAAATATATTTTTATACATTCCGGGGAGCTCAACTCATTCCAGACTCATACTGAAAGGTCAGTGGAACCACTAAACCTTGCTCCAAACAGGATCGCACCAAAGTCTAACCTAAAAGCACTTTTATAACTGAGAATTGTATTTATACTAATTGTAATTTTTATGTTATATAACATTAGCTATATGTATTTTTCATGATCGTATCGAATGTGCGATTTTCATAGTTAGTGCAATAATGTATGTGTTGGGGCAAAAAATTAAAATGTTTATCTCATATCTGGCGTCTTATTTTGTAGCTGACCCAGCAAACGTTGTTTCGCCATACATGTGATTACAATTTTCAATTAATAAATAAAAAATAGGGTTGATCGTAGAGGGGTAAAAATTTAAGGTTGGATGTATTTTTGTATGCTGTATCATAGAAAAATAATAAATTCTGTCCAAAAAAATAAAAAACTTAGGGGTGGACCACCCTTAACATTTTGGGGCGATGAAAAATAGATTTTGACCTATTCTCAGACCTACCTAACAATCACACAAAATTTCATGAGAAACGGGAAAACCGAAGGGAAGAGTTTAACCACAACCACACAATAGAATATTATTTATAGATTGTCCGCACCGAAATTCATACGCAATTGTTTTTAACACTCTTTCTCAAATAATTGAAACGAGTTTGTTTGCGATGCTAATTTAATTTATCGTTTGACAGCCCTTGCACCCAATTGCCGCTTTATTCGGATTATTGAGGAAGCATTGAGACTGCAGGCGTTTTTAAATTTACCTCTCTCAATTCATTGAATGCGTTTCTGTTAATTGGACTCATTTCGAGTGTTTTTTTTTTTACTCGCTTTGTGATGTTTTACGTGCCGAGTATTCAATGCAACGGGCATTTAAATTACGGATAGTTGAAGTGACTTTCTTTGAGTCGTTTTCAGTTAGAAAAACCACGAGAGTTTTCCATAAACTTCTACCGTAGTAGAATAATATTGCAAATTTCAAATGTAGATGTCGCTCTGTTTTTAATATGAATGTAATCAAAATTTACACGATTTTTTATTTGTATGAGTTTACATTTGGTGTAAGACATGATGAAGTTGAAACTGATTATATGATGGTTATATGTGTAATTAAAAATGAAATAACAGTATTATTAAAAAAATAAAATCAAGCCTTAAAACATATTAAAATTGTTTGATATTCTGAATAACGATTCTCAGCGGTTCGTGGTTTCTAGAATTCCGTCGATGCCATTAGCAATATTTTAACTTGGTGTTGATATTTATTTTATGACAAGTGTTTCTTGGCAAATACTGAAGTGTATACGATAATGTTTATCGGTAATCTAATACGATGCGGTTTTGTGAACAATGAGCCGGTGACACATAAGTGACATAAAGAAACGATTAAGACGTGAGCTATTTGATGTGAAGCGTTAAGGTCAAAGTATAATTACACAAACAATGCATGTTATTCAATACTTAATCATAACAATAGGATTACGAGCAATGATTGACATATATAGGAAAACTAGATTCTAGCAATCATTTTTTTAGTTCAATAAAAATAAGCTTTAATTAAAAAATATCAGCTTTAATTGTGCGCTTATATATTTATAATCGAAAGCGTTTTAAACGATAAAAGTGTGCTTTATTTAGGTTAATAAATCAATCTTTATATGACACGTTTGTCGGTTTACCATAGCCGTGGCATCTATTGATTACTTGCTCATTCCAGTCGAAAACTATCGACATCTATTAGAATCTTTTGTAGTTGATAGATAATTGTGACTGTCAATTAATTATCGACAAATAATTTGCAATAAAATAAAATTGCGACAATAATTAAATATCTAAGCTATCTCTTAAGTTGGACCAGACTTCTCACGGTGAATTTAATTTAAAGTCGGTTAAATAGTTTAGTAATCCCGCGCGGGATGATCAGACATGATCATGACAGGAGATTTATATAAATTAAGATGAGAATGAATGAGGACGCGCTTAAGAAAAACACATACGAAAACCATCTCTGTAATGGCAAAATAATTACGTATATTCTGGAGTCTTATATCCCGTTATTGTCATAATGAGACAGGCCGGCATTTGTTTGTTACGATGAGGTAAAGGTAGATGAAATTTTAGTGATTGAATCGCGATACGAGGAATCAATTGGGAACATTATAAAAACGCACAAATCTATTTTTAGTCGAAACTCCATTCGATCAAAGGGCGGATTACAAAGGATTTATGATTATGTACGAGTCTTTGTTCAATATGTGATACGTTTCAGATTGTGAAGAAATACGTTGCTATCTTTAAATAATATTATTTTTTTATTATTCATATACTTGTTATTAGTACACTTGAATAAGCTTATATGATAAAAACCGGGCTCGCGCTCGAAGAAATCCCTGCCATTGCCGTAACAATTTTATTTTATTTACTAAATGTACAGGACATTAAAAGGAAGTTAGTTAGCCTAATATAAATAATCTATTACATACGAGCAGCGGAAGCTACTAAATATAACACAGCACGTGAATCAGTGGAAGGAACTCTTTAATTCGTTTCGTTTTGCCATATTGTAATATAATGTTTAGTATAAAGTTTAATGATCACAACGGACAACTCTTGTACGGGCCAAAATGATTTAAAAGAACGACGATTTCTGAAATATCGCCCGATTTATATACACGCTCGTTTGTAAGTGTTTTTAATATATATTAAGTGGGATATTTTAACGATTCAGCCGTAAAGTTATATTGTATTCAGCGAGAGATATCTCATAGAATATGTTCTGGCGTTGTATGATAATTCGAAAGTTTACCCAACATGTATTTACAAATGAAAAACTTAAAATATTTATTATTAATACATTAATTAGTGAGAAGACGCATCAGTGCAAGTAGTTACGTAATGTGTGGATTAAAATAGATTGTACGCTTCGTTTTCGTCGTGTGGATATATTTAGCACTCGGTTTATATATTTGAATGATTTGCGGTGTTATATGGCGATAATTATCCTTGGCCTCAGATTTCTACGTATAATTCGTTTATAGTTTTGATATGCAAGTCAAAGGGTTTAATTTACTATTGTCGTTAAAAAGTAGACTACTAACAGAAATCAGCTGTGAACATTTTACTATAAAGTTTCGTAATAAACGAACAGACAGCGAAGTCTCTGTAATACGGGTCCGCGTTCTTCCTTTGGCACGTAAGCCTAGAAAATTATAATGGTAAATCCGGGATCGTCTGCAAACACTGCTCACGCTTAGAGGTCTGTCTCAATTTATCCGCCAACAAAAATTGATCAAAGCGGTCCTTATGTCTAGATGCATTAGGACGTATTATCTTCTGTGAATATACATTTGCGTGATATTTATGTGCCCGTGAAAGTTTTAATCTAATAAATGGCGATCGTGTTTTGTTTCGATTCGTTACGTCGTGTTTTTTTTGTTTATTGCACATTAGCGATGCGACGTCTTTCAAATGTGAAATTATTTAGAAAGGCCGCAGATTTAAATGTGCCTTATAATTGTGGGAGTAGATGGCACCGGTGAAGAGATATTATCAAGGATACAAAGTAATTGTTAACAAATAAAAGCTACATTACATCTGTGGTTGTAAACAGCGCATAGAGATAGCGTCCGCGCTACGCCAACTCCATCTAGCGTTGAGTGGCGGTAAATGGCTTAAGATAGTACGTAGTTTTTTAAATCTATTCGTATGAAATTTATGCATAGATTTGATAAGGACTGCAAAATTATGGAGATCCTGATCATTAGCTATTAAAATATGTTATTTAATTAAATTTAATTAAATAGTTTTGACGACTACCGATAGATGGCGCTGTTTGTATTATTTGCCGTAATGGGACTTATTCCTTCGCATATTTAAAACTCGAAACTTAAAACATTTAGATAATACGATATCACAATCATTAAAATACATTTTTATAAATGTATTGATATTAATACTGCCCAGTTATGAAATAATAAATATTTAAAACAAAATACATTTTCATTCACTTAGTGCCAGTGGCAAATTTCAACATGAGCCAAGGCTTGCCTGTCAGTCAGGTGCTTTAATGATACCATCGTTTCATTATAACCATTACAATCACTTATGTATTTGACATAACGAGTTTCGGGATCTAGTTTTTGCGTACTTCCTTTCATGGACCAACCACTTAAGAGGTCATTGAACTTGTGAATTCTCTACACTGCGTACTTCCATGGTTCAATTTGACCTCTTGCGGCTTACCTCGATTTCGCAATATTTGCACCTTTCAAACAAAGATGGCACCACATACTAACACTGACAACAAACTACTTAATTAAATATTTTTATCAAAAGTATATGTTATCAGTATAGGTATAAATAGCCTTGAGGCTGATCGATTGTTTAATTTGTTAGATATTAAATATTTTTATGTAAATTCCACTCCATACAGGCAGTTTAAGTATTACTAAAGGTCCAGGTACTTAAATTAAATACTATAAGTATAATATTTACATAGAAGTATAATATTTACAATGGGACGTTTAGAGTCTATACGAAAGATGCGTTACTTTTTCTTAACTCTTAGTTGACACAAGACAGAAGGGAGTGGTTGATATATTTTTCGAAAAATGGCATATTCAATTGCATCAAATTTGATAAACCGTTGAAAATGTTCATTGGTGTGTTACAAAAAACGTGTATTTTTTATTGTATTTATAATTATTTACTCGCAACAATAAAGAAATAGTAAACAAAATTGATTCCGAGCTGCGAATGTTTGAGTTGCCTTTTCTAATATATATCCAACTCCTGAGATGAACATAAAGACGGTTTTATTTCTTATAGTGTCCGTTTCTTAATCAAGAATCTCGCTGATTCAGCTCCTTGGAAATTCTGTATTTAACGTTGAATTTTCCTGAACTACGAAACGTACCGTACGTTAGAATATAAATTAAATTTTTCAACACAGCAACTGGGTGATATTATTCTAACGTCTCTAATTCACGTCGCCAAGTCATAATGATGATTTGTTGTTAGGTTTTGTTGTTTTTTTTTTAAATCTTTACCTTTATGGTGAAATATATTGGCTTTTTTCAGATGCCCTTTACGAGTATCTAAAAAAAATGTTTGTCTTATAAAGGTCGTGATTTAAAATATTGCGTAGCAAGAAAAAAATGATGGGACGAATAGCGTTAGAGTTGGAAAAGTTGCATTTCACCGTCTTATATTGTCAGACAAAAGACAGACATAATTTTATGTCCGTTTATAATTCAGAGAATGTAAAGACACCGCGAGTCACGTGTACGCGGCCGTACCGTGTTGCAGAACCGGAATAGTGTTACCCGCTACCGGTGACTCACCAGAGGAACGTTTCCATTCACACGATACGATTTAATTCGGTTTATAATCAATCGTTAGGGCTCTGTAAAACTTCAAAAAGTGATCGCATTCGCATTACAGCTTTTAAAAAGCTTTCAACATTTTACCAAGCACTATAAGTGTGCATTCGCCGAATGCCTTTAAGAAGCTTCTTAAGCTATATGTACTATCTAAATATTGGCAAGCGTAGCTTGAAATTTTAGAATAAGACATAAATTATATGTCTCATTTAAGTGATTTTTGTAATCTTTTTTGAGAAATAAACATCTATAACCGTAAGCCGTACTACTTACTTACTACTACTACTACAAATATGGAAGAAAATAATTTTCCGTACAGCTTTTCTAATCTCCTTTGTCTACACATGATAATGATTACTAGAATTATGATTTATTTCTAATGAGATGGAACAACTATAGTATTCTCCACTAAGAATCGTGTCGTATTAGTAAATGGAATTAGATGTTTCATGGTCACGTGGTTCTTCGGCTAATCTAACCTAGATGCTCAGCAAAGAGATTGGACCTGTTTCGGTATTGTTATACGTACATTCTCTTATTAAAGATAAATTAAACCAAGGCTGTTAATTAATTTGCATTCATGTCTATGGTCAGTCGATCTTCTAGCAATTCTATCTTATTACCAAAGTAGTAACGGTATTATTTTTTACAATGCACATAAGATTCTTTGTAAATAAAAAATATTAAAACAAGGTATGTTTTGTGAAGGTGTGCATATATATTAAAAATAAAAATACGCAGGTAATTTTAATTACACACAAATTTACCGATAGTTATTTTGTCTTGTTTGTAAGGTTTTTGTAAAATATTATAACACACACACTAATACAGTGTATTTATAAGTTTATACGATCAGGCATTATTTACCTGTGTGTGTTATGTCAGAATGTACATGCGGTTTTTATATGCTTCAAGGTATTTGAATAAAATATAAGAATAAAAACTTTAATGACTTTGTATTTGTATGTGCGTTAGGTATGACGATAATGGCTATCATTTTGCCTCACGACTCGAGAAGCGGTGCTAGTTTGACAAGGAGACTTGTTGATCGTATATTAGTGAAACTTATACTATATTCTCGTATATGATATAATTATTTCGTATCGTTAAAAACACCTCAGATGCTTTTACACTTATATGTATTGTTTTAGGAATTGATATTGATATCATCAACATTTATTTCATGGTAAAAGCCTTCTAGCAACCTAAAGGCTTAGATAACTAATATGATTATCTTATTTCGTTTAGTACTTTGACACTTCTTTGACAATTCGGCTCACGGTATAATGGTACTGTTTAGTGTTTCTGTCTGTGGCGAGAAGATAAATAAATAAGGCATTTGTCTGAGTATTAATTGATGTATGGTAAGTTTAGCTCAGGCAAGGTGCCAGTGGCGGCCTTGAATTTGTAATGAAAGTAATTGTTTTGTCTTATGTCACATCTAAATAGATATTTGGCCATATTTAAAGAGTTAACAAGTAAATTAATGGCAATTGAAAGAGGTTTCATTAAATTTAACCATACAACAATTTTACTATAGTAGGATATGCATGACCGATAAAATTGAGAATTCATGAGATTTTGTAATGCGATGGGTATAAACAATGCCGTGTTTTCTGTGTGAAAATTATTTAAACAATTGAGTGCACCCTTTGAGAAATTAACGAATGTAGATAGTAGTGGGAACCTACCACCTACATAGAATATCATTCATTTTCCTTTGGGTAAATGTATCAGAAGTCAATTCATGTCGAGTTCCAATAGATATATTTCAAATTCAAGTTGTTCAAATAAGTTTTTAATAGGAAGGCGTCGACTGGACAGCAAGTCGCAATCTCACCTGATGTTAAGTTGCCTGTTCAGGGGTTACCTATTATTTGCTTTGTGATTATTTAATCAGAACTTTTATGCCTCAAAGTCTGACTCTGTCTCAAGCATTTCTGTGCTCGTTTGAGACAATACCTAAATCATTTCGAATCTCCAAAGCGCTTTTACGGACGTTAATTCTCTAATAATGTAAAATTCCGGCGTTCAGCTGATTCCCAGCAAGTAATTTCGCCTTATCTCCCACGTCACATGTAGACTTTTCTCTACCCCTCGCTCCGTCCCTCCGAAGGCTGATAACTGGCTGGCGAGGCGGCGCGGGCGCATTGCCACCAGTCTCCCCCCAACAGTGCTGCGGAGCGCACGTCTCACACCGGTTTAAACTTTTTACTCAACCCAAAAGTGCTGTGAACGTGTTTGTGACCAGGTGAAGTGCTAAGGATTTCGGTTATATGCGTGTCAATTTGTTTTTAAAACTCCCATGTACCGTTGCGTTTCGCTCCGACGGTTCAGCTAATAGCTTGGATCTCAACTAAGGTTTAATACCGTGAAAAGGTCACCTACCTTGGATGCAATTGATGGATTGGTTGGTTCAGGGTTTTGTTAGGGAATGTGTTGTTTCTGATCTTCTAAAACTCCTGTCGCTATTTTTCTCAAGCGAACGGTTATTGGCGAAGTGATTAAATGGCGGGTGAGTCACGATCGATCATCTTGTTCGGAGTTTTTGTTTTACGCTCGAGGGAATTCAGTTCGGCGTAAGGCTTTGTCTCGGCCGAGTGAAACGGCAGTAATTGGACCTTGATATCCGGAATTACAACAGCCACAGTGCTGTGGGATAGTTGCCCGATTAATATGCAGTCGATACTAGTTTTTTTACTAGACGAAGCAACCGCCTCGAGTTCGGACGTCAATGTAAATTTAACGGTTGAAGCGACATTTATTTTACCATTTGCATAAGTTTACAATGATTAATCTGAAACGCGTGCATTTCTCATGATTCCTATTTGAAAAGCATTTTTCTGTTACAATAACTAGAGAATACTGGGTTTAAATTGGTATCAGATAATTGCATAGCCTTGCAGTAGAGATAAGGAAACGCTATCTTATAATACCTAAAACAGTTCGTTTGGACTGAAAATTTATTTATTTCATAAAGACGTTTATTGAAAAAAAAACACAAAATGTTTGCCGATGCCGTGCTATTATTTAAAACAGTGTAAAAAGTAACTGATTTTTATGAATAAGGAAGTATAATTTGAAATTAACTGATAGAAAATCGAAATTGTCTTCACACCAAGTATATTTTTAGTTAAAATCCTTTTAGAATAAAGTCTAAATTGCACTCATAAACTAATTGGATCGCTTATTTTTATGACCAATGTAGTTTTTTGAATGCTCGTAATGTAGTAAACTTTTGTTAGTCTCTTGTAGGTCAACTTTAATGCGAGAGATGAGGCTTCAGCTGTCAAGTTGTCCAAGTGAAAACTGCTAGTCGCTTTGACCCAGTTTGCCCGTAGCGGATCAGTGTTGACCGTGATAATTCTGAAATAATTTGCAAAATGACTGCGGTTTTGATTTATGAAGGCACGAACTGTTGAGTTATACCATTCACGTACCCTATATATCCAAATTTTGCTTTAGGCCTTTGAAAGCAAAGCCTTAGAATTTCAATGATATTCAGCGTTTTATTTTGATAAATCTATCAACATTATTCATACAAAGAAACGGTCCTATTGCAACGTTTTAACTCAAATACTCGTCTGTCTCTACAGTTTAAACGCAATTCGGCAGAAAGTCTCGCTTCATATTTTCACTTATTTGGTATAAATTATACAGATAATAAATGCTAATTGTAAGCATAGTATAAACACTGCTTTCGATCATCCATACCCCTAGATCTATTAGACATTAGTTTTTAATTCCGTTTATATACAGAGTATTTAAGAGGATAATCTGTCTCGCTGTAATAGTATATTAATTATGTACTTTTTATCATACAGGCAAGTCAAAGCGTTGTGTACTAAAACCACACGTTCGCCAAATTTCAATGTAAATGATCCACAAAAACTTATTAAATGGTGAACGTAAAAGTAATCAGCTTTCTTATCTATATCGCTGGTAAACTATTTATCAGTCTTCAAATTGATACCTGCTGATATACGGCGATAAAGGTTTGGCACGCTGATGTCATTAAAATTAATAGTTACTTGGTATAAACCTAAAGTATTGGATAAATTACGGGTCATCACGTGTCTTCAATAAAAGTTGCAAGTAAACTTCGGTAGAAATTAAATTTGTTGCGTTATTTAGGCTAGTTTTAAGAAGCGAACTGTGTATTTATGAAATATTTTCGATGCCTCATACCGAGTTTGGTGATCTAACGTGACAACGCACACTGTAAAGTACGCAGGGAAAATTTAAAATAATGTAAAATATATTTAAATTTTGCAAAAATACATAGCTTAATCCGTTAATAAAATGTTTTTGTTTATGTCAATAAAGACAATAGTAATATGTTTGTTTAGAATTTAGATGACATCAAAAGGGTATTCTAATCACTTTGCGCTCGCATTCCTTAGGAATACAGACATTAATGGTAGTTGAAAGCAGTATTAAACGATCCCAAACGCCCTTGCATTGAGGTCAACTTGACCTTAGCACCGATAATTCGCACGATATTATTCTGTTTACCCAATAAATATCTAAATGGATAAGACAATTATTTAATAGCCAGAAAGAGCAAATCAAAAGTTTGAATGTCTTACGTATACGACACAGATTCCAAGAAATATCAGATACTGATAGAGGATGACGGGTCTTGTGTAAAGAGCAGGTAACCGAGTTCATTAGAAATACGTTTGCGTGATTTTATCGCGTTTTGTGTGCGCTTTTCTCGAAATTTGTCTCGGAAAATCATTTTAGCAACGCTCTTATCAAAGATTTCCTCGCGTGTTTGAAGATTTGGCGGTGAACTTAAAATTATTTTTATACTTTTAGCTTTTGCGTCTTGATTTTTGTTTTTTTTTTAGTCAGTATTAGTTTGATTTATATTTGTTTCAGTATGAGCTATGTCGATGTATCAGAAGAGGTTAAGAGCTCAGCTCCTTTTAAAAAAATTAAGGAAGACTTAAGAAATCTTTTGTCCTTCTCTGTCTGATTACGCTTACGTTATGATAAAATGAGAGGTATGAGTAATGAATACGTATTTAAATATACATAGTATTGTCATGTTTTAGTTTATAATAGAGAAAGGTTTTTATACTAACTAGAGTAACGTTTAAAATCTATTAAAGTCTTATATACAACTACATTTATATTGACAACATGCGGTACATCACGTGTACCAAATATTGCGGCTTATTTGCGAATATTACAAGACAGACTGTTGTACGCCATGTTCGCAAGTAGAGACTCGGTCACGAGGAACGAGACATGAATTTAAAATCGTTGATCATAATCCTGTGAACCAACAATAAAAAAGAGCTAAGATGTTATACTTATGCATGCCTAAACCCCTTTATTTTGTAACACTAGCGCACAAGGCGAGGTAGTGTCGCTTAAAACGGACACAATTGCCCCAATGTCCCGGATTTGTTCCCTGGTGAATATTTGTCTGATGAGCATATCTCTTGGCTGTGGTCTAGGTTTATCAGTTGTGTTAGCAACCGAAATACAACTACAAACAGCCTACCTTAAATCTAACCGAACTTGCGTGATATATGATCTATATAGGGTCCAAACTCCAAAGAGCAGAAGGCTCATCTGATGCTAAGATATTATAAAAGTAAAATAATAATAAAAGATTATGTCAATATAAAAACAATTATGAATATCGATCGTTTATAAACTGATTATCACCAACCAGTGGCCATCTCGGGATATCAATTTTAAATTACGAATAGTTTAATTTTAACAAAGTGAAAGTATGCAGGCTTTTACTTATGTAGAATGATAATGTATAATTGAAGTTTTTGTCTTTTGGTTCAATTAAACCGTTTCGTCTCTCTCTGTCGAATTTGGTTCACGCTGTGATGATTTGAATAAGTACATTAGTTGAAACAGTGCAATTGGACTGATTTATGAATAATGCCCTTGAAGTCTAGCGATATGATCTTTTATACGTTATTTCCAAATATTGTTCGATACTTTCAATGCCTGTAGCGTATGAATGGCTAGACTGGGCCATTCAAGTTTTAATTTCGTTGCATATGTATTGGCAATAAGCTAGCAATAGATGGGAATTGTTTGATTCATATTCCTGTGAATTTATATTTGCTTAGTTCTTTTGGGAGTCTAAAATTCTATATATATCAGATAGGGCAGACTTACAGACACAAACAAAAAACGCAATTCGTTCCTTTATCAACTTCCGTTTTCCTTTATAGTCTAATCAGATTAATTTTAGTGAGTATAAATATTCCTTAAATGAAATTATAAGATATAGTCCAGTATGGAGAGTGTTGCAAGTTGAATGTTTATTGCTGTTATCGTGTTATCAGATAAGGCACTACGACCGAGATATGAGCTCTGTTATTCTATTATCCTTATAGAGACGTGTTTCGCTCCTTTAATTTAAATAAAAAATATCAAAAAATATATCATTTCTTTCACATATAGCAGAAATTAAGTTGTAATAAAAAATAGTAACACTTGTAGTAACTTTTGTATTATTTGTATAATTTAAGAAGAATGTAACTCGAACGATCCGTTATCCGTACGTTAATCTAGCGGTAAGCAGCTCAAACGTGCCAATAAATATCGATGTCGGAAAGAATATAACTTTCACCGATGATTGTAGTAATCATGAAATTTTATGCTTTCCGCTCGTCGCAGATCTATTTTGTCCCTTTCTAATTTTTAGTTGCAAAACGAGAAATTGATATTTTACCTTTCTGTAACTATATGTTTTTTAGTTGAAAGAAAGTAGTAAGGGTCGCGCTTATAGAATATGAAGTTCATGGCCCTTACATAAGAAGCGTATGAAAAATATTTGGAAAAGTCTTGGCTTGACGGAACGTCCTATTTGTTACAATAATAACAATTTTGGTTATTATAATTATATTCTACATCCACAGTTGATTATACCAAAGAATAGCAAATAAAAATCAAAATTTAATATGAATATTGATTGAGATTTATGTAATTCTGTTCATAATGTTTTTTAGTTGCAATTAATTTGTACGGTTATCTGCGACCGTTGTCTTTCACGTCCGCGAAATTTTCCTACAAGAAATAATTCACTTTTTATGAGCATCTCTTTGAGTTTTGAGTTTCACCTTCGTAACCTCACCTAGAACAGACAGTTAGGCTTTATTTGTCACTCATTTTTAAACTGACGTTTTGACTACTCTTAAGATTATGGTATATTTTAAAAAAGGAGTTTATTTTTATGATAGCTATTCTATTTTTAAATTGGAGGAACCTAACATTAAATTTGAACACGTTTTTATTTAATCTAAAACCCTTAATGGCTCGTACTTAATAAGAGGACAGTGTTAATCTTAGTTACCAGGTTATAGAAAATTACAATAAAATAACTTTCGTAGGCCTAGATGCGTTAACTTCGTTGTTAAAGAAACTTTCAAATTGGACACCTGGTACCTTTCAGTGGCCGTGACAAATTCCTTCATTCGCTGTAATACCTCGATAATTCATATTGCGGGATGAACGAACGTCGAATGATTTCTAATACCATAATGGTAAATATAACCATAAACGCTGGTCATTGAGCGTAGAAGAGTAAATTGTCCACACGTCTTGCATTTTAATGACTATAATATAACCTTTACATTGGTTCCACATGGCCAGCCATACATTGACGTGGGTGCATGATACAAATTTTATGGTATGCTTCAGGGATTCAAAGTCTGTAACTCGCTCAGTAAAAATCTGGTATCTGCAGAAGCTCTCATTAATATACTCTCTCTCGTTTATTTTCTGGTTTATTAATCTGAGTAGTGTCATATAATATATTTATACTCAATGTAAACTACAATTCTTTTCGGCTGAATACAGCTTTTTAATACGACTCTACGCATTGCAAACCTTCATATCTTATGTCATACAGAGTCGTCTATCGAGCGACATTAAAAGTAACCGGTCTATATTAGCTTTCTATTTCGTTATGGTAATACCAGATATCCAGAGTTTCTATTTTTTATGTTTGTATACATGTTGTATACGAGTGATCGGAGCGTGTCTTGGGCTTTTAGTGACATAATCTATATTGTTTGAAGTGCGTAACTTCTATGCCACGATGCTCTCCTGGTAATTTCCTTAAATATTTTAATATAATCAATGGAGAAATAAATACGTACGTTTTTTGCGTATCATGCTTCCTCCTTCAAATTTCTTTCATGCTATGCAATATAACCTCGTAGTAAAAATGTATTGAATATAAATCACAAAATGAATAAAAAAGAATATAGGCGTTTAATACTATTCTTATCGGAGTCGGTCAAAAATAAACAAACCTAAATAAATGGCTATCAGTGACTGATTATAAAATTACTTTTGCCTTGTTGAAATTCTCACATATGCAGCTCATTGTTACCAGTTGGTCTAAAATATTTGTAGTTATTTTTTAAAACTCATTCGTCGAGAAAATTATAGACGTATTTAAATATTCATTTATGCCCCCGGCACGATACTTATATGGCAAACGTACGATTTGCATCGCCTATCAGTTGGTGCGTTTGTAATGTAACTCATTCGTGAACTATTTCTAAAGTCTACCTAACTATAGTCAAAGTTCTGTCAAAGACTACTAGTCTGTGGTAGTTCTCTTGACAGAGACGATTTAGGTGGGAAAATGGGAGATAGCTTCTCAGATCGTAATTGTTTGAGTGAATTACGATTCCAATTCAAGCAAGATGAAACCGACCTTTGATGTGCATACCATATTCAGGTAACATTAGCTACATATATATTATGTTGTGTTTGTAACGTGTCGAAATTTGGAATTTATGTTGTTGAATATTAACACCTAAAGGGTTAATATAGGAGATTGAAGTTAAAGTGTATAAAAAATCTCTCCTGTTTATTTGATTTTAGTAAATATGCCCATACATTTACAGATATATAATTGCTATATTAAATTCCATAAATAGAAACAAATTTGAGCGACATGAAAGTGATATAAAATAATAATAAATAAGAAAAATAAACATTTCTGTATTATATGGACCCCTCTCGGGAAAAAGCCTTCTCCAAAGAATTCCAGATCTTTTTATCTTTTGCTGTTGTCAACCACCTTTCGCCTGCTGTCTTTATAATTTCGTCGACCCATCTCGTATGAGGTCGGTCGATCTTGTACCTCGATTTAATGATAAGTCATAGCTAAAATATATTATTTAGCTAGTATTTGAATATATTACGTTTTGCCCAAGTAAAAATATTTAAAATCAAAAACATATTTTTAAGTTTAAGAAAGTTATTTCTCGTTGATCAGACAAATATTAACAGATATGAGTTAAATCTAATGATAACTGAATGCCGCTAGCGTCTTCATAAATTTATGCAAGTATCCGCACAAAAGCTGTCCACGTTTCGCATCAACTGCTCCACCCTGATAGTAATTAAAGTAATGAGGCGAGCGCAATCTCGAAAATGGGAAGAAATTACTGCGATTGCTAACGAGCCGAGGCTGCCATTGTTGAAATGCCGTCATTATGACCACGAATGTAAAATGTAAAGCGTATGATGTTTTAATAATAAGAGTGTTGTTTGTAAAAGTAATTCGTGTAGGGCTTTTGCTACTTGACCTCACCGCCGTCACCACGCCGGTCAGCCGAAACGAGTCCAGTCGGTCAACGTTTGATGAGCAGGTGTATAAACTTACTGTGGGGCTAATCTGCGTGAGGGGAATAGTTCACGGTATTTTAGAACTATAATTTTCGCGCGTTGAATGTAAGTACTTAAGAATCACGATCTACAAGTAAACGGAAGAAATTTTTAAACTTACTTTACTTAAAATGTTAAATTACTCTTCGTAGCTGAGGCATATAAGTCGCGGGTACTCGAAGGTGAACAATTTTGTGGTTGGCCATGGCATAAGTTTTCACCTAAAGTCAAAGAAAGCGGCCGTGTGAAGCTTGTGAAGATTTCTAAGCTCTTTCATAAAGCGACAAGGCCGTGTGGGTCTACAGATTGCTTGAGTTCAAAACACGGCTTCTTGCAACAATGCCTTACTTTCTACAGGGATTGTAGGCGGTCTCCCACATACTTATGCAATTTTGATGACTTTTAAGCAGTTTTAATGGGCATAGACTTAAATAATGAGTTTTGATCTCTCAATACGAGTGAGTGTTTGTACAAATCACTTGGACCCCATACAATTGTAGAAGATAGAATCGTTTTGCGTGATTTTGTATATGTTTAGGAGACACATTGGAAACTAATGTTTATAAAATTGACTGTTCATGCTATTAAATAGAAAAAGTATTTGAATACTCTTGTTGAGGTCAAACACTGATAATGTAGGCTAAACGCAGTAATTATGCGCTAAACGTATGAAATTTCCTGTTTCACTATAATTATTATGAATTAGCGTTTCGCTTTTGTATAGGTAATTTTTGTTTAACAGTGCCATTCATAATTAGGATGTCAGAGTGAGATTATGTATAGCGAGGCGATATATAAGGAAGGTTTTTATACGGTTATACAAACGATATCATTTTATAATATTGGTATAACGCTCACCGTTTATAGCGGAAGAGTTTTTTAGTTTATCATCAATAGCCTTACTTGCAATTAATAGCCACTTTCTAAACCTATAAATGCCTTTTCGTATTATTAATAGTATACAATTTCTAATAAATTAATGTTGGATGACTACTTTCGCAAGACATTGTGTTCGTAATTAAAATGAAGTCTTTTCGAATCGTAGTCTTTGAAAAGAATTAAGCCGATTATAATGTCAGTAGGGATTCTTTGTTTATAGTTAAAATAAAATAACGCTTATTATCAATGTATTCTATAGGTTTGTTAGTTTTAATGGACAATTTTAGTTGTTTGTTTTATTCATAATTTATGACTACGACATTTCGTAATGGTCCAATTTATGATGGATGCAAACAAACCAGCTATATTAATCTCAATACTTAAAAATACCTTTGTGACTTTAACAGTAAAACAATTGCATACAATAGCAACGGAATGCCACTTCATTTTTCTCGTAAATAATAAGTTTGTAACATAAGTCCGGTATTCCGATATCTGTTTAGACCTAGCTATTGTAAGCACTGAACAAGTATACCATGGAAACTGGTACGACGAGTGAGAAAGATGCACAAGAGAGAGACAGACGATAGACTGAGTCATGCCTAGGCGCTCTCGCAGCCTTTTTGTTTGAAAAGGGGCCCGGATTGCATGGGACTGTGACGAAATATTTCATTGCATTTGAAAACTAATTGCGGGCGTTCGAATATTTTTTTCAATTTCCAAACAGCGCTTGGTCATGTCCAAAGATAAATTTACAAATTCTGTACTATTGATTAAAAATAATGTATATGTGTACTGTGTGAGATGACGAATACATTTGACGAAACATGGTTAATTAAAGCGAAATTACATTTTCAGTGAGCAATTTGTCAAAGACGTGACATAGATCCTTGTGTTAAGCACAACCTGTGTGTGACTCATCCAACGAGTTTGTTACTTATGTCACAAGTAGGGTTATGAACTTTGGCATTCAATTTGTATTACGTTTAGAATTTGATACATACACTTTTAGACTCAAAAGTTATTTGGATATCTGCTCTCAACTGTTTGTACAGTCGTATTCAATTACTAAGGTTCTAACGACCTGTTATGAGGCAGTGACCAAAACTTGTTTTTTTAATGACAAGTTCTTTATTTAAACAATATTACGTTTACAATAACTAGGGTGCTTTGAAGTTGGAATATGGAATAGAAGTGCCTTTGAAAGGATCGGGATTTGATATTTAAAGGTCCTTAAGTAATTAATAATAACTTATTACTACGTAAACAAATGGATACTTATATAAAGAAATAATTAGGTAAATGACAATAGGAAGATTAATTCTACAATGGGGAACACATATCCTCTCTTTTCGGTTGTTTGGTATCGTAAAAATATCTGCAGTGCCTTAGTTGTGGTATTTAAACTCTTGTATGAACCTCACTTAAATTTTTTTATTGGCATTAACTATTGATGACAGAAGTGGCAGCCCTAGCGATTCGCTACCTAGGTCGCGAAGTACATAGCACGTTAAGCAGCCGGCCAGACGAGTTGACGAGTTGCCAATAATATAACTCAATGAGAGTTCTGCTGCAGTATGGAATATCAAAAATATATATAATACTAGCTGATCCGGCAAACATTGTTTTGCGATAAATGTAAAATTTTTTTTACATTTATCAAAATTCTAGCTACCATTTTTAAGCTCAATAAAAATAATTAACAGCTTTAGATGTTTATAATCGAAAGCGTTTTAAACAATAAAAGTATGCTTCATTTAGGTTAATAAATTAATCTTTATATGACACGTTTGTCGGTTTACCATAGCAGTGCTCAATCAATTGATTACCTACAATACAGTCGAAAAGGATCGACATCTGTTAGAGTCTTTTGGAGTAACAGACAATTGTGACTGTCAATTAATTATAGGCAAATAATTTGCAATAAAATAAAATTGCGACTATAATTAAAGATCTAAGTTACTCTGTCTCTTAAGTTGACCCAGACTGCTCACGGTGTGCCAATTTAATTTAAAATCGGTTAAGTAGTTTAGGAGTCAATCGTGGACAAACATCGTGACAGCAGATTTATATAAAAAAGACGAATGAGTAGCGTAGAGTTTATTGCGAGTTTAGCTCCACGTCCACTGTCAGTTCTCAAAATGGCAGTAATTTTCTATACATATTAACGAGTAATTTTTTCACTAGTTATATGACACTGATTATTATATTAACGAATGAGCTTTTTACTTGAAGTAGTTTAGTTTGTGGGACTTAATCGATACACAAATCTGCATACGTAATGAATTGTCCACCCTCTGTATTGACACACTGTGGGCGTGTTTATAATTATGATTTATTATATTGTTTTTATTTCAATATTATTAGTATTCATGAGCAGTGATTTTTGAAATGTATTTTCTGTATATTGAAAGAATGTGAGACGCGAATTGAACGAAACCGGTTTGAGCGTGAACAAAAATGCTGTCGTTGAGCGTACGGAGCAATTTGAATGTACAGTATAGAATTCAAATGATCCGTTTTTGGCATAATTCGCGTAGGATTATATGTAATTCATTCCTATATGGTTAGCCTATTTGCTCTTGTGTTATAGTTAAAATGATTGTCTCGATAAATGCCCACGCATTAAGACGTTTAATTGCGTTATAAGTGGCTCTGTAGTTATAAAAACTTACTCTATGATAAATATCTATAATATTCCAATCTCATTACCATATAAATACAAAAGTATTTGTACGATTCTCGCTTAAATAATCCCTCAGGTTTAAAACACCGCTTCTTGATATATTCCGAAGAAAAGGTTTCAAACTCGGTGATTAAATTTCACTGTTTTGTATGTGAACTATGAAATGTTGAGTTTTCATTATTACAGTAATTTCGTGTCGATTCCGGCGCGTAAGCGCTTTGTACCGCTATTTTAGATTTGAAAGTGGTTTACCTTGCAACAGTAATAAGTCATTTCAACTGTTTAAATCTGCTTAACGGTTCCGTGCGGATATAAACGTCAATGTTTATGTCTCACAAACATCATCCTACATCTGAACGGCCGTGCTAATTCTTTATGATACTTGGGAAAATCAATTTCTGTCTACAATATTGCGGTCTATATCTCTTTCTTGAGCGACGATGTTTTTTCTCTTTGCAGTTTAATGCAAAAGGACACCGGTATCGCGGTGGTGGTATTGTGGTCTGAAACACAATGCATTGGAAAATGAGCTCTGATTTTGTGAAATACGGTGCATACTTGCGGTCAGACATTAGTTGCATGATATCCTACGGGAAGGCTTGAATTACCGACGGCTACTTTAAACGGAACACGAGATGAAAATAAGACGAGGGTTTTTTAATCGAAGTTATTGTTTGTGAAACAATGACTGAGAAATATGTTGTGAATTTGATCTCCAGCATGCAATAATAAAGAGCTATTCGTATTTCCTTTAAGAAACCTTGGCAGTGGAAAATATAATGTAAGATAAGGTAAAGCACAGTGGAGTGGCCCAGTAACCTTGCTTCGTTTGAATTAGAAATCGGTTATTATTCGACGATCCACTACAGTCACGCGAGAACGTCACGTTTTGGCGATGTTACAGTCCTAATAGGAGCGGTTAGCGATTTATATTGAAGTGATTATTTCTTGTGATTGGATATCAAAGCTGATAACTTTACTTCGTTGTTAATTTATAATAGGGTATTTCTGGTTATGTAGCATCAAAATGTTAGTATGTTGTAGTAGTTGAGGGTTGCTTGAAAATAATTAGACGTAATTTAAGAATTGCTATCTCTATTTCGTTATACGCTAATCGCTCTTACCGTTACCGTCACCTTTGAAGAAACTTCATTAATAAATGTTAATAGTCCAAAATTATCGTGCCTTTGAGCTTATATTTAGAATATAATATTTACACGTTCACAATTTTGTCAGCGTTATAACTGACGTCACATGAATTAGTTAGGCTATAGGTGTTTATAAATCACTTGCATCATGACTCACTCGCCCGCCATCTGTCGTTAATGACCGAGGACCGGTTGTTCCTTGTATCCCTGTCTTGTGTGACGTATATACATTCTAAATTATCTTAAATTACACACAATCATTAATTGGGCTTCCGAAAATGTTTTGTCTTGCTTATTGTTTCGTGTCCTATTGATTCAGGTGTTGTGCCTTACAGGTTGGAGCTTTGTGTGCGGCTGTTTGGGTATTCGGTGATTGGCCGAAACTTCTTTACTAACTATCTTTTATCTCTCTCTTTCCAGATTACCGGATGAGGCTCGCTTTGGCTCGTCGCTGGAACTCTTTTTCGTTTAGGGTTACCAGAGTTTCTTTTACTAATTTCGGCAATTAGTTGATATTATAGATTTACCTTTGAACAGAATTGATTGGTAATTGCTCGTTAAATGTAATCTTAAAGTTGACACATGTTTACCTCGTTAGATGGTTGTCGTGATGTTTCTATGTATATAGTTGAAGGTTAACGTGACTACATTGTCAAACAGAACCTTTTAGCTAAACATCTGGTAACCCTATTCAACTAGTATGTTCACATGCTCACATTCTTACAATGTACTGATGTCTTGTTGAAAGACTAATGCCAAGGACGAGACATACAAGCACGTACTCATGTTTTCTTCTCGTCTATCCTCATTTTATTTTCTATAAAGCGCGAATCTCTCATCTTCGATAGCTGTTTTCTCTTTTCTGTCTTTCCGTGGACCGTGTACATACTCGTCCACACCCTATCTAATAGTAAATGCTTATCTAATCACTTATCGTTGCGCACCAATCGGTGATCTAATTTTGTACGAGTTTTCAGTTTACTTGATAAAGTCTTAATGAGTGGCATTCTCGTTTGAGCGGATCATTAAATTATTTACGAATAATTGCTCGATCTTGCCGTCTTCAACGTGTGGCTAATTTATTTATAGACCACCATCGATTTGGTATCGAATACAATAGGTTCGTGCGTCATCAGAATTTTCAATGTATTGTATTTTGTCACACCACCACCGTTCTTTATGTCATTGGTTATCTATTCGCTGCTTCAAGAGTTGTTTTTCTATCGATCGCTAATTAATTAATATACGAGGCTCACGTTTTTAATATCTTTGTATTATTTTTAATAGCCAATTGTGGTGGTACCCTACATTTAGGTGGTAGCATGGGAAACTAACAGATTTGTGATGAACGGTTGTGTAAAACTTTAGTACTGAAAGTGATAGAAGTGATATAATGGTAATATAGTAAAAATGGAGCGGAAGTTGACACGTGAGGACTTCATGCGTAAGAGTTTTCGGGCGCCGAGGGTATCCCCTGCCCCTGACGGTCAAATCCCGACACATAATGGCGCTGCCTCTCCATCTCCAGTATCATTAGCAATGCTTGAAAAGACTCCACAGCCCCAAAGAGCTCAATATGAAATAACTTCAACCGGAATAGCTCCAAAACGCCTGGAACTGAACAGAGCACACCCGATACATCTAAAGTCATTCCAAGCGTCTGAGACATCGGAGGACAATGGTCCAGCGCCGCCATCAGACGATGTTCTGCGCAAATTGGAAAGACAGATTGGCGAAATGGAGCGAGGCCTTGAAAGAGCTCAGAACGGTACAGTTGAAGTTGACGAGAGAGTGCGTTACGCTGAACATGAGAATCTGCTTCGCACTGGGGTGTCCTCCGTCGGCGGTGGGGGTTATCTTGCAGCAGATTCGGACACAGAACACGATGCTGCCCCCTTCAACAGGAATGAGACGACACGTAGTAGCACCGGCGCCACTGCACCCGCCCCACGACCGGCCACACGTCTAGCCAGAACTAATTCGGACACGCAGCAGCATTCGGTGGCTGCTACAGCCCGTCTCATGAGGAAACTAGCGGACGGAGGAACGAAGGATGAAAAGACCAAAGTGATGTCAAGGAAAGCGATTCAAGCGAGGATGGAGCAAGTTAAACGGTCCGTCGTAGGGACGAAACATGAGCACAGAGTGCTGGCTGAACATAGAGCCGAGCCAAGCGCTGCCAAAACACCCCCGTCTCCTGCCTCACCGCGTTCGTCTGTTCAGGTAATTGAGTGAGCGTCTCTGTGTTTACTTTAAGATCTCGTATCAAATAAGTTCAGCTTTACGAGGCTGTATAGTAAAAGTTTTATATTAGAGATTTTTCTGTATAGGTATATCTAAACATTTTATTAGAACCTTTTTAAAAATAATCACAATTTGTATACATTTTGCCCGAAAAAATTAGGTAGGAAACGCTTTAATGAAAGAATGTAATCATGGCACACTGTACGACACTATCTCGTTAGTCAGACATTGGTGGAAATCAGTAACATGTTCTTTAGATAATTGATAAAAAAGTAACAAAAGATAATAAGAGATATTAAACAACCTTGTTGTTAGTAATTTAAAATTTTGAACGAAATTCTTATCATCTCAATATTAAAATGTATATTAGGAATGCATATAAAAAAATATCCAAGAATAGAATAACCCGATTTGTCACGGAATGTCATACCTAGACATATGCTATTAAATGAACAATATTCGGAAATATTGAAAACATCGGGAAACTCCTTTATTCAGATTATTGTAATCACCACGAGATCGTGTTATGTTGCGTCATCGAGATGTTTATTATTATGTTTCCTAAGGCAACAGTTGTCAAGGTCAAGTTTAATGCTATTGTTATACAGTCAGTTTCATCACTGTCGAAGACATCATACAATGAAAAATTTTTCAGTACATGAAATACACCGGAGTGTTACGAATTGTTAGAGCTATTTTTACCTTATTCGAAAAATTATGCTTGCATACTTTTTGCATATACCCAATGCTTTATAAAGAGAGAGGTCTCACAAACTCAAAAATAAGTGTATGTTAAAATACAGATCGTAATACACGATGAATCCAGTATAGATATTTTATTTACATATAAACGGAATAACGGAATTTACGGTAGCTATAATATATAGATCTTCCAGTTGGATATATGGCTCAACTGTGTGTGTATTCTCCTCTCTATTTTATAGGTTAGCCTCCCTATAATCTAATAAAATCACGGAAATACTAGTATACTATATAGCAACTGTGACAAGCAGTCATAACGCGTCCACTTTGATAGTGCTGTCACTAAATTTAATTAATTGGTTGTGAACCCGAATGTTCGAATCCCGACACGTTGATAGCTAAGTGCGTCCATTAGAGGCTGTGAAGATTTTTAATTGATTGCTTTTATGCTGTGTCGTTGATTGTATCAGTAACTTAGAAAAGTAATCCCTAATTTTAAGAGGTAGAATTATTTCATGTTCTTTTAAATTCCATTCCTGTACGTAGTTTTCTATATTAATCATTTGGCTTTTGTTTTAATGTCTGAATACTTGTTTCGAGTTTCGTAATTCACAATTGTTAATGAATTTTTTTCTTTTACAGGTAAGCTTACGAACAACACTGCGACATGTGTCTTATTATTGAGGTGAGGTTGTTTCAAGAGGTTTTTATATTTCCTAGAAATAACATTTACAGAAATGAAACTCAATTTATAAATTTTCTTAAGTATAAACTTAACTCTCAAATGTTGAATTTAAACAAATTTAATTAAAACTTCATTATAAATATTATCTTTTTCAGCTTTTAATTATGTTTTATGATAGTTGTGTGAAGCTTCCATTAATAGAAAATAATATGAAGCATACATACGTCTCTATCTCTCAAATTATGTATACGGTGTCGTAAGAGATGACTTGTGCATTAGAAAAAAGGAAAGAAAGATAAAACACACCCACAAAATGTAACTATTTAAAACGTACCATATTTTAATATAATATTAGAAGTTGTGTTACGAAAGTGGAGATTGTAGAAATTTCCAAAATTGTCTAAACGTTGATGAATTTGTATGGTGAACATTTTTATTTAATTTTAGCGAAATAAAGCACGCTAAGTGAAGGGTAGTGGTCTTTAAAAAGTTTTGTGTCTAATATAATAGTATCAATGAAAGCAGAAATTATCGTAATCTCCAGCTCGCTCTTACGCCTCCAACACCCCTGCTACGGAACTTGACCGGTTTCCCGTACGGCTTCCCTTATGCCATGCACATAATGCATTATGTACGAGGCGATAACTCGGCACGACGCGAAATTATCACTCGACTGAGTTGAGTGCCAACGAAGTTGTGCTTTTGTGTGCAAGGACCATGAGCTGCCTGTGCAGACCGGTTTTACAGATTTTGGCACTGCAGCAACAGGTATCCGCCATTTTTTTTGTTCGCGCACGCGCAGTACTTGCTAGCTTGTCTGTTTGAAGAGCGCTGGTAGGCACTAGGCTGAACCGAATAGTGATAAGCTATGTTGGATAATTATTACGTACAATTCATTTTTTAATTGAATGATGTGTAATGGAAAATGAATAAAACATTAAATAAACGGAAAATTCTTATATATACATGTCATGTGTATGATAAATGAAAATCACCGTAAACTGGTTATGATTCCAGCTTTTTATGTTGTAATCCCTTTGACCTTTAAGCAACTTGTTTCGGATGCAATTTGAAGCTATTAATGACAGCTTTGATCTCCCGTGAGAGCTTATGCTAAGCAAGGAATAAGCTCCGACTTATGTACAAGTTGAGTTAAGCAAGCGATATAATAAAAACTGAATTATATTATCAATCTCTTATATTATATTAATTGAATGTATCGACTTTGTATTAACAAACCGAAATTTATAATTCAATAACCTTTAATTTTCTGAACATAAAAGAAGCCTTTAAGAGAATTAATTAAATATTTTTAAAGGTGCATCTATGTTAGTATGTTTGATGTTATTCATTGTATTTGGAAATATGTCCTACAGATATGGTTATTAGATCTTGAATATTGACAATTCATTATAATTATAACAAGTGAAAAGTCGCCTCCGGGGACCGTCCTTTTTAATAGCAAAATCCAACAATATTGTCAAAGGTCACCGAACTCGAATGCAAAATCACAATTTGCATACGTCACAGTTAAAAGATTTTACGTCTGGCGCACTGAAAATCTATACAGAATTAAATACAGCGAAGCTTATCAGCTACAATGAAGCCCTTCGTTCATCAAAGGATTTTCCACCTTAAGTCGCTAAAATTTCGGTGTTTTTCAGCTCTGCTAGCTTTTTTCCTAACAATGGAAAGAGATTTTTAATCCGACTCACGTCGGTTGAAAATGAATTCTACGTTACACTATTAAAGTGTGTTTTCGATTGCATGAAAGCAGTTTTAACCTCCACTTCAACCCCCTTGCTTCCGCAGTATCATTTTGGTGCTTAAGGGACGCGCACGTCTGTGTGACAATGGTGTAGTGATGGCTAAGAAACGGGTAAGCCTAAATGGCTGGACTTTGCTAGTGTTTGTTCAATGAGCTTAAATAGTATATATAAATGTGCATATTTTGTTATGGATGACATACAAATTTAATATATAACCCTAGCCTTCATAACTAAAAATAAAACTTTAATCCAATAAATATTCTATTAAATACAATTCTTATAAGTTCAGTATTCGGTTCGTTTTATTGAAATTCGTTCGGGAGTTATTAAAATTAAAAACTTCTTGATTAAATAATTCGCAGAGTTCAAACACCCTTGCAAGCCTTTCAGGCAACGGGAAAATCTGTCTAGACTTTTTAATATCATCATTTCACTGTGCCTTTATATTTAAATTCGAATACCGAAACTACTTAGATTAATTTCCCGCAAGGGCAAATGGGCATAAGGAAAACTCAATATATATATCAATTTACTTTAGAACAAACAGTTATTATACTGCAAAAATGGAGCAGTACTAACTACATATAGTCAATTTGTACAGTAGTATTATGTATGTAATAAAACACAGGACCTTTAATTTTGTTATTTCGTCAATCCTAACTAGTCGGCCTTATTGCCATTGTGCGCATACACGAAATACTAAATTTTGTGTGTACCAAAATATTTCTGTGTGAGAACATTCACATTACATTTGCTTAATCAACCTTATGTTGTGGTATTATAATAGAAGAAAATTAATTATTAGATAGGAAATAGGAAAATCTATCTTATTGCCAAGTGATGAAAAACGATAGCGACAGTATTGTAGTTGTTACCTGTTTCGTTAAAAAAATTACAAAATTTGTTAAACATATCGAAATATTTCTGACGTGCAGCCTCGAGTGGGTCAGTAAGTCAGTGTCGATCGATACTGCAGTGCGGCGAGTACACAGCTTGGTCATATTTGAAAACAAAAGCTGGGTTGTTTAGTTTAGGCGTTTTCAGTTTAATAGCGAAGAAATCACATGATCCCTTAGAATTAACAGCATGTTTACACCTTTACCAAGTTAATAAAGACTGATCAACGAAATAGAACTCATTCGAGCCCTGTAAAAACGCCGTTTGACCGTAGATTGTACTGATTGCCACTTGATGACTAATATTGATAGTAAAAGTAGATATTATACTAGAGAGAAAAATAACAGATATTTTATTAACTATATAATGTACGAGTACTTACCGCTGCAGCTAATACAACTGATTTTGGCATATTTATGTTATGTGAAAACACTTTTTATACGCAAAATATGTTACTGACTTTAGACGAAAGCAACTTTATCGATGCTATCGGTGTGATGGCCAAGGTTGACTGTCAAAGGTAGTTTGACACTTAGCCTTGGTATTAAGTAGACCCTCTATACTCTATAGACTTTAAAAGGCCTCTGGGACTTAGTGTTGTAAAGGTGGGGTTTTCTGTACGATTTCTGTTTGATAACGATTAAATAGAATACCCGAAAACTTTGTTTAAAATGACATTGATTTGGTTAAGGATTAATATCATGTTTATGAACGCAAACGCATTAAATATATATTATAAAAATTGGGAGCTAAAAATGTAAACATTTCTCAATCTCACATGTACAAACATATACGAATTTTTATATTAGTGTAGATGACTCATCCAATAACTTAACCAAAGCTAAAAGAACGCTGGACAATATTTGTGAGACGAACGATTTTATAATGATCTAGTGATGGTGTGCTCGTGGAACTAGCAGCTATGGGCGTCAAGGGGAAATATTTGGTAAAACTATTTATTAACTGCATGTCTACTAGTGATTCATGATTTATAAAATCATCAATGCATGCTGTATAATTAATATAGAATATTTATTTATTTTTAGATGTTTTAAGATAAGTCGTTTAACATTTATAGGTTTAATGCAGTATGTTTTTTTTAAATCACAAATCTGAAATTCCCCTTCTATCTTCTTCTAGCGGAACTCGGAAGTAGTGGGAAGCAATACTCTGTGAAAAGACCCACAAGCAGTCGATGACTCATCGAGCGCTGTTCGTAGAGGCAACTTCCTCATGATGCTCCGGTTTCGGGGCGAAACGTACGTCGAGTGGTTGTGGATTTTTCGCGGAGTATTGCTTAGATATACATACATACATATTGGTCTATTAGGGTTTTGTCTTAGTCACGTTGTCCTGAAGTATAAGGCAACGCAAATAATATATTTCAAGGCGTCCAAACCCGAATAATCCGATCCTTGATTGGAGGCGAAATAATTGTACGCAGAAAATTTTAATATTTTTTCAAAGTTGTATTTCATTATCAAAGCATCAAACGTTTCATAATGTGAATATTTTCCATAAAAATGCAAAATGGTAATGTTGAAAACGTACTCGGGAACTCGGAGGAATATTAATTCGCAAATATCACGCGATCTGATACTGAATGTTTTTCTGTGGTATTTATAACTTTGCTTTAAAGGTCAACTCAGACAGCAATGGAGGTTCTCAAGGGATCCTGAGGATTTCATGAAGGGTTCTGCTCAGATGCTAAACATAATGCCCAATGATATACTGTATAATTAGAGAATTATATAGATTTTATGCCCACGTAAATTTCACATTAATCATAAACTTGAAACCACAATTGGAACTCATCAGCTGTTTTATTTACAATGGTATTTATGATATAAACAAACGCTACCTAAATCATATGTTTAGTTATATACAACTAACATTAACCGCATAAAGTAGGCTAAGCGAAGGCTCGATGTTCCAAATAAAACCGCTAGCTCTATAATAGCACTCAAAGAGGCCCGAATACAGTTTCAATTAACCAAGCAAAGACTGGCCTAAAACCCGCTTACCGCAAGAGCATTGAGACAAGCCACCGAGACAGGTGACCTACATGCCGACCCGCATACGACACGCCGCACACGCCAGCTTCGTTCTGTGGGTTGTCAGAACTACGAGAGTCCTCGTTTCCCCTCTAAGTTTCAAGTTTATACTAAACAAAATGAAACTAACAACATATATCTAAAACTTTGGCAACTACTATTTGAACTTAACTAGTTACGTTGATAGCAATTTATTTGAACACATTTTTACACACGGTTTGTTAGCCGCAAAGTAAGCGATAGCTTTTACCAGCTGATCCGGCAAACGTTGTTTTTCTATAAATGTGATTTCTAGCAATCATTTAATTATAGACAAATAATTGGTAATAAAATAGAATTGCGACTATAATTAAAAATATAAGCAATCCTATCTCTTAAGTTGGACCAGACTGCTCACGGTGTGCAAATTTAATTTTAAATCGATTAAGTAGTTTAGGAGTCCATCACGAAGAAATATAGTGACAAGAGATTTATATATATTAAGATAATGAGTGCTAACGTAACCTGTAAAGGTATATAAGCATAGATCATTGTATAACACAGTCACAGTCCAGACCACAGCCAGTAGTTATGCTCGTCACACAAATATTGGCCACACAGGGCTCGAGGTCGTAAATCCATATTAAAAAAAATATATTTGCAAGCATTACCATAAGCAATAAGTAAATTCATGTTTTATCTACACTAATATTATAAAGAGGAAAGATTTGTATGGTTGTAATGAATAGGCTCAAAAAGTACTAGGCTGAAAAAAATTCTTTCACCAATTGAATGCTACATTCTTCCAATTTTACATAAGCATTTCATGAAAAAAATAAGGGATGCTATTTATGTGTTTATATTAATCCTTATCCAAATAAATTATTTTATAGTCAAGACCATTTAACAAACTATAGTTTTTAAATTATTTAAATTGGACTTTCCATTCAAAAGATGTTACGAATTAAAAAATTCAAACAGTAAACAAAACCGCCATAGCGCCGTGGCCAGTTAATATTAAATATGTTTATTCCGAAGGATCAATTGTTTTGGATTTGAGTCTCCAAGCTTACCCCACGTAACGTAACTATTCGGTAATGGAATGTAGAGCTGTTTATATATTTAACAATATCCGGATTCTAGTCGTAGCATGCGAGCTCTTGTTTTAGTCCGTTGTTAACAGGGTGGAGCACTGTTTGTCCTAATGGCGTTCCGCTTTGAGCAGACCAATTAGTTTGGAGTGCTTTGACAACTAGACGTAGAGAAATACCGCATTTCTTTTATTGTATACGGGAAAAGGGCAATTGAGCAGACTGAAAAAAACAGTTACGCGCCTTAGACTCAACAAAACTAGGGTCATACAATATATCATATATATTGTTTGATATATGGAAATGTTTTTGAGGCTCCACAAGACCCTTAAACATCACCTACTTTGTATTTAAAAGCACTTTCTTAATTACGTCCAAAAGGCTTCGAGTGAAAATTAATTTGCGAAATTTCCTCCTCGGTATTTAAAAATATAAAATTCGTTTTTCTTTTGTGTTCCGATTTTGCAGTATTCGTCTAAAAATTTTGCAGATGCCTCAAATGCCTTCCAACTCTTGAGAGTTTGAGAGAAACTCCTGCTTAGTTTGTGGTGGAAATACGATATTTATTGAATATGATATGCTTTGAAATAAACAAAGGTATTATCAAAGTTGGACTTAATATCAGCGGTCGGTGTTATTACATTGTTATCAAACTATCATAGTTTGGTAAAACATGAATGACTATTTACTCGCTTTTAGGTCAATGCATCCAGTAGACTTGATGCGGGCATCTACCGCACTCCGTCTAGAGTATTTGGTTAGGCCAAATATTTCGCAATAAAGCCGTAGTTTTGCACTAACAACGATTATTATTCTAAGTTATATAGAGATATTTTATGCTAAGATTTTCACGCGCTTTTCAATACGTTGCGACGGATAGCAGGAGATAGGAACCGCCATCCGGATTCCGGACGTCCGTCCCCGACGGGAAACTATCGAAGTGGGAAGCTCCATGCTTCGTTATGCGAGTCCTGTATTGTGTTATGGAAAAATTGTGCTGGGGTTGCTATTAATGATGATGAATATATTTGTGCGACTTATATAACGACATTGAAAATAATCTCTAATCAATTTCCTTGTGTATTTCTTGTGAGTTATACAAGTGTATGTAATGATTAATTTTATCGATTATATGTACTGTATCCATGCAAACTTCATACTATATATATCACATTTGTACTGCACAGTGTAAGATATCAGAAGCTAAGTCTTGCGCATGCGTTAGAACTTATCAGCCGAGGGCAGACGGCAGTTTCGGGGTACAGACGCGAGCGATCGGATGCGTATGTACCCCGAGCTTCCACATGAGAAAGCTTGATTTAGTTGACACATAGATAAATGATTAATTAGACAAACAATTGAAATCATGTTCCTTTTTACAGGTAAGCTCGTAACGGTGTCAGCAACTGGGTAACATGGGTTCCAGGTAAAATAGGGTTAATAGTATATGAATGTAATATTGTTCAACATATTACATTATTACACCGGTATTTCTTATTGCATTCATTTTAAGCGTTCAACGCTATTTTGAAGAATAATAATCTGTTAAAGATAGGATATAATACACATTAGATAAATCTTTAAAGAAATATGTGAAATCCTTTATTCTGGTCAAAATGTCTTATATGCAGCAGCAAGACCCATTCAAATCTATTTTTCTTATTACATTTTTTTTAAACAACTGGCGCGCTGTTGCCTAAATATATAAAATTACATACAATATTATAATATACTAGCTGATCCGGCAAACATGTGACAGAAACAGATTGATAGAAATCACATGTTTATGTGTAATCTAAAGCGTTTAACAAAAAGAATGCTTTATTTAGGGTTATAAAATCTTTATATCACGTTTGTCGGTTTACAATAGCGGTGCCATCTATTGATTACTTACTCAATCCAGTCGAAAAGTATCGACATCTGCTAGAATCTTTTGGAGTTAACGGATAATCGTGACTGTCAATTAATTATAGACAAATAATTTGCAATAAAATAAAATTTCGACTATAATTCAAGATGTAAACTATCCTATCTCTTAAGTTGGACCAGACTGCTCACGGTGTGCCAATTCAGGAGATTTATATATATATAAAATAATATTATTAATATAATTTTTCAGTCTACACTTTCAAGTGTATAAACACCGGAATACAAGAAGCGGCCTTTTTCACCTTAAGTTAACGAATCATATAACAATAATAATTTACTTAAAATATCAATGTACAAAAATTAGTGCTTTAGTGCTTTAATAAAATTCGCACTTTTTCATTACTGTCACTAATTAGGCAGATATGCCAATAGATAATAAAGATTTCATAGGTATTGTTACCTATCCAATAAACTCCTCTGTGTTTTATACAATTCAATGTACTGAGGTGGCACGTTCAGATAATACCAATTGGTCTAAATATTTTGATCTAGAGACGTATACTATACACTCAGTCAATGTATTCCGTATCATTTTCAATAGTTAGTATTAGCTGTTTAAAACCTTTGTTATCGTATATATTCATGATGTCACTTAATCAAATATATCTGACGATAAAAATATTTGCAGATATTCTCGCAAAACGCTTTATTTGTAGCTAAAACTTTTAAAATATAACAAAATGTGATTATATACAGTTCTTGTAAGCTCATTAAGGTGCAGTCTTGTGACATCGTTAATTTCCCATTAAACTTGCGCGTGTGTTGACTCGTAAGTGCTGGATTTGAAAATGTGAGGCCACGCCCTCTATTTATTCTTACAAACACAGTAGTAAGAGCTCGTTATTTACATCGTCATTTTGTCTATTTGTACTATCATTAGATTTGTTTTAAATGCACCTTTGTTTTAAGAGAAATGTAAGTTGAGACAATGTTTTATGTATTCTGCATATATAATTTAAAACAAAATTCTACGGTACGTTCTACGGTTATATCTAAAAAAAAACAGCTTTGTTTTTTCTAGTTGCTTGTAAAAGAAAAATTGCGTGTATGTAAGCGTATAATCTGTAACGGTTGATAATTTTTCACGCCCTATATCTAATGTATACAGCGTGTGTTCGTGCTTCAATGCACAGGGTGCTTGAAATAGCGACCCCAGTCGGTCAGTCTGCCGTCGGTGCTCCTTTATTACGGGGTCTGATAAAATTAAAAAACCCGCGAGAATTATATTGTTACGTGTTTTATGATTTTAAAAGGTGTATGGAATGCTGTGAAATTTTGGTTAATATAGCTGATATAATAAGAATTAAATCAAAAAACTTTAATCCGAGCGCGGTTTGAATTTGACAAGTTCTGACCTCCGGTGTCCTAAATAGAAAACAGATATTGTATCGATTTTACGCGATTCAACATTTACACATTGCATTTTAGTACGTGGCGTTGTTAATTTCACCTGATTTTTATTATTTTACATATTTATATTGAATACGTGAAATCACTTATATACAAAAATACGCGTCGAATTGTAAACCTCTTGAAAATGTGTGTTATATAAAATATATTATGTCGATTCAACTTTTGGTTTCTAGGCTGACCTAAAGAATCGTCTCAAGCGAACCACTATCAATATCGATTTGAATTTATTTAAAATTCAGTCTATTTTGATTCGAAGGTTGTGTAGCGTAGGCCTATAAATACTTTACAATTACTATAATTTGGTTAGCCTTCGTCTATTCGAGTGTCGTGTAAGTTAATTTATAAAGCCAAGAGGTCATTTTAAAAGAACAAAACCATTCCTTCAAACATTCCATAATCTATAGGTGCCAGTGAACTGGTGTGAATTGAAAAAAATATTTTATTTACTGAGGCTTATCGCGATATATGAGCGGAGTATAAATGAAAAATGTCGTGGAAACTGAGATTTTTTCCTTTTCACCTGTGTTTATTACGGCTGTTAAAATTAATTTATAGTGAATAAATTCACCTTCAACGCAACTTACAGTAATGTCTAAGACACTCAAAATATCTAACGAAAAATGAAGGTAACTTAAAAATAAGATTTCTTGATAAATAAACCTAAAAATAAAAACCATTGAGTTTTTTCAATTGTATGTTGTGTATTTTTAGATGGATTGCTGATTTGGCAATTTAATTTATTTATATTTTTGCGAATGCAATAGTTATTCTGTTTTAATCTTTTAATATAACAAAACACTCACCTCGTTAATGTTCCACCCTCTTGTGCGATAACTGTGTGAAAACAAAGAGATGTTTTTATTTATTTTAATATAATTTTAAGATTGAGAATAAACAATGAAATTTTTTTACAAGATTGTGTGTACAATTGTGGAATTATAGATTACGGAGCGTCTTTGTTGTATATAAGTGAAGTCGTTAAACCCCTTTACTAATTAGTAGGATATCTCGTAGGTATTAGGTATACGTGTTAGTTTGACTATATGAGGGTCTCTCATAGACTAAGCTGACACTGTCTAGACTAGCAATGTCTTTATAAACCGTTGTGTGCATTTCTGATTGTCATGTCTTATATTACTAACGACTGGAACGAGATATAAATATAAATATAACCCTCGTCTGGTAAGATAATTTGGTACACATATTTTTACACGCGTTATGTTATACGCAAGATACGCTTTTATAGCGTGTATGGATGCTAAAATACTACACACACACACACACAGAGTTATGCTCATCACACAAATAGTGATTATCTCTCACACTATCACTCGATTCGGCAGTCCAGAACTTTACATCAGACCCCATAATTAAGTATTGCCAGACGATCAAATTTAGTTATGTAAATATTATTGTATGTGTTAATTATATACCAGAATGTTTACTGAATCATTATCGCATAATTTAGCTAAATTAGTGTGACTCTACGTTCGGTGCTATGATAACGTGTTGTGTTAGAGTTCACTGTGTCTGTGGTATTGTTCTGATTATGTGAGACGAAATCTTTAGTAAGCAATCGGGGTTTGGTTTGGTAATTTAAATTTAACAATATCTTGACAATACATTGACGTCACATGCAATCGTTGTTAGCGCGAGCAACGTAATTTATTTGTTACGCATTTACTGTAAATGTGGAAGTTTTAATTCAGTGATGGTGAAAACGTAACGGACAAATTTATTGATAGTGTTGTATTATTAGAAAGAACCATTACCAAATATAAATTGCCTTATAAATAAATAATGATATAAATAATGTACTCGTAAGAATGAAATTAGATATTTTGTGACATGATGTGAGGTAATTGTTTAAAAGTTAATACTTTAGAATCGCAATCGTTGTTTAGACTGGAGGTCAAAACTAAGTGATAGCTTGAATTATTCCGTAATCAAAAACTCGCGAAGGTGATTAGTAAATAATATTATACGAACAATAACAGCTGAATACAGTTCCAAATTCAAATCTTGGAGGGCGTGGTCTAAAGGTGCGGCTTCAAAGTAGCCACAAGTGAAAACAATTTGTGCCATATAACTTTTGTGGGTTCGGTTTTAAATCAGTCAAAATAAATCCCCAAACGATGAGAAACCGTGTCCTGCCCCTGTTGGCTCCCGTGTTTTTGTCAAAGTTGTGGAGACGGCGACGCAGAGCGAAAGCCATCGAAAAACTGCATGGGGTATGTTTAAGACGTAAATAAATTGGTCGTCCACGCTATGGGTCCGTGGTAAACCTTGGTGTGATTATAATTCGAATGATAGCTTACTCTGTTAAGGAATATCGTTCGATGAGCCCATTTTAAATACCTTTTAACACAATTTGTCAGCAAGGGACGATTTTTTTTCTATTGCCAAGTCAAGTACTTCTTACAAGTAAAGAGTCAATTTTATCAACGTCCGTGAACTAGCTGATCCATCTAATCATTTTTATCAATACAATAAGATAGTCAAACTCTAGTGTTTCTCATGTAAATAATGTTAAATATTAACATATTAACTAAAAACGAAAGTAAAAAAATCAGTAAAATCAGGCGTAACATAGTGAAAGTCAAAGTAGCTATTAGAATAGAATTCTGCAGAAGCAAGTGTCGCTAATAATGTAATAGTTGATATTTAGTTATAAAGCAATTATGGATATAAAAGATTTTCTATATAAGCCAATGTTTTATCGTGAAATCGCGGACGAAGTAATACGTGTTTCACATAAACGTGATGTATTTCGTCAATTTGTAGCATTCGATACAATTCGGTGCTTAGCCTTAATCTCTTGTCATTTAACTTGTAGGAAAAGTAAGAATCTTCCCGCGAAAGGGTCTTAAATTCTTCCGATAAACCCAAGGCCGTTGACCTTACGTAACTGCGTAATAAAGGTTGAACGGTCTCCTTAGATCGCATGAACTTCTGGTATCTGAAATTTGTGAATGCTATTATGTACCTCAAGCGATTAAATTATAACCATGAGCCATAGACACTAGCTATATTTGATTGCTTAATAATATGACGGTAAAAATTTGTTTCATGACAAATGTTTGCTTTATGCATACTTAGTTATATATAAGAGGAAGGGAATGAAAGTATTATTACACGACAAGTTTTAAATATCATATATTTTAAATAATAGCAAATATTAGACCACGTTTTTTGAAATTAGATCATAGATAACAAATTCGTCCTGCTTCATGCTATATTACCTGCGTTGAAAATTATCATAATACAGAAACCGATAAGTTTGCCATCGATGTTAATATGATTTCTTCTATATTTGGAAATCAATTATATATCATAAATTTATAAATTTCAGAGCGCTTCGGAGACCTCTGCGGGCGCTGGGGGCGCCTCATCCGGGGGCAGCGCCCGGGTGTCTTCGCGGTCCAGGACGTCAGAGGAGCCCCACATCGGTGAGATTTATTATACTGTATTGTTTGTTTCAATATATTGAATATTGAATATCGTGAATTAACTGATTAATCTAAATAACTTGTAATTTTATTAAGTATTTTGACGTTATTTTCCAGGCAAGTACAAACTCCTAAAGACAATAGGAAAAGGCAACTTCGCTAAGGTGAAGCTGGCCAAGCATGTGCCGACGGGCAAAGAGGTCGCCATCAAGATCATAGACAAGACTCAGCTGAATCCTGGATCACTACAGAAGCTCTTTAGAGAGGTAATTTTAATATTATTTGCCAAGAAGTTACAACAAATAATGAAATTACAAGATCAGCCGTACATTATAGCATTTTAAATGACTTTAATATTCTCGATACGTTCCCTTTAAAGCATTACTCGGTAAAGGTGTCACATGTGGTAGGGAGTTTAATTATTGTGATCGTATATTGCATAGAAATTTGTTATTGAAATAGAATTAGTTTAAAGAAAAACATTTTATTAACGGATTAAGTTATGTATTTTTACAAAATTTAAATACATTTTACATTATTTTCCGACGTTTCGCACTATACAGCGTGCGTGTATAGTGTTTTACAAAATTTAAATATATTTTACTTTATTTTAATTACATCGTCCAATAGTAAAAGACATCTAATAGTCTACCGTGACCACGCATACTGTAAAGTACGTGAAACGTTAGAAAAATTTAAAATAATGTAATATACTGAAATTTTGTAAAAAATACATTGCTTAATCCGTTAATAGAGTGTTTTTGTTTATGTCAATAAAAGACAATATTATAGAATTAGGTTTTAATCTCTGTCAAATGAAATTTCAGGTGCGGATAATGAAGATGTTGGACCATCCAAATATAGTGAAACTATTCCAAGTCATCGAAACGGAGAAGACGCTATATTTAGTAATGGAATATGCATCCGGTGGTGAGGTACGTGAATAATATATTTTCTTTTTCTTTTATTACGATAAGTAGATATTTTATAGAAATTATTTTGTTCGGTTTTATTTCGCCTGCCAAACTTCGCCAATAATGCTCCAATTAAATGTATGTAGTTCGCTTTTCTGTTTCTTATAATGTGGCTAGTCCATTTCTCTTTTTTACTCTTGTGTAAATCTGTCAACTTTTCTTATTCCGATACTAAATCCATCTAATAATATCAAATATTGGCGCTAACTAAAGACTTGTAATATTCAGGTTTTCGACTACCTGGTGCTGCACGGGCGTATGAAGGAGAAGGAAGCTCGCGCAAAGTTCAGGCAGATTGTCTCCGCGGTCCAGTACTGCCATCAGAAGCGGATCATACACAGGGACCTTAAGGTATTTTATTGTTATTTACCAACATAATTACATATCTATGTACGGACTTAATATAAGTATAATTATAGGTAATTAATGTTTAACAGAAAAAAGGTTTGGTCACAAAAAGAAGATTTTTTTTATCAACTAGATATAACAAAATTAAACTTAAAAATTAACAAAAGAAATATACGTGTAAGATTTTAAAGTTAATTTTTCAAGATTAAAGTTAGATAAACTGTTACAGTTCATTATACAGTTTCAGCATACTAGGAACGGCAGAATCACAGCCGATACGTGTTCTGGGGAATGGTATTCTAAATAGAGCTAGAGGCTTCCTGGGTAGTCTAGATCAGTGTCTTTTAACCTTGTTCATGATGTGACTCCTCTAGAATAAAAAAATATTTCGCGACCTCCTTTGACCCACAAGTTGAAAAACAATGGTCTAGATGAAACATTAAAATAACAATAAAACTAACTGCAGCAGATAATAATAATATATATCGTAATAATAATAATCGATTCTTTTCGAGTAATTGACACGGGAACAGTAGTTCAAGAAGACTACGACGTTTTAAAAATGCATTGCTAATAGAATTGTAGTTTATAATATTGTCTTTTATTAACATAATTGTTACCCATTTAAAGAAAAATACTTTATGAACGGATTTAAGTTATGTACTTGTTGTGCTGATTTTATGTTAAATACCAGGCGGAGAATCTGCTGTTGGACGGTGAAATGAACATAAAAATTGCCGACTTCGGCTTCTCGAACGAGTTCACTCCGGGAGCGAAGCTGGACACGTTTTGTGGTTCGCCGCCCTACGCCGCCCCAGAGCTGTTCCAAGGTACGCGCTTTTGCGAAGTTGAAGAAATGTGGGTAGACCGCAAGTGTTGAGGCTCATGATACTTATATCTGGGGTAGCACGCGTGGAAGAAGCAAAGGACAGATTCAAAAGAAAATGAGCAAATCAAATTTCCTTATTTGAATTATAAATATGTTGTTAATATTTGGAGTTAGTTTTGTATAGAACATCCAATAAACAAGGCATGACAATTGTTACAAATAGTCACTCCAAGTGTCAAAATTGTATTAAATTAAGCAAGTATTAAATTTAGTTACAAATTTAGTCTCGAACACTAGAAGCACATTTTCGACACCGGAGCATCCTCAGGATGTTGGCTCCTCGATTATCGTTCTTTGCTAAATATTGATGTTAAATTGGTCTATTAGAATGATAAATTGTACTCAAATGTACTAACTAATCTCTCGGATGTTTTTTTGAAGCCAAATATAAATATTATTCCAGGAAAGAAATACGACGGTCCGGAAGTCGATGTGTGGTCGCTGGGTGTGATTTTGTATACTCTGGTCTCGGGTTCGCTTCCCTTCGATGGATCCACGCTTAGAGAGTTGAGAGAGAGGGTGCTCAGAGGGAAATATAGGTATGTTGTTTATTAACGGTACTTGGAAATATTTTACAAATTGCTGATGGCCATACATTATCTAACTTTAAAGACTTTAGAACCTAACTAGACTCAGTAACGGAAACAAACTCTGTGAAGATTTAAAAGTAAAAATTAATTAAATCGTTCAGTATTCTTTATAATCAAAGTATATATCATCCGTGAAAATTTCAACATCCGTCGTAAGTCATCAGAATTGTGTTTTCAGAATACCGTTCTACATGTCGACCGACTGCGAGAACCTGCTGAAGAAGTTCCTCGTGCTGAACCCGGCGAAGAGAGCCTCCCTCGAGAGCATCATGAGGGACAAGTGGATGAACACGGGCTACGAGGAAGACGAGCTCAGGCCCTACGTGGAGCCGCAGCAGGACTTCAAGGACCACAAGCGAATAGGTCAGTCACTCACTGCTTCACTGCCATTCGACTTCATAAGCGCTGTATACTATTTTAACAATTCCACACGTCTTAGAATTACAGAATATACTGGAATCGATTCCAGTTTAACTAACACTATTTCGCTAACGTATATTTCCCAGCTTTATTATGGAACTCGGTTTTATTAGATGTATGGTAACCATGGCTTCGATGGCATATATTACTAATGACATCGTGAGGCCTGTATCCACTTTTATAAACAAAGCCGACTGTTTGTGGAATTATCTGCGAACATTGACGCACGAAGCATTATTTACATGTATTTGATGATATTTCTTGTATTTCATGCGTGCAACGTAAACGAGCACAGCGCAAGTTGGTACGTTCACGATCTAAAATAGAATACGTATTCTGTCTTGTTCGTACGCCTATAACAATATGAAATGAGCTTGCACATATATTTTCTATTTTCAAGTATCATGTAACTGTTGTATACTTGTATTTATTTTATTGAATTAATATACTCATTTTTAGTGGTAATTTTTTTTTATAGTTGAACAAGACAGAATTTTAATGTTGTGGCCTTATTTTAACCGCCTAAGCACTTCGCTTGGTTTTTTTTTTTTAGTTTATTAAATGCATGTTTTTATAGCTTATCTAACAGATAGTATCTAAGTCTGTTCTGTTTCCTATTTCTATAAGGAGTATATGGAAGTTCTAAATGAAATATATAAATTTCCATGTAAAGCAATAATATATATAAAATATAGTCGATAGAACTATCCAAAGCCTACAATAATTATTAATTTTTCAACATAAAAATATTTCCATATTATTAATAGTAATTAATTATTAATTAATTATTATTAATTAGGAAAGCCGGGGGTTGTGGCGTTCCTTGGGAGAGGCCTATGTCCAGAGTGGACGAAAGTAGGCTGATGATATGATGATATAAATGGTCTAAATTTCAGAGGCACTAGTGTTGCTAGGTTACAACAGACAAGAAATCGAGTACTCATTGGCGGAAGCGAAGTATGACGACGTGTTCGCAACTTACCTCCTCTTGGGCAGAAAAAGTACAGATGTGAGTTTCTTGCAATACTACTCTTATTATTAAAACTCTAAATCATTTTGCTTGCACCAAATCGGATTACGGAATCGTAGAGATGGTCGTGGACCGGTGAAACAAGAAGTTTTAAATTAACCAGTATAAGAATGGCATATATAACTTCCTTACTTGTATATACATGGTGTAAATAGCAAAAAAAAAAGTGCTAGTTCATCTTTCTAGACAGCGCGTAACGTTGGCATAAATATCATTAATATTTTTTCTTATTTTTAGAAGTTGTTTCCTGAAAATAAAATTCGATTTTTATTTTTGTATGATAACATTACAAACTTACATATAATCTCTCTTTACAATATAATAATCTTTAAAAAATTTTATCCATTATAGAGCATTTAATTGAAATGTTTATTTGACATTTCAGCCGGAATCGGATGGAAGTCGATCGGGATCGTCCCTGTCTCTCCGGAACGCGGCCGCCCCGCCCAACTCCCAACAGCAGACGACCAACGCACACGCAGGTAAACAGCGCTGACGTCATTCACCCATACAATTAACTTCAAATCTGGCAATACTCGCTAATGTTTGAAAGTCTCTATTCAAAAGCGCTTGGGCTCCGAACAAATGCCTATGTTTCTACGTTTTACAATTTCTGATACAAAGTTTAGCGTATCGTAAATATCGTATGAATTTATTATATACATCGACCTCTATAGAACCGCCTCAAATATAATAACATACTCACATACTCGCTTGAGGGTTGTTAAAATACAAATAATTGGGGCTTTCTATTTCAGGGCTATAGCTTATCTAACTGGGCTCAGACTATATGCCGTAACGTTGTTTGACACCTGTCAGACGTCACACGTCTGACAGGTGTCCTCGTCACGGAATATTGGACTAAGCGATAGATATCATTTGAGGTCCATTTGTTAATTTCGCGCTGGCAATTAAGTGGATAGGCATCCGATTAATTGCAAGCGGCCATGCTTTTTATTTTACTGTGTATATTATGTGCGCTTGAACGTTTTGTACACCCATCATAGAACTTGTGACGTGCGTTGTAACGTTGACTTTAATTAATTTCGTGTATATTAGGCTCGATGATTTCGCCCGAAACAACGCTGTAGGTTGCAATTAATTGTCATCAAGAGAGATTATTGCTGCCAAAATTAAGATTTTGTATCGATTTGTTAGGTATAAAGTCATTGGTGCAGTTATGTACTCTTGTATACAATATATGCACGATTTCAAGTTTTTATACAATGAGTTTGTGAATGGTCTTTGAACCTCTATCATATCATTTTGATCCTTGCACGGGTGTGTTTATTTAAGATATCTAAATGTGTAGTCGATTCACATGTCTTGTTTCCAAATGTGAAGTTACCCATTTTAGAGCATCGGTTTCAGCGGTCTTTGGAGTTTTCATAATGGAGATGTTTTGGATAAGATTACCTGCAACGGTACAGTCTGGATTTTAATGGTCCTTACAGTTTAAATCAGTCTAATCGCATCGCTTTAACGAGAGTACTCACCTGTCTCTCGTCATTCCAAAGTAAAGTCCCGGAAGGAAAGAAGGCTGCAGGTTCGTGTTCGTCGCCGTGTGGTTAGGGCTAGTGGTAGGGCTAGTGGTAGGGGTGTGGTGTGCGGGAATGTAGTGTGGTGTGGTGCAGGCGCGGCGTGCGGCTCTCCGTCGCACCGCGGGGTGCAGCGCAGCATCTCGGCCAGCGCCAGGCCCGCCGCCTCGCGCCGCGCCTCTTCTGGCGCCGAGGTCTTGCGCGCGCAAGGTAATGCCCGCCTCATGCACACTTTCCATTTCCCATCACTTTACGTTCTCATCATCATCCGTTTTCATCATCATCCGTTTTCACCATCATCCGTTTTCACCATTATCCGTTTTCATCATTATCCGTTTTCATCATTATCCGTTTTCATCACTGTGCGTTTTAATCTCTTTTTCATCACTCTTCATTATTCATCACCCACGATTTCGTATACAGTAAGAACTACTTCTCGTCTCAACCTTATTTTCATGATTCCTAGAAACACGTCAATCTCTATAAATATCTTAAAAACTTGGCCGTTTTATTTATGTTATTTAATGATCCTAAATTCAGCAACTAAGTTGTCACCAGATGTTTTATTATTTATATTAAAAAATATGAGACTAATGTAAGATATGAAAAGCAATGTTTTGAACTTATTCTATTGCAAGACTAAATGCTTTAGTTTCTAATCCATTGTTCACACATTATAAACTAACACTACTTATTCCCGAACGATCCATATTCTTGATCCACAAATATATGTATAATGCACGTTTATGTAAATTTTCTTTGCATGTCTGTCATTTTGGGCATTTAGTGTTTACTGTCAGATAGTTTATGAATGCTTGTCTATTAAGTTAATAAGTACCATACAACGCTGTACTATAAGATGTTTCGAATCTACTAATGCTATTACAAGATAACCCTGATTAAGAATATTGTTATAAAAGATTAGTTTTCTTTAAAGTATATGCTTTGTTATCATAACGAACAGCCTCCGACCTGCATTAAATCAATTATGAGGTACAACTATCAATTTTATCTCAGATAAATTTAGATGTTTCCATTGTTTGAATTGTTTAAAACAAACTTGAATGAATATTTTTTAATATCACCGTAACCCTTGTGTTAATACTGCATGCTATACCCTCTCTGGAGCATGTGTAAATGCATCCATAGCATGACATACTGAGTAGGATTCTCCTCTTTCCTTCTAGAAGTACTCTAAACAGATGGGCCTGATGATAAATCGGTAATAGCTAAACGGAGTCATTTAAAGAAAGACACTTTGTTAACGGATTTAAGTTGTGTATTTTTGTAAAATTTAAATATATTTCGTATAGTGCGCGAAACGTCGGAAAATAATGTAAAATGTATTTAAATTTTGCAAAAATACATAACTTAAATCCGTTAAAGTGTTTTTCTTTAAATGAGTAACATTTATGTCAATAAAAGACAATATTATAAAGTGACTTTACTTTTGCAGTCATACATTTTGGGTCTCGGATAACATTAGTTATTAATATCGCTTGCTTTTGAGAGGGTATTCTATTTGTTTTTAATTGTCTACTAAATGTTCGCTAAGCCTTTATTGTGATATCGGTTACTGAAAGCTTATGTGTTTTGTTATCATTACTAGCTGTTTAAACTTAAAACGTGATCAAATAGCGTATGAAGACTCGTGTCTTGCTTATTCATAGTATAAACATTCGCATAACTAAGACTTATTACAATGGTTGACGACGATTCATTACGATTTGTTCAATTTGAAATTTTCTTGAACAAATATAATACTGAACAATTGAAATAAAGATTTCTGGTTCATTATAGGAATTATTTCGCGAAAAGTGTGTAAATAGGTTTTGGGTTTGCAGTGGGTACCACTACCAGTGCAGCGAATAATACCACGTCTGCGGCCACCACTACGACCTCCAATTTCAAAAGACAAGTAAGTGTTATCTTATATATAAAATTCTCGTGTCACAGTTTTCGTTCACATGCTCCTCCGAAACGGCTTGACCGATTCACATGAAACTTTGTGAGCGTATTAAGTAGGTATGAGAATCGGCTAACATCTATTATTCACATCAGTAAATTTCAGGGATAGTCCACCCCAAAAAAATATATTTTATTTTGTAAACAAAAATTTAGTTTCTATTTTTTTATGATACAACATACAACAATACATACAACCCTAAAAACCCAGCTCTGCGATCAACCCTTATTTTTTATTTATTAATTGAAAATTGAAATCACATGTATGGCAAAACAACGTTTGCTGGGTCAGATAGTTTGATTACAAATTTAAGCATTACTCTCAGGAAATAAGAGTATTTTCAATTGTAAAATCGAGGTCATCGTCTATCTCTTTTCAACTCGTAAATTCAAAAAGACAGAAAGAGACGACACACCGTAAAGATGTTACTGTTGGCAAATAATTTCAAACTGTATATGAAGCATTGTGGCTAGTTGTAGTATTATTTATGAAGACGCATTTATCGTATTCCATTACGTCACTCAAATCTTGTGCCATTTCAAGTGTTGAACCTTTTTTTTTTATTAGCGACAGACAATGCTCAAGTTTAACATATTATTTTTCACTTTCAGAACACAATTGATTCGGCGTCAATCAAAGAAAACACGGCTCGCATAGCTCAAATGCAGGTAATACTGACTTTCGACTAATTTAAATGTTGAAAATTCAAAGCCGTTCAGTTATGTTATTTGTTCAAACAAAATAATTATATTCCCATTGTAAATATGCATCGTTGGTCTTAGAATATGGTCACCCTGTAGTGTATACATAAAAAATGTCAGGAGTCTGTGTATAGTAATGTTCTGTAATGAGTTTGGCAAACTGCACTAAAATGACTTAGTATGCGAGAGGGATCCCTGAACTCTACAGTTGTACCCTAACACATAAGTAGTGAATATAGAAATATATAAATTAGTCCGGGAAGTCTGCACCATAAGACCTAAGGTAACAGACGGAGCCCTACGGGTAGGATCAGAGCTTCAAGGTGATGGGATTATAAATGCGAGATATGTATACTGTATATGTGTATGTTGAATACAATGTATTTTTGAGACTGTGCGAGCGTGTGATAATGGAAATGATGTCAGGTACAGAACACGGCGCGGCCGACGTCCGCTCAGCCGAAGTTGGAAGCGCGCTCGCGCACGTTAACCGGGCAGACGCGGCGTACGCAGTTCGAGCACGCGCACACGCCGGCCAAACTGTCGCCGCCGCAGGACACGCCCAGGTCAGTGTTTCACGATTCGCTCATCAGTGTATACAGTCTGAATACAGTAGGCCATAGTATCGATTATTGTCGGCCGATAGATACGATCTCTTGCTAGGTTTAACTTAAAGCAATTAGTTCTTTGCAGATTAGAAGGTTTTATGCGTTGTTGCGTTGTTAGACATTTTTGTTCACACTTTATGTTTATTCATTTTATTTGCACATTATATATCACTTTACACTTTATATTATGTACCTTTTATTTGTATTGTTTTTTATTTATTATGTATATATTGAAATATCGAAGTGGCATGAGACCCAATGCATGTGAGGGGGGGTTATGGTACTAACAGCATGCATTGAAACAGCGCGACGCAAACGGACGGAAAAAACGGCGCGACTAACGGGCAGACGACCGCGACGAAAACGCACGTTAAAAGCGCGTCTATCTCGTCGAGTACCGGCGCATCGCCATTAACAGCTGACACTTCGCATAACGCCTCTGCCAGGGATTTGGCTCAGCCAAGGCCGAGGTAAACTTAAGGGAGATGAGAATATGGACTAAAATGTATTTATATAGGACGTACTCGTATTGAAATTATATATAAATTTGAAAATCGTGGTTGCTTTCGAATCGGCTTAAAAATGAACAAATCTAATGAGCACACAATGTGTCTCTTTTCAAAGCACGGTGTCAGAAAGAGACGTAAAAATAAATAGACGAGCGAAACAAAATTTGCCTTGCTAGTCCTCAGTATTCAGAAATCAATTTCGTAAAGCCGTTTTGAAGTAATACGAGTACGCCTATATTTCCTTAGTGAATGTACCATCTCTAAGCGATATGACTGTAAAATGGTATATTCTAGACAATATCTCAAAGGAGTGTTCAAACAATGACTTTCCACACACAAGGACTTCATATAAGAACACTTTTCGTTTAAAGAAAAACACTTATTAACGGATTTAAAAAATTTTTGCAAAATTTAAATATATTTAAATACTCTAAATTCTTTCCAACGTTTCGCGTACTTTACAGCGCGCGTGCTCACGGTAGACTGAAGACAAAAGGTGTTAATTGTCAAAATAAGTCTGACAGCTTCAGAGAGGTGTTATCTGTATTTATTGGCCCGGAGTTGGTATCGACTGAAACCGGATGGATTTTTGCAAAACTGTCTCACACTGCCCTCCATTTTCCCGGATTGCAATGTATATTTTGCAAAAATACATAACTTAAATACGTTAAAGTGTTTTTCTTTTAATTAATTATTATTAATGTTAATAGATAATTTTGATTGTTGGTGAATTTCGATTTTGAATAGAGTGCTCTATGTGTGAAGTCCATGTGTGTAGGTCATTGACTCCGAATTTGTTTTTCAAGCGAGTTTAATAGTGCACGCAATTTGGTTTGTTATATTTGATAATTTTTGTTTTTTAACATCTTAAGGTTTGATTTGTATTTTATCTGAGAGATAACAAGACTTGTATTCGGGAAAGGCAGGAAATACAATTTTTTATTGTACAAAACCCTATTATACTAATATGTTAGCAGTACTTCGCGACAAAATCCACAATCGTACGTTACGTATCGTATCGTACGTTACCCCGGACGCTCCGGAGTAACGTACGTCGAGTGATTGTGGATTTTGTCGCGGAGTATTTACTTTTGCTAACATATTGGTGTATTAGGGTTTTGTACTATGAACTTCCGCAAGGTAACGCTATCTAAAATCTATCAATTACATTAATTTTTATTGTAATAAAACGTGAGAATAAAATTCTCTATCTCGCTTTGAGATTCCACCTTTGCCTATCAAACGACTGTTGAAGTATAACAAAATACATATTTCCTTGCATTTCTTGATGGACGCTTTTTTCTTAACGTTAAGGCTTTTTTGATTTCTTAAATATATGAAACACGCCTAGAGTTATTTTCTACACTGTTTGTTTATATGGAATGTAACCTTTTGTAGTGGTTTGATGTAGTTAATCTATAGTTTTCTAGTTTTAGAATATAGATTTTGTAGTATATAGTTATTGGTGATTTGTGTTTATGAGGTTTTAAATCAGATATTGTGCCATTATCCTTTCAGCTGAGGAGAAATCTTAGGTCAGACATTTTGTTATGTTGTAATTAACACTGTTTATGTTAATAACCGATAATTCGCTTTGATTTGGTTTTTCACGTGAAAAATGTAAAATTTTCTTCAAAAAGAGAGCGTTCTCCTCCTGTAAGTGGTGTTTACGAGCTGCGGCTGTTCCTGCTTAGGACACCCGCAAGCTCGTTTGCCCCCCCTATTTTACTAAAAAAAGATATTAATAGAAACAAACTATTTTCAAAATCGACACTTAATCTATTTTCTATTATATTTATTGTATTTATATCTATATATTTTTTCATTACACATTTTTACCGTATACACGTAAAATCATCGTAGCCATACAGAGTAAAACATTTTACAGATGGTATAATATCGATTGTTCTTGCAGTATAAACTCTACAATGACGACCACAGTGGGCGCCACCGGTGGAGCGGCGAACGCCAGTGCGCGCCGAGATTTTCCCAACCCAATGGTTTTTCCTAGGAACGTGCCCTCGAGATCCACATTTCATTCGGGTAAGTTCACTTTTCTAGAAAATAGCGTGCCGCCCATGACCCGTTCAATGCCAGAGGCCTCACAGGTGCGTTGCCGGCATTTAAGTTGACGATACGTGGTTTTGCTCCCCAGTTTGTATTGGTTCGGAAATAATTATTGGCTGGTTGATGACATCGAGTTGATACGGCTAGAATTTTGTATTCTGCCTCCATTTCGGATGATGGAATTCAGCTATATGAACAACTCTTCCAAACACTCCATGATAAATGCGATAGAGGATGCAGATCGACCTACATATCTATCTATCTCGACCTAATCTATCTTTCTCTTTTCTAAGCAATGAAAAAGGATAGATGTCGTGTTCAGTTTCAATATATTTCTATGTTGCTTTAAATTGTTAAAACATTTATATTTAACGGTAGTAAGCTAGCTATTTTCTTATACATATTATGGAGAAATGGGTGTTTGTGACGTTAAAACTACTGAACGGTTTTTACTGGAACTTTACAATAAGAAGACTTAGGCTTAAATTTGTATAGATATTTTGTGATATGACAAAATATCAAGGAGAATCTACCATCTGCAAGTTATTATGACGTGCGGTGGATATGTGTATTGTTTGATGAAAATATGAAAAATGTGTAAAATGTGGTGAAATGAATGTATTTGGGTGCAGGTCAAACGCGATCCCGGGGCGGGAGCGCGGGGGGAGCGTACGGCGACGGAGGCTCTCCTCACCAAGCTCGACCCTCCTTCTTCTCTAAACTCTCCTCAAGATTCTCGAAACGGTGAGTCCCTTTCCCTCCATGCACACGTACAGTTCAATGGCACTATTTCACTGTCACTCATTTCAAACAACAGAGAAACTCTTCTTGATTAAATCAATTACGAAATTTTCATAACACAATTATGAACACAATGACACTCACTAACATTAAAATGTTTAAATTTATAGTAGAGTTTATTATTACATTTCTTCTTAAAGTTTCATCACAATTTACTTGTCCCAATCGCTTCAGCTTAAAGGGAATGGCTTTTTATATCTTTGATACTGATTTGTTAAAAGCTCATTTGTAAAGTTGATATAAAAAGCTATTCCGTTTATAATCAATAGCCTCTTTCATTGCCTTGCATCAATGTTAGCAAGCTTTCGCACTTTCACAAGAACAGAGAATATTATATTTAAGCCAGTTTGGCATGTACTTATAGTTTATTTAAAAGGGTTGTGGAAAGAGACTTTGAGCTTTTTTGATCACTCAAAAAAGCTCGCTTATGTAAATAACGACACGGAACGTAACACTGTAAATCACTATCACAAAGATTAACCATACGTTTTGTCTCTGCCATCAGTCATTTGTGTTTTTTTAATGTTCTATTCGAATTGTCTCCCTCTAAATATTCCGAGCTCCGTTTTTTTTCTGTTTTATTTGGTCTCGCGTCATTAGGGGATGCACGATGCTAATTTCCTCCCTTACGTACGCACTACGATCGCACCGACGGCCTTGGTGACCCGTGTAGAGTTCGCATGCTCCCCGTACGAAGCTGTTTTCTTTTTGTTTGCAATGAGGCGTAGCGCCGCTGCCTTCGCTTTGACTGTTGTAGTGTAGCAGAATACCGTTCGACAGGAGGTGTACGGATCCCACTCCGTCTCGTGCATCCCCGATTGTTACAACTGTCCGGTCTGTCTAGCCTAGATTTCCACAACCCTTTAACAGTACCGCGGTTCCCGAGGGAGTTAGTATTGTGCATCTTCGCGGCGCGAGATTTTTTCACGTTAAACTGACAAGTGAGTGAATGAAATGAGCCGGAGTGCGGAGAGGGCGGCGATTGGATTTGATTCGGTCGTTTCGCTCAACCGTTCCGTTCTACGCAGGTTGAATCAGAACCCGTGATGCGCGACCGGCTTCCGGAGAGAAGAATTCACATAGAGAAAATATCTGCGGAATTGTTATTTGTAATTTGTCATAGTGAAATGTGATGTTCAGCGTATTTTGACTTTCAATATTCGAAGATGCCACTCGGGGGTGTTCCACTCTCAAAACTTGTCTCGGATTTGAGTTTGTCTTTGAATATTGGTACTTCTCTCATTCGCTATAGGACTGGAAACGTACCCTTTATTAATGTAATAAACGGAAAATGTTTCGTGTTTTTATACAAAGCGTGAGATTCACTAACGGTTGCTATAGTGTTTCATTCACTTTCTCGCTTCATAAAGCATTCAATTTTTGTTTTCCATCTAGGCTCGATTTTAACTATACATTGGTGTCAATGTTTTTTAAGGTGAAACTGTGGGTACTTTCAAAAAAGTATCAGAGATAAGTCGATGTGTGGAAATATTGGCACCAACTAACAGTGATCGTTGAAGTGTTGTAAAGTGAGATTTTTAAAAATACGCTGAACGGTAATGAAAATCTTTAAAATGTTAACATTTTTTATATTTATGTTTATAATGTACGATTAACCCGTGAGTTTGAGTTTATCATTTTTAACTGTCGCGACAACATTTCTGCCTATATTATATATTATTAGAAAATATAACTTCTGTTATAACAATGTGTAACAGTGTCATTAATCGAAATGTCATTAAAATGATTTTAATGACATTTCGATGTTATGTAGCGGAAAACTAGTCCCGTCGCGTTTCGCATTTCATAGTAGCTCTTAAGAGTTTCGATTTTTAGATGACGAATTTTTAACATTCCAGGGTTATAGTAAGTTGACAATAGAAGCACAAATCACATCTACCCTTTTGGGTAACCCATGACTGACTGTATTTGACATCATTAAAATATCATTAACCAGGTTTAAATTCAGCAATCAGCCATAGTCCCTTTATAAAAGTAGCATACGTATTACGTAATAGCTGAAGGTTTTGAGTGAGATAGTATTTAGTTAAGTTAAGAGGTCGGCCCGTTATTGGTACAAATACTCAGTAGATATCTGCATACGTGTCTCTTTATTTTGAATACTAGAATGGGCCAATGAATCATTTCATTAAGATCATCATTAAACCAAAATCGAACATTATTTTTCTAATGATTCAAGTGAGTGTTTGGACAATATCTTTTCTATATTGGAAGCTTGATTTCTCAATAAGTTAATCGTATACACCATGAATCAAAAATTAAGAGAACTAGAAGAGAAGAAACTGAGAAATTTTAAAGACATTATTTACTATAGGGGCATAATTAGAAATATAGTATCTTTTTTTTAAAGTCCACAGAGATTTGAGTGTTGTACATAACTGTACGGGAATTTGTATTATCTCATAAGATCATTTGTGTATATATTTTATTATAGATAAACTTATATTAAGAACAAAATAGCGCGTGTTTTTTTTCATAGGAACTGTGCTTGCAGTATAATATAAATTTGTGATACAAGAGATAACATAATTGCGCACGTGTGGTTAAAACATTTATTTGTACTATTTTTTGTTTGACAAAATTTTTATCCGTCCGTTTCTATCAAAAATATTGTTTTATGCATCTAATTTCGTATGCACATCGCTAATTCTAATAGAGACCTATTCAAATAGGCTGAAAATATAATGATTCACTTTTTTACCACCCTCCATCGACGTAGCCGTAGGAATAAACACTGGTACTTAGGATATTGAGTTGGTCTCTTGGAACAACATTCAAAAATTAGGCTTTTTTTATCTGTAGTGAGCGCCACTGTTATATTCGGCACACACATGACATATGTTTTACATAATGACAGCTTATTGAACTGTCAAAGAGTGCATAGATTATTAAACTTTGAAAATAAAAATCAAAAATCATTTGAAGTTTTTTTTAACTAAAGTACTTTGTGTTTGGTCTCGTTCTTTCAAAGTGTATATTATACGCTATGAAATGAGATAGCATTTAACTTGGATAATGTGTTTTGATAAATGTAATATCTTTCCTACCGAATTCTTGAATTGTTGAACACACTTGAAGAAAAATCACGAATTTATATTGAAACTATTTATACATTTTTTATTCAAGACATCTGTAACACGGCTGCTACTTGAATTGTCTATGCTTCAATTATGTTGACGTTGCGTTGTAATAATTTTGAATTTAAGTGTGACTGAAAACTATGTTTTAAGCAATATAATGAGTGAATGTTCTGAATAATCAGTTTTTTTTTAATATACAATGTGTTTTATTTGTTTGTATATCCTTTTTAGTTTTAATTTGTTTACATATTTAAGATCTCCTGAAATATATGATCGTTTGTTGAAAAACATTTTATCTATATATGCTCATATATTTAATGTTATTAAATAATCACCAGTCTCTCGGTGTTGGGCGATTCAACTGGACGTCAGAAACCACGAATTTTTTCCTCTCTGGATATACAGCGGAGGTATTCGCGATCGTGTTTTTTTCTAACAGTTTAAAAACACCTAACCATACATGGGACATTTGTGGTCATACCATTGGAATGCCAAGACTGCGTTATGTGGAAATTACCAGCAGTGTATTTTGTCTAAAATAAAGCTTTAATGTACAATTATGAAGAAAATTTAAAAAAATTATTACGTGTTGTAAGTTGAAGGCCACAAATGAACCATTTGCATTTCGTTGATTTTAATTAATAATTTGATATGCTTTGCTTTTTTTTCAGCCGTTTTCGTATTTTTATTACTATAATCTTATATTAATGTTGTGTGATTTGTCACAGTTGTTTTATTATACATTATAATTATTATTTAATTTTGGGTTGATATGATGTAATTATCACATGTATTGTATGAATATTGGCTAGAAAAAAAATCAAATGGTTTTTCCGATTGCGTTTGAGTGCGTTGGTCGTTTTCTTCGATTTATGGTTAAACAAGAGTTTCTATAACTTGCATGCTTTTCATTTGATTTTATTTTTCAACAGATATATTTATTATAACAACGATATTTTTTCTTCTCTATACATTCTAATACCTAATAGAAATAATGCTTTTTTTATTTCTTATAATCAATACCCAAAAGTTATGTATTGACGAAGGTTAATCTTATTATAAATACTTAATTATTATTATATTATTAATATATGCGGTGTCAGATAGACGTTCTAAAAGACGAAAATGTTTTGAGAAACCTCTTAATGTGTTGACTAGGGTATTTTTATTAAATTATTTTATTAAAAAAAAAATGCTAACACCTAAAAAACTACCTGAATCCTTCATTCATTTGAAGCATTTAATTGAAATGTTAAACTAGAAAAATCAGCACCGCCGTTTTAGCTAAAGTACTCAATTCTCTCTTTCTACCACATAGGTAATTAAATTAGACAGAAAGAGACGAAACATTTGGCTCTTTTAGCCGTAACTGAATCAATGTACTTCTAGCGAATATATTGATTCGGTTCATAATCAACTTAGTAAATGTATTTTGTAAAATTGTAACATATTCTAAATAAAATATGTAACCGCTTAAATTGAACGTCTAAATGTAGCATGAATCTCTTGAGAAAGAACAGTTTTTACTATTCTTAATCAGATGGGCCTTAATCGAAGGTAGGTATGGCATGTTCATGTGAGCTTTTTTGCATTTTACCATTTTTGTCATTGACCGCGTATCAAGCTTGTGATATGACCTTGATATGTAGTTAGCACAGCCCGACGCTCGCCCCCTAGTGTTAGTTTTATGTTTTTCTGTTTTTAGGCCTATGGATGGTACCACCCCGAAGCATGCGGTAGGCGCTAGCCCGCAAAATGTGCTTGGGTAATTATCCATGTTATTTATCGGCTCCCACAAAATACTTCGCGGTTGTACGGCAAGATTTTTAAGCTCAGTCTGACTGACGACGTCACTGGTATTTCAGCTTATTCCATTTCAGTTTTGTGGACTTGTACGAAAATTTTGCTCTAAAACCGTTTTGATTCGTAAAAAAAAAGTATTTGTGGGAGTCGTTTTTTTCCAAATTTTACAAATTCAACGTTTTTTTAAGATGTTTCTATTACAATTGGCTTTTAATGTTTTGAGGTAATTGGTAAGTTACAACGTACCATTTGATGTTTGATTAATATAATCTATAATAGTCAAAAACTGTAGGTATGAGTAGAGCTATTGTTCTAGGCTTTGTGAACGAGGTGGAAATCGCTGAAATTTTATCATTTAACAAAACTTCAACAGATTGTCCCAGCTACTATCTGCTCTGTTCTCAGAAACTAATTACGACTTTTGTTAATTCAAATCGTTTTTCTCTTTGTACTTAAATATATCGTGATTTTACTGACAAAATATAAATTCGAATAAATTGAGGGTATATGTTGATTTTTATACTATTTTCATGATCGCATCAGAGTCTACAGAGTATATCGATAGCAAAGGGTATTCTGCACGAGTACTTTATTAAATTTTAACTGAATACAATTATTCCGTTATATAACAACTCGTTTACAACCGCCTTTACGGGGGTTAGAACACATGAGAAACGAAACGATCACAATTACAATTAAAAACAAAAGACCTTTATGCGTTATTATTACGTCTTTTAGTCTCGTAGATCTGCTAATAGCACAGTCAAGTGAATCGTTCTGTTTTCTAACTTCCTCGCTTGATTTTTGGCCGTGTTCAAGATGTATTTGTAACTTTCTAATATGCCTGCATTCATCCATTTAGCATTCATATTAACGAACTAATTTAAAATTCACAGCGTCACTATTTGGATAGTTATTTACTCTGTGGAAATAGAACTGTGCAACCTTTATTAGGATTACATTGTCTATGAAAAAATGATCTGTATAATTCGGAGCGTATTCTACAAATTTCGAAATAGTATTTGTCGTAATAATAGTTTCGAATAGCAGTCGCGCCGTGGTGTGTGTTTAACAATTTTGAATTTGCAGACAAGGCACAGAGGAACAAGTGAAGCCTCGCGTACTGAGATTCACTTGGAGCATGAAGACGACGTCATCCAGGGATCCACATGAGATTATGTCAGAAATACGAAAGGTAATTGCGTTGTTTTGATATGGCAACACTGCTCTAGATGTTGGAACAATGCTATATCATTAGGTTCCCTTTATTTTATTTATTATGATAACATACAGTCAGTTGACATAAAAAAAAAACAAAAACATAAAACAACAGACATAGACACAAACTAAGCAAAGACAGTTATAGATTATACCTCGTCCAGCTCCGATAGGGCATCAATAATTTTTATTTTATATACCCTTATGTTGTCGCCAAATACGTAAATATTGTTAGCTGATAAAGTATTGTAAAACCACTGCTATTTCAATATGTATCTCAATCTCCTGAGATCTTTTAATAAAGATAATATACACGTAAATAATATTTTATATTACATTTTAAGTGTGTGGTTATAGGACCAGGTGTGTAAATGTTTCAGGTTCTAGATGCGAACAATTGCGATTACGAACAAAGAGAGCGTTTCCTACTGTTGTGCGTACATGGAGACCCGAACGCGGACTCGCTGGTCCAGTGGGAGATTGAAGTTTGTAAACTGCCTCGGTTGTCGCTTAATGGCGTTCGGTTTAAGCGGATATCCGGTACGTATACGTCCTCCTTTGAATTATGTAATTTATTCTTTCCGTTATCATTTTTTTAACTATCTCGTTCTTCTCCAGGCACTAGCATCGGCTTCAAGAACATTGCGTCAAAGATCGCGAATGAGCTCAAGCTGTGACTGCCCGGTCACGGCCGACGGCGACGGAGGCGCTTCGCCCCGGAGCCCCCGCCCCGCGCCGACAGTTTGCGCCTCAGCGCCGAGGACATGGTGCTCGTCGCCAATGCGGGGCTTCGGACCAGCTCGGGTACCCTCGCCCACTACCTTACCACCTGTCCTTCTAAGAGCGACTACTTCAAGCCGATACGCGAGTGCGATATTCGACACGCGGCCAGCACCCACGCGCTGAGACGCGTCCGCACTCCACCGCCCCCGGAGCCGGAGTGCGACTGCCTTCCGACCGAGCCGATTCCGCCGCCGGAGCTGTTCGATTTTTGAAATTTCGTATTTTTATCCTTTTGTATGAGATTTGGCTTTGTGGTCTGTGTGATGTTTTGGTATATGTAGTCTGTGATTATAAATATGGTCTGCATCTGCCTCCCTTGCTAAGGTCTGTGAAAGCTTACTTTAACAAAACATGACAGTCGTAATTATTACAATCTGTAGCCACTTTACTTTACTATTTACAGGAAGAATTATCAACACACACACACACCATAAAGCCAAACTTGTTCTCATACTTGAGCTGGTTATATGCATTATTAGGCAATGCAAATTCTCTGCGCAGTACGTTCTTTAAAATTGTTTTTTTTTATAGTGTTTCGGTGGCGTTCGATTTTAAAAAGAAACACTAGATCAGAGTTGAATTGAAACTTTTAAAAGTTCCAAAAAATCGGACGCCCCAAAAATCTTTCAATTATTGTTACAGTTATGTTTTTATTTCGAATTTTAGCAATAATATTGTTATACACTTGAGTGAAGCGATGCAAACTGTCAATGTCATAGAGAAGCATAGCTATAGTGCTCTATGTTTAATTAATCTATGGTAAATATAATCATCGACGGAGTGTTATCTAGGTGATAATCCCTTTTTTACTTTCAAATGTACATATTTACATACTGATTGCGTTTTTTAAAGGTTTTCCAAGAATTCAATCTTAATATTAATGGCGTGATTTGCGATGTGCCAAGATGGACTCAAAGGCCGGTGTCTAATTTTTAATACATTATGTTTTATCTAGTTAATTTATGCGCTCTCATATACAAGGCCGTTGTAAAAATACCAGGGACGTGAAAACGTGATTTTGATTTTATGTAGATAAGTTACGAGCTGTGATGTCACGGACGCCATCTTAGTTTGCAGATGTCGCATGATGTCAACTTAATTTGCGTTTTGGCGCTCACCGTTCGAATCGTAGTGCTGTCGCTTAGTTATTATTATTATTAATTTACTTATATCAATAATGTAATAATGTACAAAGTGGGTTCGCGCTCAAGATACAAGTTATAGTGTTAATTTTTTCCAATTGTATCGAGGATATACAAAAATGAAATGCAATGGCTATCGGATGAAATGTAATTAGGTTAATGTATACTACACTTTTGCTACTGAATTTATCTATCGCTTGAGATGTTGTAAGAGTTTACACCTTTTTGACGTCACTTTAGAACGTTTTCTATTTAATTTATGAAGTACATTTATCGAACCTTACTTACCTTTTTTTATTTTACTATACTCATTTTATTTTTTCTGATGTGACGGCAAAATTATAAGAATAAACGCGAATTCGTTCGTAAATGACAAAGTCGTTACGTTTCCCGCGTCTGCTTCAAATGTTGCTCACTCTATGGCCAATGTCATTTGCGTTCGAATTTTGAATAGGTAAATCGCAATTGGCGCTTCGACGTTCCTTTTTTGAAGGTAACATTTGACAGCGAAAATAGCGGCGATGTTAATTGACGTCGAAACTGTCAAATTCATAAAAGGAACATCCGGTGTCGGCTAAATTCAAATTCTACAATAGATTAAATGTGTGAATATGGTTATGCGCGATCGCAGTTGTCTCTTTCTAATGTAAGGCTGAATTAGAAAAAGTCATCTTTGTTCATTGAAACGTTTTTAAACTGTGACAGCAAACTACAGCGTATAAAGCAATAATAATCGTGAAATTATGTTAATCGCAAAGTGGGTTTTAGCCATTTCTAATCGTGTGATGCTTTCGGATTTATTGTTTCAAGTTATATTGTGTGTGATAAATGCATACTTACTAGACATAAATTAATATAGGGTGAATGTATGGCGATCGCGTTTTCTAAATAATCTTACATAAGCGTAGTGTTATACTTTTACATGAAAATCACAAATCTGACCTGTCCGCTTCGTGTATCGCCATTTCAAGAATGTTTTTCGTAAATGTCTTATCTCGAATATTCCGCCGTAAATTGCGATCAATGAAAAACTATTTAGTGCCATTGCTAAAACGTGTACACAGGGTAATTTGTTTGATTTAAAAAATTGTCACGACGCTAATTTTTTAAATTGATTTCCGCTCAGAATTTGAATGCAGTGGCGATATGCGAAGCCCAATACCACAATATAATAATAATGTTTACATACTGTAGTATATTTATATAGCTTTGGTTTATATTATTTAGTGTAGAGTCGGCCGCGCCTCAGTCGACTGCGGCGTTTGTGAAATGTTCAACTGGAAATAAATTTTATTTTTAATTCCATAATATTGTTTTTATTAATTGCTATGCAATTAGAGAATAATAGTTTGTTCGTTTCTAAAGACTTAGTAAGCGATTGATTCTGCACATGGCGGATGCCTTTGTTTTGGATTTTGTATTTTTAATATAAAATACAATTAGTTTTATGATCACACACAGATTATTTGCCATTTATAAACAAGAGCAAATGTTGTTTGTGTCTTTTTTTAAACTATCTAATCGAGGTCTAAGCAAACTACGCAAAGTATTATAACAATTTATTTTCAACAAATATCGTAATTGAGCAATAAAATCTATACTTTACTTACACTTATACATAAATTCGTTTTTAACAATTAACAACGAAAGATAATTTATACGAAGTATTTTGAAGGAAGAGAAACATTGCTGTCCAGGACATTATAAATTAATATAGAAACAATCTCTTAAATATAAAAATAAATTACACGACTTAAAAATATTATTAGTTGGATTAAAGCTCTTCAAGAATATTAAAATATAGAAAAATACAAGTCTATAATCATGAACAAAGTTTAGCAGTTTACATTGCTCATATATAATAATTTGTACGTTGGGTTTTAAATATTAATTAAACTTAATTTTGCTTCTTAATTGGATTTCCATCCAAATCGACTTCCGTGCTAGGTATTAGTGGTGGCTTAAACCCCCCATACTCTATTCTCAAATTCTTAGGGGCTCTATCTGTTCTTCGTTTATCGAAATCTTGATTTTTCTCCCAAGTAAAATTATATACTGTAGTGGGCGGAGGACCATAATATTTTTGATCAGTCTCTATATAATTCGGAGGGAAGTAGTTTTTCTCTGTGGTATTTAAATACGAGTATGATGAGGCGTAGTGGTTTCCCCACGTCGACGTTTGTACGGGAATATTTTGCTTGCTTAGACTTTTCAGATACTCGTCGCTGGCCTTTTGAATCTGATAATTACGTTGGGACTCGGCCTGTACCTGCATGTAATTGTGGAGCTGTTGGTTTTGCTGAAGGGTGGAAACCTTTGGAATGTACTGTATGGGATTTTGATACCCACTTCCATATGCATAGTAAATAGGATCTACTTGTTCGAATTGGTACGGCGTGTCTGGCTTTTGTTGGTATGGTACTTTTACTTCCACCGGGTACGGAACTCTTTTTTCCACAATTCTATCGACTGGGTATGGTACCCTTCTTTCCACAGGATATGGTTTATCGACATACTTCGTTACTATCACCGGCTTTTCGACTATCTTTTCGACGACCGTATTCACTGGATAAGGGACTTTTTTCTCGACTATTCGATCAATGTGAACTGGGTACGGAATTTTCTTCTCAACAATTCTATCTACAGGATACGGTTTTGGTACGTGGACTTCGTACGGAACTGGCTGTGGTACAGGTACTTTAATATGTTTCTCCACAATTTTCGTAACTGGTTTCTCCACTGGCACTGGAATCCTCTTTTCGACTGGATAAGGAACAGGTATTTTAACCTCGTGGTGAACCGGATACGGTACTCTCTTTTCTACTGGATAGGGTACTGGTACCTCTTTATGAACTATTCTATCTACTGGCTTTTCTACTGGTACAGGCACTGGTACTGGTTTCTCAATAGGTACAGGGAAGAGCACCTGTTTCTCTACGGGAACAGGGACCGCTACAGGTGTTGGTATAGCTACTGGGTGTATTACATTCTTTTCGACGACTTTTTCAACGGCGTATGGTACGTGAACTGGTCTATCAACGTATACTTTATGTTCTACTGGATAAGGAACTCTGACTTCAACGGGGTAGGGTTTCGGTACTTCCACAGGATACGGTTTATCGATGTATCGAGTGACCTCTACTGGTTTTTCAACAATCGTATCGTATCTCACAGGAACAGCCACCGGTCTATCCACTGGGACGTGTTTTACAACTTCAACTCTCTCAGGGTATGGTACTTGCTTTTCAATATACCTGTCGACAAATTTGGTAACCGGAATTTCTTTTTCAATTATTATTGGTTGGACAATTTGATGATTCGGATTGTAATTTCTATAATCTTGTTGTTGATTTGAAGTCACTTGATCTTCGCTGTAAGTATTACCTGATTGCTCGTTATCTTTGGAATTTTTCGTTGGTTTATCGTTATAGTCTGTATTTTTATTAGGTCGAGCGCCATTTCTTTCTGAGGACCCATATTCATTATACAAGGCCTTACCATAATGATACGGTCTATTAAAACTTCTACCTTCGTCCATATACTCACGATGATATTCAACGTCGTTTATATGTGTTATTTCAATTGGAATTGACTGCTGGATTTCTACTATTGTTCTTTCCTTTTCAGGCATTGCTGTATCCTCAATGTTTTCGCTTTCAGATATTTCATGGTCTTGCAAATCAGTGGTATTCGACTCAAGAAGTCTCAAAGCAACTGTAATTGGCGTTAAATAGTTCTGGCTGATTGGCCGTGGAGTTATGTTTACTAAATCTTCCTCTGAAGATTGAGGGTCTTCATCTAAACTGTTTCGTACTCCTACTAGTTCATAGCCCTCTTCCAAGTATGGAACCATTGTGGAAATAAAATTGTTGACTATATTTTGTTTAAAATTGTCTCCATTTTCATCGGAGACAATGATTGGTGATTTAAATTTATGATCGTCTAAATGTTTATTTCTTTCATTGTTTATATGTTGTGTCTTAGTATTAACAATGTTTCCATAATTTGTGGAAACTGAAACATGACTTTGAGGGACTGTTTGCCGTGAGTTGTAGGCGCCTTGAGACCTAACACTGAATCTTGGTCTTGGTTTAATAAGATCATCGTTTTGAGGGTAAATTCCTGATGATTCTTCGGCATGATTAATTTTCAACAAGTCATCATTTGATATTAAATCCTGTGTTGAAGCAACAAGGCGTGAAATGCTTTCTTCTTCAGTCAATGTCACGGAAGTTGGTGTAGTGGCTCCGGATAAATTGGAATAGTACAATCTTTCATTTCTAGCGTTAGTTCGTGGTGATTCAACTTTAAAGTTAACAGTACCTCGATATATCGGTCTTGTTTCTTTTTCGCCAAAGTTTCCATGTACTGCAGTTAAATCATTTGTATTGTCTAACTTAGCGGATTCTTTATTATCATTATTTTTATGTTCGACGTCATATTTGTTTGAACAATTGGAATCTTTAAATACTTGTACTACTTCTATCGGACCATCTGGCTTAGTATTAACATTTTCACTATACGAAGGAAATGATCCTACATTTTGGTTAGTATTGAGAACCAAGTTATTCTGTTCTGGTAAAACAACGTTTTTATGTTGAACGTAGTTGTAATACTCAGCTTTAGGCAGATCGTTAAAGTAAATATTAGGTATTGAATTGTATTGAACAAGATTTGGATCAGGAATTATTTGGAATAGTTGGTTGGGAGTTGACGCGTAGTGTGTTTGGAGAAGGAAAATATCGAGAGGATTTTGTACTGCACGCAAATCCGAAGTGGCACTTGCATCTTGAATTTCATTCTGTATTCTGGGACTTACTTGAGATGATATCTGGAAATGTAAACAAATTTTATAAGAATTATGTTATCCAGTTGGGCAAATGATATTATAGAAATATACGGGGTGAAACGGATGGAAGAAGCACAAATCCAAATGGAAAGTTATGCTGGCATTTAATCATAATAAATAAGAGCTCATACTGAAGGACGTTAGTAAATAAGATTTCCTCATTTTAATTGTTAATGTTGTCAAAGAATTGAATTAATGTTGCCTATTGTTATTGAATACACTCCAAGCGTACCTGTGAATCAAGCTCCAAAGCTCGACGTCCCAAAGCGAAGTTGGAGGTGACGCTGTGTTGTGGGCCTATCGTACTATGCGCCAGCGCACCATGGTAGCCACTGCCATCTGCTACGTAGTGGACTTGCTGTTCGGACTGAAATTATATACCAAATGGATGCGTTTTCATTTGAGGTCCAAACCTTTTTTCTCTTTCCTATATTGATAATATTACAGACCTTATTTTATATATAATTAAAAGAAATAATACAATTTATTTATCATAAAAGATTTCCCGTATGTGCCTAAAGAGTAATTTAGCAATGTCGTAAATATTACGCGGACAGCCCCGTATATATTAATTGTAATTCAAGGTAAATGAACCGTTATAATTCGTAAATTAATTTTAATTAATCTTCCATGTTAGTTTCTATTCAGAACTAACGGATTTTTTCCAATCAAATAAATAGTTTTCTATTATTTACTTGAGAAAAAAATCACGTTTGTTGCCCTTAAATATTTATTTATTCTGTTTCGGACAGCGCAGTCTCACTTTAGGATTCCCATTTTTACCCTTTGAGAAACCCTAAAAAACTATTAAATTTATTTAATATTAATTTTAATAAAATAAATTAATTATAATTTCGAAACTTTAATGTAACTATACTGAATACTAACCTGAGGTAATCTGACGTAATAATGTCCAACAGAACCCGGTCCCTGATCTCGCATCTGCCAGCCCCATTCGACGCCATTCCGAGCTGGAGCCTGATAACAAATTCATTCGATTGAACAATCTTCAAACAAACGATCAAACAATCAAATTATTATATGTTATGTTATCTCCCATATATGATCGTACTAGGAACTATGGTTTCTTTCGCATTAGCAGTAATAGGGGATCACATGGACCTTGAAGATATCATCATCGTACCTCTTGAGTAACCTACAGACGTGCGTAATACAGTCAGAAAGAAGAAATAAATTAAATACAAAATGTATTTAATCATGGTTTTATAAATGGTTGTTCCCTGCCTAATACCTTTTATATACGTATATAGTATGTAACTACTTACTGCAATGTAGTCAGTATATATTAAGGCCTAAGGTTGGTTGATTGGTATTGGTGTAATAATATTTAATTAGCAATAAATCTTATTAAACATAATACTATATAAACACTAATTCATAGATTAAAACTAGACGATTCGAAATAGGATTCAAATGATTTTTTGACAGGTTCTCATTTTCAATACACTCCTAATAACGAATAAAGTCTTAAGTAATTTTCAGATTTGTATTCTTGAGATTTGATGTTATGTCTATGGCAGTATACTTTGTATAACAAATGCAAAAAGATCACGTCACACCGGATCTTGAGCTGAGCGCGTTCGACGATTTAACAAACTTCAACTTTATAGTATTTTTATCTGTTTTATTCGGCTTTTGGTATCATTTAAATGGTGGATCGTAAGAATACGTATGCAAGTTTTTTGACCCAAAATTCACCGCAATTAGATAGGTACGTTACGTAAGTTTTATCTAGTTCATTTAACGTGATGCAACATTGAAAGCGAGTCAATTCATCTTCCACAAAATTGTTACATGTATTACATTCATGTAATTATGTTTTTATTTCTCCAATTTGTGCCACGCCTTTCATTTCAAATGCAATATATACTCAATCGTATTAAGTTACGATGTTCTGTAATTAATCATAAGTATATGTTTTTTATTATTGTAAAGGAAATGAAATAAGAAATAAGGTAATACAAGTACGAAGAAAAACAATAGATACTCGCCTCAAACCTGGTTTCTATATATATATTATATATATATAAATATGTAGAATTTACGATTATATTTTTTCGTTACTTGGCATATTCCTGCGCCAATCAAACATTTTACAGATACACTCATTCGTACATTAAAACGAAGATTCAAATGAGTTTTTCCATAATGTTTCAATACAGTACATAATATTTGTATTAAGTCGTTAGTATTTTCAGAACTACAAGTGTAGACTATTTTGAAATAATCAATATATCTAATTCAAATATAACCTAAGTTTCAATATTAATTACATGTAGTATAACAATTGCTTAGTCCAAGAAATAAAGAAATAATTATCGAAATAAAAGACAAGAATTTTTATGAATAAGAAAAGTAATCACGTAATATGAAGTTGTGGAATGTAACTTACGTTGTTAGACCACTTTTACTGACTCCATTCGTAAAAGGGCTCACTTCCTGCTATATTTGCTACTTATTTATTAAAATATCACTACACATTCTAGAGAAAGGGGAGTTTAGAGATTTTACAAGACCCTAAGTTAAAACTATCTATATATTTGGAGTTCTATTTTGGTAATAATCAATTTCTTTAATATTTCTTGTCTTTATAGCCCAAACATAGATTTATTAAAGCTGATTCAAAAAAAAAAACAATTTTGTTACGATTCTATAATTCGTCAGGGTTGTACAATCTGACATCTGTCAAAAAAACCTCAAATCTGTCAAACATTGAAATGACAAATGATAATTGACGATTGAAAATAAGATCGAATTAAATGAACGCCCTTTATCATTTAGGTGTAATACAAGTGCCATATAATGTTTAAACTTTCTCTTGAGCTTTACTGAGCTTTATATAAGCGGACTTAAACTTCCTGTAATTCAATTCTTATGACTGTTGTAATTTAACCCAATCTCTTTACTTTAAAGATAATTATAAGATATAGTTACTTGATGGAAATAAGAATTTCTTTCTCATATAGTATTTCAAAGTTTTTAGGTTACGCACCAGAATAACAAAACATATTGGCTATATATTAGTTATCCTGTTTTGAAACGTCTTATCCTTGAACTGCAAGGTAGACGGTGGTTTAATAGAAATGTTTCAAGACAATATATTTAACGTCATGCAAGTTTTACATTGTTCGATACACAGAAATGTCAGCCCAATGACGTGCTCTCAAAGCTATCAAACGCTTGTGTTACATAAGAGTAGTGGTATATTCCTTTCTATGTGACAAAATCTTTATAACAGAGACTGTATCACAAGAACGGTCCGGTTAACGTACTTCAAACAATAAAAATTATCCACAGTGGGTAAATTCCTGATTCTCGCGAAATATATCTTAGACCTGTCTGTGTATAGTGTTATTAAAGGACGCTGCTTTTAAAATTTTATACGTACATTGAATAACACTCGCAAATAATCAAATGTTAATTGTCTTTTCAAATATAACGCAAGAGTTTACTTATGTTATCAATTGCAAGGCAAGTATTTCAAAGATGGCGGTCGGTTGTGTCTTAGGATAGCGTCAAAAATAACGTTATAATACGAAAAATAACGGTGTTTTTATTTCTAATCATACTATAATTGTATTAAAAATTGCGAAAGTCAAGTCTTGACCAATGGCCACAACCCACACACATGAATAAGAAAATTGTAGCTATATCTCATACGAACGTTACATAATTCGGAAAGGATTATACAATGACAATAGACGATTTGTATCCGATATAAGCATGTGTTCACTGACAGCTAAACTAAACTGGAATACGCTAAGACTAGCTTCAAAGTAAATTATACATTGAGAGCTAAAATTTTCGATTTTTAATTTAAAAACCTCGACTTTTAACTAAAAATAGCGTAATGTAACCATTTTAAATTTTTAACGGCAGTAATTTTAGTTCAGTGATATTTGAGTGATATATAGCGCAGAATATTATAGCTTTAACAATATAAAGTCCGAGATGTATTACATTTCCTGTCTCTAACAATAGCTCAGATAAATCATCAAAAGAATAGCTCTCGTTTAGTATTTCATTTAGAAACCGTGTTATTAATTTGTTGAACAATTAATTTCATCGCCTAGTTTAGATAAGTTGCGTCATGTCTAAAAAATATTTTGATTATAGGAAGTTTGAAGATGAAAGCAATTTTGAATTCTATTTACTTAAGGTAAAAATGTGATGTTACCGTACCTTTTGATTCGCAATTGATAGAGTCAGTATTGATAAAGATGTTACCACGCCGAGCCACTGGAAAATACAACAAAACATTATAGTAGTTGTTCTATTTAAATATTAAAAGTAATTTTAAACTCAAATTATAAAATTAATGTTCAAAAATTCAGTCATTCTTAAACCATATCGGAAGAATTAAACTTATAGTTGCTTAAGGATGTGTGAAATCTATTTTACTATCAATAAGGTTCTGGCTAAGAAAATCGGTGCAATAACAAACAATTTAAATTGGCTTACCATTTTTTCCTACCCCAAATGTCTCATAGAGTAGCTTTACACTGTAACTGAAAAATAAATTATTATTATTATTATTTGATAAAACATAACTGTATGATACCGAATGTTGATTACAAACAATTAAAAAAATACTACAAAATGTATTTGCCGCTCTGGGAAATTAATTAATCTCTATTTTAATATCTTATCTATATCTATATATCTTATATACAGAACTTTCCAGACCTTTTCTCTATTTCTTGTAACCTAGACCTTCGTTACGGCTGATTAACTAAATATCAAATATCTAGACTAGAAAGTGTTGCAGCCAGTGAGAATGCTATTTTCTCAGGCTAAATATAATATTTATGTTTCCACACATATCGGTTATTTGAAGGTTCAACATAATGTTAAAAGGATAATTTTATAATAAAATTTAGTAATTGTACTGGGCATAGTGAGTTTCTAAACGCAATGGTAATTGAAGTAATTTCACCGCGACGTCTTTTACAGATTATCCGACCGATTGGGAAAGGCTATCTTTTCGAAACCCTTATTCTGAAACCACCTTGTATCCGCATAAGCTATACTGGGGTACCTTAACCTGGTGGTTTACAATTCATTCGTGAGAATTTCCAAGTTGACCTGGCCATTGCTCTTTCCTATATCCATTAATGATTGTCAAAGATAATTAAATCATCCGGTGCGTTACTCTTTGCTGATAATCTAAAAGACCATCAAAGAGCCGGATTTTATGCTTTTGCAATAAGAACTGGATGGAGCAATCAGCTGGAGTATTAATAAGTTCTTTAACTCACAAGTTTTAGTGGCTATTTTTTTTCCGGCTAAACATACAACTATATTTACAAAACTGGGTAGACTACAAAAAGCAAAGTACGTCATATTTGGCAAGATTGAGTCAAGCTTGCGAGGAATTTTTATTTGTAAGTTTACGATAAGGTAGTTTGTAATGATAATGTTATGCCAATTAGCTGTTAAATAATAAATAATTCTTTAGTTTACTTCGTAATTTTTATTTCGTCCGTCTGTTTTGAAAAACCCTTAGAATTTGTGTCACAAAAACAACTAAACCAGTTTAGAATTTTCGTGAGACATCCATGCTATCAAATACATAACATGTATCTTATGTCACATGCTTAACGTCTTCGCAATTAATGTAATGCGCAAGAGTCGATCGTAAAAGGCATTAGAGAAATCAATTAAATTATTCGCTAACACTTGTGATCTTAGTTACATAATAAAGTGATTTATTTCATTAAACGTACAACGTACTCGTTTTAAATCTTATACGATATTTTTATTATCTAGCTGAGAAATTTGTTTGTTTCGTTGAACGTCGAAATCTCAGAAACTGGCGCGAATTGTAAAATTATTTTTATAGTCCATTTATATAGGAAAGACAAGAGAGTTATTTATTTTAACTTGTTTATGTTAGAATTTGATATTTCTTTGTACTTTTAGCATTTCGAGCAGGAGCCATTTAATATATATGAATGAGAGAAATTCCTTTAATTTTATATCTTTAATGATTATAAAACACGTAATTACTCAGATATAATTTATAATGATATAATTTGACATAAAATATAGACCAGTTCTTGTGCAATTCACAATTATGACATGTGAACGCATAAAATTAGCGGAAGTCATCTCAAATTGCAAAATTCATATAGAACCTTAATTATCTCCACATATATACAAAATTTCTGTATTAATTTCAAGCCATATAAATTAATTTACAAATTTCATTTTGTGCCACATTGAAATGTTGTTAATGGTGGCACTATTAGATATCTCTTGGCCGTTTGCGCACTGTCCCAACAAAAGACAAAGAACAAGTTACAATATATCTGTGATATATATATATAAATATGAGCCAAGGAAACGTCTTCGGAACTCGCGAAAATCAAACCGTTTGGTCCGCAAATTAAAACAAGCACAAGAAATTATTTTCTTCTTAACCGATAAAACACTTACGAACAAGATTTCTATTTTATAAATAAATATTTATTTACAGATTATTAATTTGTAAAAATATGTATAATTATAATTATGCGTGTGCATAATTACAACTTAGCCTATTTAAGAATAATAAAAATACTGCAAAATCAACTGCTACTACGTATCAAGAAGTATGTCAACGTAGACGCAATTAAAAATAACATAATACGACACAAAATCGGACCGAAAAAAGTCAATTATTCGCACGCGAACTTCGGAAGAGACATGTGTAATGTTGCGAACAAGGTAGATTGCTTCCGGATTCATACATCGTGTCCCGAAATGAGCACATTATTTCGATTTTTTTTCGAAATCATGGATGATCGTTATGGGGACCCATTCCACTCCGTCTGGGTGATTTATGTGATAAATATATACTGCCCGGATCACAGCCAACAGATTATCATCACAGATACAACACAACCATTAAATGAATCCGATACTTCGCGGATAACAAAAGTAATTAATCACGCGTTACTTTGCGGTAATATAGTCTACAATTCTTTTAGAACAATTTATTAGGTATATTCTGCGAAAAAACAAACATTCGACCGGCTTGACTAAATGAACGCTGTTCGTATAGGTGATATCTTTAATAGAAAGACTTATTTTAAGTTGAATTTAAAATTTGTCGTTTGAGAGAAATTGATTTATTAAGAACAATATTTATACACACCCTGTAAGTTACCGTGTCTATGAGTTGTGAATGAGTTGTGTAATCTGTCATCACTTGGTTATTATCATATTTCATTGTTGCTGTAAGAATGCACTTTCGATACAATACCAAGAAGTTAGAAGGTATAATTTGTGAATCGTTTAACCTTGTGAATATTTATGATAGATACAAAATTCTGTTCGAACTTTAAAACTACCAAATTAATGTTCGTTAGGTTTTGTATGAGTTAGAGGTTCATAGGAAGATTTTAGGTTTCGTGAAAAACATTGTTGGTATTTTATTCTGCTACAATCAGCTTAATATTTACTAGTCTGAAAGTTAAGGATATTTTCGTATGTTATACATTTTTTATTTCACGGTTTTTAACCCGTTTACTTGGCCTCCGGGCATTGCAAGACGGAGATTATTCTAATTATCCCGCTAGTTATACATATATATTTACTTAAATCGTATCAACTTATCAAAAAGACGAATAGTCAAATTCATACGTACATCAGTTGTGCGATTAAAAATATTGTATTCCTATAAATACTCGTTGATATTGAACATCCAACTTATTAATAAAATTACTATATTATAAACCTATTTTATTAGACAATATACAGGGGTATATTATCATAAAATAGGTTTATAATGTAGTAATTTTATTTTTATGCCTAATATATAAAAGTATATATAAAACTTAATTCATAACGTAAGTAAACGAATTCATCTAAACTTTTTATAATTGTAAATAATTAGTGAATAAATTTTATAGGTCTGCTGGATCACTCGAAATTTATTTAGTTATACAAAAAACAATACCGCAGTTTTCTAAAGTCATTTGTTTTGACTAGAATAATTATAATTTTAGATTTTGTTTTTTTTATATCTTTACAATATATACTTACAAAATTTAAAAACGTAGAGCACCGTCTAATTTTATATGGAAAATTAAAAGTACACACACGTTTTTCACTAAACGGGCTCTCTGTACTAGGGCCAAACAACAACTGATAGGTGTTAGGAGTTCCCTTTCCACTGGGCTACGTGAGAGTTTGAAATGAATATCGAGAGATTATCTTTCAATAATCTATTTTAATCCTATATCTGTGAACTTTAATTGTTCTGGTTTCAGTTCAAGTTTTGAGATACATTTTTTGATTACATCTATAGCTAACGTCAAGCCACACTTGTTTGTGTGGATGAATTTTGAACGACTTCAAAATCACCGCTTTGGGTAGAGCTAAATTGTCAAGGTACGTCAGAGTGTTGACGAATTAAGATTTGTTACAAATTTAATTTTTCCATGTACTAAATAATAATAGTTAAGGATCATTGATAACGCTAGTTTCTAAGTCTAACACTTCAATATTATCACTAAAATCTATGAGTAACTACAGACTATAAGAAATATTTAACAATGCTGTTTTTATAAATAAAAAAATGATGCGCGAAACAATGTGGTAACATCCTCAATTATATGATATTAAATTGAATACAATATGAAGTTTGTAACAAATGTAGAATCAATCTTAGGTTTGAATTAATAAAGGATATAATAATGTATATTCTTCATACCATGCACTAAATATGCCTTACTACATTCGATTTTTTTTTCGAAAATTGTTTAAATGGATCCTTTGATAACTTACACAAAGGCTCTTCCAGCAAGGAACTTTTGTCAAGGGCCGTAGAAGATGTAGCGGAATTAAAACACAGGTTTGCAGTAAATATTTTCTTAGGCTATTTACATTTTAATCTTAACATTGTATTGTGTTACTCTTAAAATATTACTGTAATGCAATGATTAATAGTAGTAGTAGTATTAGTAGTATATCGTTTATACAAAAGTAGTTTGTAAGGTTGAACCCGCTAATCTCAAGAACTATCGGATAATACAGACATCAAATATCCACTCTAAATACTTATATTATAATGATTTAAAAATATTTAACCTAATTTCAAATAATTTTGTGGATACGTAATTTAGACTATAATTATACAATTTCCACAATATCAGGGGACAAAAAACCAGGCTCGTAGGAATCCGTATGTGGTTTCAGATGAAGATGTAAAGAAAAACACCTTAGCCCCTAGAGGATAAGTGCCACTTTAAACATCAACAATATCGGACTTATTGACCGAGAAAAGTGAAAGTTATATTATTAATCTGTATTGTATATATTTTGTCATCCAAAGATTACAAACAAGATATAGCTCAATTCGCATAATTTTACGATTTAATAATTACATTTTCGGTGTTTACAACACTTTGGAGTGAAATGTTATATAATCTGTTAATCGTTAAGCTAGAAAATTCTAATTGTTCTTATTAGAAACATACAATTCTTTCTAATATCACTAAAGAAGATTAAAATTACCATAGACACAAGACTGAAAAATATACACACATTTTTTTTCAGCAATCATTTTCTACGTTTACCGGACGTATCTTAAATGTCTAATTTCCGATCAAATGTTCCGCTGATCTTTGACCTTTCTATGTTCAATTAAAAGTACAAGCGGAAACAGGCGGACAGATTTCAATTCAAAACTTATACACGCCCAAATAAGACTGCAGTCGTATATATTTCTATTAGCGTTAGTTAAATGCCAACCAAAGATATCCGATTGAGATAAACTTGAATCGTTATGGTTTTAAATTTATTAAAAACGTCAATTTATACCTACAAAAAAAGCTAGGACATTACAATATTTCATTTTAAATCACACTAGCTCTACCAGCGATTTCGTCCGCATGGATTAGGTATAATAACTTAAAAATACTTATTTTAGAAAACATATGCTATCTACGTCACTAACTAAATAAACACAAATGTACTTTATTTATAATTATTATGTAAAGACAAAAAAGGAAAGCAGCAAAAATGAATCACAATATTACAACAGATTAGGGGAATTATAAAAGATAGGCCCAGTAGAGAAAGAGTAGGCGTACTAAATACACATAATATATCCGTGCAAAGTTCCATCTTCCTAACACTAACCGTTTCGACGCTAGAGTGAGAACGGGCGAATGAACGGACATGACGAAGTGTCCCTTTTACGTAGACTGCGGAACCCTAATAAAAGTAGCCTAAGTGATTCCTTATTACATCAGCTACCAATTAAAAATAGTCTCGTCAAAATCGGTCCTGCCATTCCAGAGATTAGCCGAAACAAACAGACAAACAGACAGACAGATAGACAAAAATTTAAAAAAATTTCATTTTGGTGTATGTATCGTATATATATTCATATGCATGTAGTAAAAATTGGTTATTTCAATATTAAAAACAGACACTCCAATTTTATATATTAGTAAGTATGGATTATTGTAATGTTTGATGTTCTCTCTTATCCAATCAAAAGTCTTATATTACTTAGAAGGAAGCAAAACACGAAGTAGCCCTCTTTCGAACCGTAGCCTTAAAAGCACTGATGACATAACAGTGTGCGGTGGTTTTGCTCGCATTTTACTTTCATAATGCGCCGCGAATGTATCAAACAGGTACGTAACATACGTGTTTGCCGCCGGAAATTTTATGTCAAATTATGTTTAAGATAGACTTATCTGGTTATTTTTAGTAAATCCGCCTCCAGCATGTATGCGAATAATCTAACATTATAGATTATGCGGTTACAAATATCAAAAAATAATCCAAGAAACTTTTTATTTATATTAAGTTATGGTAGGCAAGCTTCTGTTATACTTCGGTCATATCAGACATTACTCTGTGTTCAACTTTTTTTATTATAAAATAGGGGGGGGGGGGGGCAAAACACCTTGCAGATGGCCTAAGTGGCAACTAAATAATATTTAAGCGATTAGGAACATTTAAATTTACCACGGATTATAACTCATCAGTCAAACCTGTATGGATTATCATCGTATATCTATACTATTTATAGAATGGAGTGTCCGTTTTTCATACTAATATAACCGTTGTTTAATACATCCATATGGGTATACTATATACGCACATACACCAAAATGTCTTTTTAAAAAAATTTACTTGTCTGTCTGTTTGTTCCGTCCTAATCTCTGGAATGACTGGATCGATTTTGACGTTTTAATTTATAATGGCTGATATAGTAAATAATCAGTCTAGCATCATTTCTTGGGGTCATCAGCATTAACTACGTAAATAACTTCGTCAAATTCGTTCTTACTCATTGTAATTTTGTTTATGCTGACATTCCTTTAAGTCTATTAGGTAATAATTTAAATAAACACATTGGATTAGTTAGTGACGGTAGATAGACATGTTATCAAAACATGTATTCTTAAGTTGTTATATCTTATCCATGCAGACGAAATTGTTAGTAAAGCTCCTCGTCATAAATTTATAAATACGACATTCTGACGTGAAATGCCAAAATGTCAGAGTTTAGAACTAGGCTGTCATACTAGAACTGTGAAAACTCGTTGTCAATAATAAGTGTTGAAAATTCTATGACTTTTAATATTTTGATTTACAAATAACCAGAATTATTATTTATATTTATTTCCCGAATTTTGGAGCCCATCTGCGGTGCCGCATTGTTCTCTTTGGAAATGTGAAGAGTGAAGAATTTGAGAATCGCTTAAATCATCAAAATGGATTTACCCAAAATTGAGAAACCCAAATACCTGGCACCCGATGTTGCAGTGAGTGCTGTTTTAGCACCAAGTCAAGAACTTCCAGCTGAAACACCGACTGTCTGCGGTTATGACTGGGAGAACGGGACTGATTATAATAAAATCCTTGAAAGTTATGAACGCTCTGGTTTTCAGGCCACGAGTTTTGGTAAAGCAGTCACTGAAATCAATAAAATGTTAAAATGTCGCTCTGTCCCATTATCTGATGAAAATCGAGATCCTTATGAAGAAGATATATTCATTAAAAAGACTACCAATTGTACTATTTTCTTAGGATACACATCCAACATGATTTCTTCCGGCTTACGTGATACTATACGCTTTCTTGTAAAAAACAAACTTGTAGATTGTATTGTTACTACTGCTGGAGGTGTAGAAGAAGATTTCATTAAGTGCCTTGCTCCTACCTATATTGGAGACTTTAACTTAAGTGGCAAAATTTTAAGAACCAGAGGGATCAATAGAATTGGTAATTTGTTAGTCCCTAATGACAATTACTGCCTTTTTGAAGAGTGGGTTACTCCATTACTGAATGAAATGGTTGATGAACAGATTCAAGAAGGAACTATATGGACACCTTCAAGGGTTATAGGGAGATTAGGAGAAAGAATTAACAATGAAAGTTCAGTTTGTTACTGGGCATGGAAAAATAACATTCCGATTTTTAGTCCAGCTCTGACAGATGGTTCTCTTGGGGATATGATGTATTTTCATTCATATAATAAACCAGGCCTTGTCATTGATATACTAGGAGACCTACGTCGGCTTAACACTATGGCTGTAAAAGCTAATAATACTGGTGTTATCATTCTTGGCGGTGGTGTTGTAAAACACCATATTTGTAATGCTAATCTTATGAGAAATGGTGCTGATTTTGCTGTGTATGTAAATACTGCCAGTGAATTTGATGGCAGTGATTCTGGAGCAAGGCCGGATGAAGCTGTCTCCTGGGGGAAAATAAAATCAAATGCCACACCAGTTAAGCTGTATGCAGATGCAACATTAGTTTTTCCATTGCTTGTTGCTCAGACCTTTGCTAAATATCATTTCAGCAATAAAAAGAATGCATAAATAATGAGTTTCTTTAACCCTACATCTATTATAATCATTGAAAATATTTTATTATTAACCTTAGTAATTTTACAAGCTTAGAGCGACATCTATGATTTCAATACTGTACTACTTACCTTTAAATGTGTTTAACCTTTTCAAAAATATATGTTTTAACGGTCGTATAAATATTATGCAAAAGGTCGTTTTTGTTTTCAAAGTAAACCTTTGTTTTAGTCGTTATATTCGTAATTATTAATCTAATCAGTTGTTTCTAAACGAATGATGCCAATGAACTTATAAACTGTCAAAATAAACACTGAAGTTAGCAGCTGTCTGACTGATACCTTGACATAACCCAAAGTATGAATGTGTGGCTGTTATTTACATAAAAATGTGCGTATGTGTGGCGTCTGTGAAAGAGACTTTTCGAATTCGAACTTCAAAAGCTCACTCAGTTCGCGTCGCTAGTCCGTTTAAGCTGTTGAGTTATTCCGGCGTGCGTAATATTTCTGTTTCCAAAATGCTTCTTCCAAGCATTCTGTAACACAAAAATGTTTTTCTCAACACTGAAATTATCAGTTTTATCTCTATTGTGAACATTTGTATTCAGACACAGTGAAAAATGTGTTTGTATCATGGTATCTTAATCGTTTTTCTGCTAACAACCGGTAAGTTGCATCCTTAGTCCTGTGCTATTTTTAGGTTTACGGTCATTCGGGGCATTTATTAATGAGATTTTGTTGGGAATAAATTTGTTGCACGTGATAATGTCCTTTGAAGTTTGCGTTTGATCTTAAATAATGCTTCGGACATAACATGTTTACGATTATATTATACTCAATTAGATTATTGTACAATTGTTTCTTAGCTTTTTGTGCACTGTTTTCCTTGTATTTGAAATATAAAGTGTGTCTTAAAAGCAACGTTGTGAATATATATGTCCTGGAATTGTATGAATGTATTTAAAATATGAATGTTTTTAAAAGTCATCCATAAGTTTGAGATTATTTTTTTTAAGAAGTGGCACATTTTTATAGTTTAATTTTAGTTTTAGTTTTATAGTTTTTATAATAATAGGCAGACATTTATGGTAATTGAACTCTCTTTAATATATTGGCCCAAGGTTTAATTTTTTTTGGTCAGCATTACTGGACCTTTTACAAAGAAGACTAGGAAAAAATAATCAGTATTATTAAGGAAATATTTATGTATATTGCATAAGCATTAATGAAATATATAAATAATACAAATACAGAAAACATTACATCTGAAGCCTTAGGTGTACAGAAAAATTATATTAAAATTCCAGCTTTGACAATTTCATATTACTGATGTTGCAAACAAACTATAGTTCAAAAAATAGTTGATATCAACCTCTATATATCTCACATCTTGTCACTAACAAAATCTAACATTAATTCATTTACATTTTTATAAAATTGTTAATACATAGATTTATGAACAATATAGGGTCCCACACTCTGTCTTTAACACAAATTTTGTTTTGGGATATTGATGCTCAAAGCAGATTTTATTATTATATGCCACAGCGAATTGGTTATTTGGGATCTAGTCATTGTTTCTGGATTACCATGCTCCCTTTTCCTTATTTACTATTTTTAATAGCGACAAACTTTAATCAACTATCTCATAAATTATTACAAGACATTAAAACTTCTTAAATACTATTTAAATCTCTTTAGTGTAGGATGTAATACATAGTGATGTTTAACTTAACTGCTAAAAAAAAATTAAAGAGCAATGATCTTTAATTTTTTTTTCTTGATAAGTAATTTATTTAAAACACTGATTGAGTTTAAAGATAAGACGCAAGGCCGCATGTAGATATAGGCGTGGATCACCTATTTTTCTACATATACTTTTATAGATAGTATAAAATAGAACAAAAATCGTAAAATACTTACATACCGTCTCACACATAAACTAAAGGTTTTTCTGCGCAAAGAACTATGCAAGATTAAAAAACATAAGGAATTAAGAATCTTAAGCTCAGATAACCGCATAGGTGTGCTTTAGAGCGGTTCGCATCAAAGCCGGTCAAAGATATAAAATCCCACAGCTCCATCCCATTACGCATTCACATTAAAAACTTCATTATATAAATGTGCACTCTCCGTATTAATGTATATGCATTTTATATTTTTAATGTAGCTACGAAAATAAACTAGAATTCCAATGAAGTCTTGTCCCGTAGGGTATGCTGTGAATTGTATGTGTTTGAGTAAATTATTTTAAATTCGCGTTTTATATCTTGGGCTTAAATCACGTGAATGTTTCATGTAGCTCAACTAATTGTAATGAAATAGAACAAGGAAGCTCATCGAACGCTGTTCGTAGAGGCAACATCTCCTGATGATTCCGTTCGACGAAACGTGCGTCGAAGGGGGGTGGGGGTTTTTTCGCGGAGTATTGCTTGTATATTGGTCTATTGGGATTTTGAACTATGGACTTCCAAAGTAACCTGATTCAATAATTTTAGAAAAGGATTTGAATATCAAATTGGCGTAAGAAATTCCAACAATTTTGTACCCCGGATCGTATACGACACGAGAAATATTGTTATTAATTAATAAAATATACAATTCTCCAAACACGCAAACGCATTGGAGACTTCACATATCAGCAGTGAAATAAATACAGATAGTAAGTCATATATATATTGATATTTATGTATTTTTGTAAAGATTTTTTGCCATATCGGTTTTATTCATTTTAACAATGATATCCCAGATTGCATTTCCACTTGCCACTGATGATGCAATCAGTGTCAGGTTGTCAGTGCATTGTTCGAATTCTAATTATCGTAGCAGAGTGCGTTGTTGCCTTTATATGTTGTATACTTGTTAGTGTCACTGAGTGCACAGCAATAAAACTTATTATAAAATAATAATACTGGTCGGATATAATTTTCCTTTTTATTTAGCTTTTTAATATGAATTGTACAAAACTAGCGTATTGATACAGAATACACATACGACATCTTCATATATAATTGTTTCTTAGTTTTTGTTACTGAGAATTCGCTGTTCGTCTTGTTCTTATGATTACGTGGTTGTTAAAAAGATGATTATGTATTTAGTTTTCTTTATACAAACAATTCTTTCACATTTTACAAACGTGATTTTTTTACTACGATAATGGTACGATGGTACGATGATTTGCCCTTTACATGTTAGTATTATTTGGCATCAGCTTCAATCTTTTAATTATATATTTAATTATATATACAGGGCGATAGTTTATAATATTCATTTAGTTTACCGATAGTTTCGTATTAAATAAACATTGAAAAACTATTATACTTTAAGTTTTTAAATCGAAACTGACTTCAAAATCAGGTATAGATCTCGGCAGGTATATTTTAATTAACGAATTTGATTTATTGTTTAATAGGGCGTGGTCCATTTTTCGAAATAGTTCAGTTAGGCTGATAAATGTTCCATTTAAAAGGTCTCGTCGGAATATTTCTGTATATTTTTAATCGACTTCAAAAACTGTGTATTGTGTTCGCGTATATAGACCTCGTTAATGATTCTTTTTGTTAGATAGGTACTAGAGAAATATTTGTTGCTTTATTCTGTGATTGGTAGGCATTAGTTATCAGTTCGCTTTTGAATCTCAATGTCGTCATTAAACTCGCTATACTGAATATTAATTAATCGTACAAATATAAAAAATAAACCGTAGTTAAATTAAAAACCACTTTTCAACTCTCGATAATTTCAAATTAACGGGTAAGCGTTCAGAAATCCCTTTTGTCCCGCCCTCATCACCTAAAAGGTTGCACGCTGATGGCTAATTTTGAAAAATGCAGACTATTTTTTATCTATGTGGACTCGTTAGTGTAAGAGGTTTTTCCGGTAATATTTTTTTGCATTTTTTTTCGTCTACGTTAAAATGTTTTAATGGGTAAAAAACGAAGTTAAATAAATTATAGTTTGTATCGGGTAATGTTATACAACAGTTTCGTCCGATAATTTTGATATCAAGCAAATATTGATTTTTGGCCAACATTCGAAAGTTTCCAAACATAAATTGTTTACAGGTTAATTTTATACAAATTGATTATTTTGATAAACTTTTTAGGGTTCCCTAGCCAGTATCTATTAAAAGGAGAGACGGTTAACCCCATGACTAGGATGGAACATATAAAATGGCTAATGCTTGATCACATTTCTTGGGCCTCTATAATGAGGCTGCGTTGGCAATATATGGTTGGTTTTAGTGGGTATTGCTTACCCAGTTCTATCTTTTGTAGATAGCCTGAAAAGAGTGTCGTACCAAAGGGTAAAGGGAACTTACTGACACTGTTCGTCTGTCACCGGGCTGTATCTCATAAACCGTGATATTTGGACAGAAATTACACTAGCTGACCCAGCAAACTTTGTTTTGCCTTACATATGATTTCAATTAATAAATAAAAAATAGGGGTTGATCGTAGAGGAGTAAAAATTTAGGGTTGTATGTATTTTTGTATGCTGTATAAAATTAAGAAATTTTGTCCACAAAAATAAAATAAAAAATTAGGGGCGTACTACCCCAAACATTTAGGGGGATGAATAATAAATTTTAGCCGATTCACAGACCTACTCAATACGCTCGCAAAGTTTTATGAGAATCGGTCAAGCCGTTTCGGCGGAGTATGGGAACGAAAACTGTGACACAAGAATTTTATATATAAGAAAAAACAATAAAATAAATATCCCCGCGGATCTTATACAACATTCATCATAGTATTTGGTAAAAGCATGAAATCATTCTTCAGAAATGCGGTATCCAAAATCAGATTAGCTATGATGAACGCCAACCTCCAAAAGGAGACGGCACCATAAGAAGAAGACGATCCTTAAGAAAAGAGCGTATCGCTATCTTAAAGGCAGGTAATACACTTGTAAGGTCTCTGGCATTGTGAGCGTCGGTATCACTTACCATCAGGTGGGCCTCTTGCCCGTTTGCCCCCTGTATTATATTTAAAAAATGATAGCCGTTGCCTGTAAGTTGCCCGCCAGCCATACTCTCCGCTCCCGGCAATATACGCTCAATTCTTAAAAGATCACACATCTCAAAAGCTTGAAGCTTGCACATTACGTAAAGCACGTATAAGCTGTATTTTGTCTAAAGCCGTGCTGGGAATCGTTTACCGCGTTCCAATTAACAGGATTGGGCAAGCTTTTTGAGTTTTTACCTCAATTATGAAGTTGCAATGCGATTGCTTGGAAAATAATTCAGTTGCGGTGAATTTTTCCATTTGGATTTCATAGGCAAGAGAAGCATTTAAGCGGCGTTTCATTTCTAAAAGAGGAGCGGTTATTAGCTACAGTTAATACTGCTCTATAGATAATAATAATATGTAGTTAGCAAAATAGTATGCTGCTCATTAGGTACGATTCGCAGGCGTTTGTTGGAAAAAATATTTAATAGAATTGACCTTTTTAGTAGGTTATTAGTAGGAGTTACAGGAATTAAATAACTTCGGATTACCTGAGAGAGAGAGCGCTTTTAAACTATAAGGCTTTAAAATGTCTCGACTGTAGTTGTGTTAAAATGTATAAATATATAAATAACTTCAACCCTTCAATATTTGTCATATGAAATGCGATGAAATCGAACGAAATATTCAATTCATAAAAGAAGACAATTCAACATAATTTAAATCAAATGTACTATCTGTATAATACTAAATTTATTAACCCAACCTGTCAGACGATTGTTATTTTCTCACCTTTACCTGTACCTGTAAATTGGCCCGCCCAAACCGGCCACTTAAATTATTTATCTGCATTATACATTTAAATGTATTGTTAGAAATATCAGAAACTATAACTAAATACTGGAAATTGTTTCTGCATAGCCCGTTCAACGAGAAAGTCGAGGCTAAATAATATTTAAATAATACCAGCGGGACTTTTATAAATTTATTAAAACATTTCATAAAAAAAATCTTTTATATTAAATATGATTTCATTAAGTGTGTAAGAATTATGGGCGCTTAACTTGTTCTATGTATAAAAAGTCGTACAAAGCCATTGAGAGGTCTGCGAATTATTATAAGATCCCCAAGGTCTATAAGGGGATGATACTCCAGGTTTTTCGCTATCTTAAACCCAGTCTGTACGCTTGAGTTTTCAAATCTTAATGAAGTTTTGCAAAGAGCCTCTCATTTTAAGTCCGTTGACTTGAATCGATTTTTGAAGCTTTTGAGGGTCGTTTTGGGACTGTCTAGTCGTCTTTGCATTGTGTTAAGTTGTAACAAAGCCTGTGTTACATTTAAATAAGTTTGCAGCTACGGTATTATATTAATGCCTCACAATTTGTTCCGTGACGACGTGTCGTGAACAGTACAGTAGTTTTCGAGTTATTCAAATTTTGAAGAAGCAAAGTTCCATTTTCAAAATTCAAACGAATACCTGTCGCTAATTCGATTGTTATCATCGATTGTCAGCGCCAGTTAGGCCTTAAGACCGGTAGCGCCCCTGCCCCAGCGTGCCCTGGGCAGGGGTGCGCAACTATAAACCCGACATATTTACGAGTTCAGCTCTAACCCCTGGTGTGTCGGTGTGTGGTACAAGTTAAAGAAATCGGTCTCCCGATTTCTTTAACTTGAGCTTCATTTTGCCAGTCTGATTCATATGTTTATATCTTCGTTTTATAGGTATTATTAGTTATATATATGTCACGAAAAGACACCAATAATTTGAAAATGATTTGTGGTTTGAAAACCACATTGGGGGTAGTATTATTTTCAAATTGTGTATACAAATAGTTGGATCCTCAATATCTACTCTTCTATATAACATTATTACGAATAGCCTGCTTTATTACTAATACTTTATTAAAGACATCATTTTCGTCCAAATCTTATAACCTACACCACACATAAACCTCTATAATATGATTGCACATAAAAGAGCACCATTTTACCAACGCATTTAAGTCTAAAATCGCAAAACACCGATGGCATATGAATAAGACCTCGTCTTTTATTTTTTAAAAAAGTTATTTCTATTTACATATTGAAGGAAAATGGTGTGTTGAATCTGGAGCACTCCGGATTCTTGTTGGTAACTAAGTGGATTAGTTTTGGAGAAATTTACAGTCAGTTTGTAAAATATACAGCGACATTTTCTCAATGCGATTACGATTACGAAAGTCATCTTTCTTCAGGCATTCAAAAATACAAGATATACAATTTTTACATACGGTCGGTTGACAAAGTCTTGTAAACGCAAATAAGTTACCGACAACATAAATGTTCAAAATCCCAATAGACCTGTATAGCAGTACTCCGCGAAAATCCCACAACCACCCGCCGCATGTTTCGCACCGACATGACACCGGAGCATCATCAGGATGTTGCCTCTACGAACAGCGTTCGATATTTTGACTATGGACTTCCGCAAAGTAACGCCTGATTCTATTAATTAACATAAATGTTGACCGCACAGAGATCGAACCCTGGCCACCTGGGATGAATTGACATATTAATTGTGATATCTGTTTAAAGTTTTGTGTCGTGAATATTTCTTTAACTGCTGAGTTAATTATGTCAAACTCAACTATTGTTTCCTCAAGACTCTAACGTACAAGACCTGATCTTTTGGCTATCTATCTATTTCTATTCTATCCTTATCTATTTATCCTTTATTCCTGGACGTAGGCTTAATTTCTATTTTTATTCTATCCATATATTTGTCTCCAATTGTGGTATTTAAATTATAATACAATATAACATACTTTTTATACTTATAACAACATATAATTTGCTTGTACTTGTATTTTTATTTAAATTATGTAATTTTTAAGTATATGTTTAGTTTACATTTACACTTTATAGTTTTGTAACTTAAAAGCGTGTAATGGAACGTCCACTTTGGTACGGTCAGCTACATAAGCTACATTAGAAAGAAAACAATTTTAACTTTCATACATACTAGTTATAGTATAGATTTTTGTTTTTAGATGCAAATAATATTCATATTACAAATAATTGTTATGTGACATTTCATTTTGTACAAAACATATTTAAATTACACAAATATTGAATAAGTGTTTAATGAGATTCACGATCCATTACTGATTGACACTAGAAAATGTCCTTTGACGCGTTATGGAATCCTTTAATTTAATGTTTTGAACCGAACACATTTCCATGTCGTTATTTGCGGACTCTACTCGCAATTAAAGCTAGCCGCTAACGAATCGCTCAAGTATCATTCATTACTCGTGTGTGTCAAACTGAAACATATTAAAATAAATATTTTAATAGGTGTTAAAACTCACGCATGATATATTTAGTGTCGGACATCAAATTTATATAATGATTTTCCGAGTTGCTAAGTCCTCCGACGAGCTCTGAACCTCTAACTGTCTTTGGATTTAACTATATAATTAAATACTGTAATTAATAGCAAAGCTCACGATTAGTTAAACAGCTTTCAAATACTTTTTGCGTATCTGTATCATATTCTAAGAAAGATATCGCTTGATTGAAGGCAAACCAGTTTTCATCAATTTATACATAGCAAGGATAAATGGATATAAAATACACCCTTTTTTAAATCCAATTGAAGTCCAGTTTCAGAGCTTATTCAATAAGGTGGCGCTCCGTTCATGCCCCATTTTAGTTTTTTTTTTAGTCTTACTATCATAACTACATAGCACCTAAGTCTGAATGTTTACTAACTTATTAACCTATTTATATATGGTGTGCAATAAAGTTTTATTATTATTATAAATATACATTCTTCATAAGAAAATAAGTGAATAAATTAATATTTGAGCTTCCATAGATACCAAATCTAAAATGCAAGTGCGCGTAGCAGTTAGCCGTTTTCGATAGAATATGTATTACTATTTAACACATTTAAAGGATTTGTTTTTGATTATCCGGCGGCTCTAAATGCTATCTCGTTTGCAAATATTGGCGTGATTGGTTCGTATAAAAATAAATAATGTTAGATGTAATACTAGTGGTATTTATGGACCATTTTGGATGGTTGAGAAGGAAGTTTCTTGGCGTTTTATATGAAAAAAGGAAACGGTCTTTTTGTAACATAAATATTTCCGTTTCAATACGTCATAATTAAGAATCACGATAGCTATGACGATGGATTTTATTTAAATAAATGTTTTCTTTTTTCAGGTATTTTGTCAGGAGCGCAGGCAGAAGGTAAATTTAACGTCACATGTCAGCAAGGCTTTGACAATTGACTAGGCGTCAATTGTCATATATAGAGTCAATTGTCAAAATCCTGAGTGTTATTCGGGACGTCGTAATGCACTGTTATTGACAATATCTTCTTTAAATCTAGAGAGACGTTAAAATTAAAAAAGATTTTTTTACACAGGCGCTCTATACATTACAGACTACACTAAATACTTTACAAGTACATCATACAATTTTCAGTTTTTTTCGTGCGTAATGTTCCGTATGCAAATACGTATTGAAAGCTTTTAGAGCGAAGATTTTGAATCGCTGTATCTTTGAGGGCCCTTCGCGAATGGCGTTGAGCGATTCGAGGAGACAAAATTGCGCCCCCAAATAATACTTAGAGACCGGTATGTGTAAAATAAACTGTTGTAAAAATATTTTATCGTTTAACGAGACAAAATTCTCATTGGCTCGTTGGCAGCCATTTTTAAAGTAAAAACTCTAGAGAACGCAACAAAAGCGGACTTTTGTAGTGTACTGCGAAATATAATCCGAGAGACGTCTTCATTTTTTCATATATTAGCTGATCCGGCAAACGTTGTTTTGCCATAAACGTGATTTCTAGGAATCTTTTTTTAGTTCAATGAAAATAATAATCAGCTTTAAGTGTGCGGGGATATGTTTATAATCGAAAGCGTTTTAAACAATAAAAGAATGCTGTATTTAGGTTAATAAATTAATCTTTATTAGTATCGACATCTGTTAGAAGCTTTTGGAGTTAACAGATAATTGTGACTATCAATTAATTGTAGACGAATAATTTGCAATAAATAATTTGCGACTATAATTAAAGATCTAAGCTATCCTATCTTTTAAGTTGGACCAGAGTGCTCATGGGTGCATCAATGTAAAATCGGTTAAATAGTTTAGGGGTCCATCGCGGACAAACATCGTGACAGGAGAAAATATACATCTAGCGAAATATATATATATATAAAATATATACTAGTACACCCGTGCGTCCTAGTGTGAATTCGCAAAAACAACACAAGTTTGTATGTAAATAACAATTGGAAGTTGGTGAAATGCTTTTGACCGGCGGCGACCTTTGCCATGTTATCTAGTTTAAGAGCTAGTTCAATGTTATTAAGGATTTCTTCCCCTTGCGACCCACAGCGGATCGGACTTAAAATACCAACGCCATTATTTGACAAACTTTAAGTAAGTTGCTGTTATGTCGGCAATCATGAACACGGCTTTATGTTTCTAATAATTTTATTCTAGAATAAGCAATAAAAAGTATGGTTTGGGGTTGAGAAATGGTTAGAAATAAATTGATATTATAAGAAAATGCAAAAAGTTATTGTCCTAAAAAGGTAACTTACAAGAGCAAAGAGGTAACATAAAAGTGTTGCCAACATAACAAGTAATAAATTGCGTTCTTATTTCCCAATAGTGTTTTGTTATTAAATAATTATCTGTTGACAGGGTTCGATACCCGGTACAGACAATAATTGTAGCGGAGCGTAACGGACTGTAGCCCGGATGTTACATACTTACTAGCTGACTCGGCAAACCTTGTTTTGCCATACATGTGATTTCTAATAAACATTTTTTTAATTGAAATATATTATCTACATTGAAAAATAGGGGCTGGTATTATAAGAGTGAAAATTGAGCTTTATATCAGATTTTTTAAGTTAATGCATGACAAAATAAAAATAAAGTTTATAATAAAGTTTAAAGTTAATAATTAATAAATAAAAAATAGGGCTTTATCCTAGAGGGGTAAAAATGTAGGGTTGTATGTATTTTTGTGTGCTGTATCGTAGAAAAATGAAAAATAAACATTTTGTGGGATGCACACTGGTGTTAGCCGATTCTCAGACCTACTGAATACGCATATAAAATTTTATAAAAATCGATCGAGCCGTTTCGGAGGAGTTCACGCACTCCGGGAGACGAGAGTTTTGAAAATGATTTTCAAAAATAACTATAAGAAGAAATACAAATAAAAATATAAATAACTCGTCTCTTAATTACAACTTCCACGGATCGCCGGATACAATAAGTCAGCTCTTAAACTAAACATCAAAGGTGAATTATTTTATTAGTCGGGTTTATTGATGCTTACAGGACATTGCTTAGAAATATATCTGTCCCGTTTTAACTGTCCCTTTTCACAATGATAGAAAGAGACAGTAATAAAATCTGTGTTTTTATATCGGAGCTTAGACGAGTATTTGAATCTGATGTTTTTGTTATAGTAACAGATATATCAACGGCCGACGGCCAGACAAATCATAATAGGGTAAAGGATAAAGTAATACGGTTCGCCGTTATTACCATTTGGGTACGGAACCCGATGGTGTAATTTTTTTTTACTTTTTTGATATTAAACAGTTCAACCGTCGGAAATTGATTTTTCGATGATAATGTATAAACTTTGGCACCGACATCCAAAAATGTGCCTCATTATACAAAACATCGTGCTATGTAACATAGCCGGTTTTATTTAAATAACTTTTTATGAAACCTATTTTTTTCATTGTTAGACTTTTTGTATATGAAACGAAAGGTGCGGTTGAACAATCATAATTAAATTGTAGTGACAACTAACAAACTAAAAAAATAATGATATTTATTATTAAGCCTTACACTTTCTGACACTAATTAATATTACATTACTTTTTATTTATTTGCCTCTCGTTCTAATATTTCCTTTATCCATATAGGCACTTAATATTTAAACTAAAAGCTAATCTTTTATTTCGCTTTTGTATAGAAAATGTTTCTTTCCCATCACGCATTTTAATATTTGAAAACGACGCCATTTTGCAAGCGGAAACGGAAATCATTGTTTCGAACATGCGTTTCTTTTGTCTCTCTAAAAAGCTCTGTATAATATTTCCTTGATTTAATTTTCAATGTGACATATTTACAATATCACAAGCTTTAACAGCGTACCTTGCGATCACATTTATTTGATATATAAATAACACAGATATAAGATATTAAATAGCATTTGAAAGAGGAAAATTAATTAAAAGCTTCAATGAATCTTTTCCTGGACATGTACAGTCTGAATGTTAATTTAAATTACTCTTATAGGATCCTCATTTCAAAAGCTTTATATAAATCTTACTATTCATAAATCCAGCGAAAGAAATTTAATGAAATGTCATACATAAAATTTTCATATAGACACTATTGAACAGTATAAAAATAGAAGATACTGGAATTGTATTTCAGAATTGACTGCCCATGTTTTTATAACGTTAATTGAATTATGTTATCCTCGTATAATTAAGATTGTTAACAAACTCTTTGGGTGATTTTTATACCCTCGTGTCTTGTAGCCACAGAATGAAGGTGACAGATAACCCGGGTTGGTTCCTGTTGTTCAAATATCGAATTCCACCGGCGTTGACATGGATAGACCAGAGATAATTCATGAAATAACTTTTTTTATCTATGATCATGAAATAATAATTATGCAGATCTGTGTTCTATTTTTAAAGGCAGAATATTATCAATCAATTTGAAGAACTTATAATCGATTGAAGTCAATCTAATAATAATAATCCTTATAATTTGCAGAATCTCAGAGCAATTATTTTTAATATAATAACAATTTTGGAATAAAAAAATTAAGTTATCATAAATTTCATACAGATGAACATTCACACACGAATTGTGATATCCTGTCTGTCTTTTTGTCAAAGGCAGTATCGGCTAGTAATTTGCATCGAGTATGGCCTTTGTGGGTCACGGTAAGTTCCATCCATATTTATGAAAGGATTCTTGCGATCTTCAATAAACTAGCAGCATGACAGGTTTTTATTGAAAATAGGGATGTTTCATCGGTGACTCTATCGATATCTTTTACGTTGTAAGTAAAATCACTGTTACTTAAATCCAGTTTCAAGAGCTGTCAGAACATTTTCATCTTTTGTTTATTATGTGGCTTTACAAATATAAAAAATGGACTTTAAAATTTAAAAAAAACAAAGCTTCTTAGCTGACTCTTTTTTTGTATGTACTCTGTGTATGGTGCATAGACACAAAGCCAAACACCGGCTTCAAAAATAAAACATTTATCTCTATCAAATTTGAAGTATTTGACAATATTCAAATTACACTTATTGTAAGTAATTAATGTTCAGATTATGATTGAGTCTAATGGAAATATACATTATATTTTCATCTTTTTATTGAAGTTTTATTCTGACAACTTTGGACGAAACTCGTTATCTTTTCTCTGTTGACGTATTTGTAAATTAGATTATCACGAGATTTTTGAAGTATGCGCTGCAGACTGAATAAATAATAATAACAAAATATCGATAAAATATTAGGAAGTCCATCACTACGTCATCGTCATCGACTAGTCTAGTACGCATCGTCGCCTCCACCCATGAATACTGGAGCGTTCTTTTATATCTATCTCTTTCACATTTCAATAAAACGAGCGGGATAGTCAACACTCCAGTATGAAGAGGCATGTTTTCCCGCCATAATAGAGGTGCATTTTCGTTATCTGTGCGATTGCAAATGCGCGCTTGATTGGTGACAGATTAAAAAGAAAAAATAGTGATGAAACTGGCAGGTGATTCTAATTTCGCGGAGGTTTTAATGAGTTTGGTTTTTTTAGTTTCTGGTACTAAATCTGAAACAAATTTTAATTGATGGTGTCGATAACTTCAATCATAAATTCAAATATCATTTGAAGATTTATTAATACATAATACAGTTTGTTAAAGGTTTCTCCATTTTGTAACTTTTTTGTGAATATAAACACATTAATTTTTTTGGTGGACAAAAGTACTATTTCAATTTTTTTTGCAAAAAAAGCAATAACAGCAATTCAGTATGTAAAAAAACATTAGAGTTTGTAAATAGATGGTCAAATATTTAACCTGTAGCCCGGTAGAAGCTTTTTCCCTTTGTCCAGGAATGTCCTATTGATGGGCCATTGTGTAGCCGGTCGCAAAAATCCAACGAATAATTGATAAGGCCGCGATTTTGCGTCGATTCGTTATTAGAACATTCGCGAATGTCTGGACCGTTATGTTCCTTTTTTGAATTCTTGTTTGTCTTTGCTTTGGCGGGAATAGTTTGAGTTTGTTGTTGGCCCCGAAGTTTGCGAGGCATTCGAATTTCGAAATGAAAAAGTTTTGTTAGGTCTGGATTTTTGGTGCACTTTTTCGTTGCGTTCTCTATGGTCAGATCAATTGAAATATTGATATGGGCCTCTATTTTTAAACGCGCTGTGGTTTCTGCTGGGCATTCAAAGATTTTTGAAAAGTAGAGCTAACAGTTAGTCAGCTTTATGTACATCTAAACACAAAGCGCACCATCTTGTTTAATTGAATTTAGGATTTATATTTGACATAACGTTATAGAGTTTAGCATATTCACAGATGTGGTTTATACACCCATACTATTTGTAATGTGTTATGTGATCTTATTTACCTATTTATGTATGACAAGTTCGATTGTCAACGATCCCGCATCGCTGATCGCGACTCTATTGCGAATAAACACTTTAAATTGCATGATATATTGAATCTTGTGAACATTAATCACGAATAATTACAATTTACAAAACAAAGATGCAATCCAAAACTGTAGCTGAAATTATAATTATTGTCGGATTATACGACGACTTCTAAGGGAAATCTAATCCTATTAAGATGTACGTGTAAAACGTATGTTTAGGCAAACGCTTGCTAAATGCCGCATAATGAAACATCATGAAAAATGTAATCTGTCACTCCGACACGTCATTATGTAGATGTGTGAATAATCTGTGTTCTGTTTACATTTGCGCTACTGTCATTATACCATAGACAATGTAGAGGTTTGATAATTAAAGGGATATCTGTTGTTGAGGGGAGGTCTTTGTAAATAAATTGTTCGCTTTATTTTTAAAGATAATCCACGGGATATATTTATCAGTTGATGTAACACTTCATCTTTATTATGTTTTAAATTTAAAAAATTCTTAGGATCAATACACTTCCTAGACCCCATGGCAGGGATAACTTTTGTAATGATTTAATGCTACAATAGCCCCTTTAAGAATAAAGTAAGGTAAGGTGACTTTAAGCTAGTAATGCATATTAGTCTTACTTTAATTGTATGTCCAGTGTTCAACATATATAAGTTTTGGAGCAAAATAAAAGAAAATATATCCACCCAATAATTACAAAAGTACTAGTGCCGAGAATCGAACCGGCGTCCCTGGGTTCGATATGGTGATTGCGATAGTAAAAGAGTTCTGTATCTCACGAATCGTGAAAAATAATTTCCAATATAATTAAATTGGACGTACCGTACGTATTTACCGTCTTAATAAAACCTATATAACCGAATTATTATTTGTTACTAATACAAAAACCCAATAACACGACGAGAAATGGCGAAAATTGCGCCAAGGGATTTCCACATTTTAGTCACGTGCCGACCCAAATACAGAGCGCAGTCGCGGTATACGTTTAAGATTATTGTTTTTACATTTCTTGACTTTATGAATCTAAATGTCAATAATACAGGGATCATGAAGACCCTCGAAATATATGTATAAATTTATAAAATTATCACTATCTTATAAGTAAAAGTGCTATTTCATTTAGGATTAAATTTATTACTAACGTATGGGCAACCGTCAATTATATAATGAAAGTAAAACATTGAAAAAATACATTATATTGTTACATTTTTGCCTACTTAATATGGGGAATTAAAGTATTGTCCATGCTCGTAAAGTCTAATAAAATCCATTCAGTCGTTTTTACATGAAAAAATACAAATTTACAAACTTTTGTGTGTTTATGATAATACAATAAAAATAACTATGAGGATGTAATAGGAGTAAGGAGTGGTTTAAGTCCTAAACACTTTATTACATTGGTGAGGCGTAGTCTGTGGATGCTAACTCAATTGATAAACATCCATATTCTTCCAGCCACAGATTACTCATTTATCACAGCACAGACTAATAAATAGACTAGCGACCGTGTTTGAAATGTGTCACCATAAAAAAAATATTTATTGACAATTGACACATGACAGTTCGCGTTTAAATTGTAATTTAACTGTTACAGTTTTTATTACATTTTGAGCTTGATAAGACGTTTAAGCCGTGTTTTTATTAATATACTAGCGACCCGTCCAGGCTTCGCACGGGTGCAATAATGATACTAAATACACTACAGAAAAATAAACGCGTCCGATCGCTGCTAAATTCTGTCGTAAAAAGTAAATGACAAAAAAGTTATTGTGGGTTTAAGCGTACAAAGGGACAGAGAAAGCGACTTTGTTTTATACTATGTAGTGATGAAGTATACAAATTAACAACAATCCGACTTCATTTCACTTCTAAATTTCTCCAGTTTTTTATAAATTCAAACAAAGTTTTGTAGCATTATATACAAGTGGCGGGAGGAATTATTTGCTAAATATTATTAGTAGTAGTATCTTTTCATATTACATTTTCGACTTGATTTGAGTATTGCAATCTTTGTATCTATGATTTTGCAGGATTCCCAGTCTTGTGAGATGCGATGAAGCGTTAATGATGGTTATAAATTTTCGACTGACCGACTTTAATTATACGATCTCTCGTAGGTTAGATTTCTCAAGTTGTCACAGAGTTAAAACATTCTGTTATTGTTGTAATAAATCGATGTACGCTAGTATTGTTCCCTTTCTCTCAAATGCTGCTGTTGAAAAGAGACAACGTATTTAATTCAATATTAATATAAAATATTTTTATATTATAAAGTTAATTTCAGAGTTATTTGACATGAAATGTATGTATGTATATATTGAATCGCCTCACTTGATGGCTTTTGAATAGTAAGTACCAAATATTAATTTTACTCGAGAACTCAATAGTGGTTTGAGATCACGTAATAGCGAATATTTTGTTCGAGACGTAGGACTTAAGATTCATGTTGTAATATATCTGTCTGGGATAGATTAATCTTAATATATATTAAAGTTTTTTTTGTTAATTGAATACTGTCATGGGACGCTAAAAAGTAATTGCAGCGACGGATTGACTTTGAGGTTAATTATAAAACTATTTTTTTTATATATAAAAAAAATTTCTTCTTATGGTGCCGTCCCCTTTTGAAGGTTGGCGATCATTACAGCTAATCTAACTTTGGATGCCGCGTATCTAAATAACGACTTCGTACTTTGACCAAACCATTGCCGAAGATTCTTAAGCCAAGATGTACGTCTGCGGCCAGGCCTCCTTCTACCCGCCACTATTTATTTACAAATTTATATAAAATTATTTTCAGGTTTTAAGTCAGTTTAAATTACGTTAGAAATAGCAAACATCTTCTATGAAAAATGTTTTAAATTGTATTTCTCAATTAGGTAATACGAAACCAGACGCTACTTAAAATCACCTAAAGTAAAACTGTAGTAAAATTCACCAAACTTAATTTAGCTTTTAAATTTGAATGATATTCGCATACATCTACACCTTGAACATACATATTATGTACATACAATATAGATGTCAAATACACAATATATTTAAACTTTCTTAACTAAATGAGAGTCACGAATCCGTCAAAACACAATGTAAGTTAACATCTAACGGACAATAGCCAAAATCCTTAATTAAGGCTTTAGATTAAGGCTCATAATTAAACAGGCCGGGTGGCGCCCCCGCGTGAAGTGTCATTTTGAAGTCCTTAGGAATTTATTGTTTCGTCAAGTTACGAGTTGCGAGTGTAATTATATACTGCGTTATTCATGAAAACCTCTCATTTAAATGTGAAAAAGTCCTGCGATGGAAGTATACGATAATAAATATCACCGCTAACATCTTGGACTTATATAAAACTTTATAATGCGCTTTTCACGAAAAATAGGCTTAATCTCAAAGTAATTTGGGCGAGATCGCAGGGTGTGCAAAAGAATACAATTATACACTATGGTTTTTTATTATATTTCGCTGACGTATTCACTCATCGTCCTAAGATAGTTACATTTCATAGGCTAGCTCTATATAACAATGTTTTTTAACGTATTTAATGTGTTTAAGGTGTCTGTAATGTATACGAATAAATGGTACTTTCAAATTTAAAAACTGAATTAAGTTTGGGGAATGTTTACTAGTAACTACTAATACTAGTTACTCAGTTTAGACAGCTGACTTTAAAAGCGTCTAGTTTCGTATTGCCTAACTGATGAAAACAAATATCAACGATTTAAATAATTTAATTAAGATGCAAATTAATTTATAGTTGAGAATCAAAAACATTTAAAACTGACGTAAAAACGTAAAAACTAAATAATTTTGATATATATAAATCTCCTGTCGCGATGTTTGTCCGCGATGGACTCCTAAACTATTTAACCGATTTTAAATTCAATTGGCACAGTGTGAGCAGTCTGATCCAACTTAAGAGATAGTCGCAATTTTATGTTAATGTAAATTATTTGTCTTTAATTAATTGACAGACACAATTATCTGTTAACTCCAAAAGATTCTAACAGATTTCGATACTTTTCGACTGGATTGAGTAAGTAATCAATAGACTGCTATGGTAAACCGATAAACGTTATGAAGATTAATTTATTAACCTAAATAAAGCATATTTTTATTGTTTAAAACATTTTCGATTATAAACATATCCCCGCACACTTATCGCAAATATATATTTTTATAGAACTAAAAAAATGATTGCTAGAAATCACATTTATGGCAAAATAACGATTGCCGGATGAACTAGTGTTTTATATTTATAAAAAGAGTTTTATAATTAACCTTAAAAGTAAAGCCGTCGCTGCAATGACTACTTAACCTCCCATGACAGTTGTCAATTAACAAAAAAAAAAAACTTTAACTACAGTTGCGTACCGTAAAATTAGGTCTTAGTAATAATTTGATTTATAATTAAAATATGGTTTGTCTTTTACTAACATAACTGTTACTAATTAAAAAACACACTTTATTAACGGATTTAAGTTAGGTATTTTTCCAAAAAGTGATAGTCGTTTTTAGTTTTTTTTTTAATATAGTTTATGCCAATGTTTAGGGCATGATTTTGAGGAACTGTGGCCGCGGTGTTTGACAGGTGTATGATCAAAAATATACCTGTGGAAGTAGTTGTTTATAGTATCACTTTAATAAAAAGATACATTTTGTTTTAAAACAACAATCCTATTTTTTTGTTTAATTTGAGTCCATTTGTCCCTAAAGTATTTTAAGTGGCATCGCTTAAAATTCTTACTTTTAAACCAATACATTATCACAGACTGAATAGGCTTTTTTTTGTATATTATCATTAAGTATAGTTAACAACGCGTAATATCATAGACCATGATGTAAAATAATAATAAAAAATGGGCTCTTATTGGCTGCGAGGGTTGACAAACGTTAGTTTGAAATCTAACACTCTAATCTAATTAAATACAAAAGCCAGACATTCAACGCGAACTTGTGCAGGGGTTGCGCGCCATAAAATTTTATGATCGCGTTGTCATGGCAACGGCGCCATTTTAGTTCTTGAACGCGATCTCTTCGAAATGGGCTATCGTATTTTCCGCTATGTCAAGCGAAAATTGCATATTCGAAGAGCATTTTTCTTTATGACAAATGACTGAAGATTATTCGAAAACGCATGAAATTTGTTGTTAATTTGAATTTTTCCTCCGAAAGTCTTCTGATTTAAATATAATAAAGATTAGTTTAGTTAAAAGATGTTTAAATGCGATATTTAATTGTTATTAATGAAAGGAAGGAAGGGGACTGGAAGAGGATGAAGAACCTAATACGAAAGGGCATGCTGAAATGGTTCGGAATTGAAGGAAACCAACCCGAACCTTTTCTGAACAGATTCAGAATGTTCTCGAACATGGGCAGGTCAAAAGCACCCATAGGTGACCAGAATGGAGAGGTATGCAAGGTTCGTAACAAGAGGTCTGTAGTCTCTGCCCACCCCAATGGGAAACAGGCGTGAATTATATAAATATAAATAATTCAGGATTTTAAAAAACGTATTATTGTAAATTAAAAAAACGTCGGAATTAAAATAAAGTAAAATGTACATAAATTTTGTAATAATACATAGCTTAATTGATTAAGTGTTCGGGATCGGGATCTATTAATTCAAATTAAAAGTTATTTTTTTGCATTTTGACTATTCACATTTTTTAACGTTATCACTATAGCATTAGGAAACACCAACATACCTAGTTTTGATAACATGTTATTTCACTTAGTCCTATTTATATATCATCTTATCGTTGTTGTAAATGTTATCGATTTAAGTACCACCTCGTACAAATATTAATATTTGTTCAGTTTGTGGCCATTAAAAGATTTGCCCAAAAAACGGTTTTTGTTATCTGTGCAAATTGTTATTTCACAGAATGTGTGTTGCACTAACTTATTATTCAGATTCAAATCGACATCATACAAAGGAAATTGCTTTATAATTTTAATACTGATTATTAAAGTTATTATTATTGTACTGTTCAGTAAGTCGATCTAAAGGGAGTCGTTATATTACGAGGCGTTTGGAAAACGATCAGTTATGTCATGCCAATAACGATTTGTTGCATTTCATATATTATTTTTCAAAGCTTAGCAAAATGATTTCGTCTATCTTTTTGATCGTACTACCCACGTAGACATTGGTGGCGATTTCTAAATCGACAACATTAAACCTTAATTTAGAGATACAGAATAGGTTACGCTCTCCAAAGTATATTTGACAGGTATAAAGCTTAATTTAGAGATTTTTAGTTGTAGACTGTACATCAGAATCGAGACGTCGCGAGCTTTTCTAATCCTGCTTTTTTACTAACCATCGATCAACTATTATTCAATTTGGGCTTGCATTTCGGTTCGTATCGCCAGATTGACTCTATATCCCTTAAGTGTTGGTTATATCCAAATATTTGTCAGTCTATCGTCAGAACGGCGGTCGGTGATCGGGCGATAATTGACGGTCGCCGGCCAGTACGAGTGATGTTTGCCAGCACTGTTTATACGGCAGGGTGACCATGCATTTACTTGAGAATAGAATTCCCATTGATTTTACTAAAGCTAAATAGAATTAAGGTCGACCTTCTTGTTGCAATGGTAGTTATATTGGAATGCGGAAACTCGGGTTCTGAATTCGATCCCGTATCGAACATTTCTGTGAGAGCTGTTATATGTTACGTTAGAACTACTACAATCTATATAGCTTTGAAGCGAGCCGCTAAAGTATTCGTCCTGATATGTCGAATCATTTAATATGATAACATATGGGATGGCATATTATATATATATTAATAATTTTGGCCTTCGAATCGTTTCAAAGGTTTAACAAAAAAACTATACAATCATTTTTATTGAATTTATACGAGGCGTCTATGACGTTTGCTATTTTCGACTTGTTTTGGACAAAATTTATGTACCACTGTGGAACCACCGTCCGGCAGACGTATTTCCGGGCTGATACAACTTGGGATCCTTCAAATGAAGATACCCTTTAAGTCCGACAACATACCTGTAAGCCTCCTGGCATTGCAGGTGTCCAGGGCCGGCTGTTACTTCTCCAGATGACCCGCCTGCTCGTGTGCTCCGTCTCATAAAAAATGTGATTATATATTCGTTTTATAAGAATATAAATAACATAAGGGAGCCATGAATGGCTATAATTGTAAGCTTATTCAGACCTTAAGTCCCCACAACGGGAGCAGGGACCCGCTAATTGTCGTATGACTATTGTCTACGTGCACAATAGTGCCCCAGTTAACTGCTAGGTTTTTCAAGAAAATATTTTTCTATTCTTGTTGAGAATGCTTGGTAATATCGTTTGGACAATACTTTGAGATCTTAACATCGTCACACTTTGTATAAATGATCGCGCGATTAAAGTATATAAAATTAATATCTTAGTTTTAAATCTTGGTTAAATAAATAGCACAGATTGTTTATACGTAACAGTTATTAATAATTTTCTTTTTTCCCTTCTTAGGTTGGTCAGCCCCAAAGTAAGCTTAGTAGCTTGTATTATGCGACCTAAGACATAGATACTTTTTCAATGCGTACACAGATCCAACAATTCACACAGATGCTAACAATTGCAATTGAGCCGTCAAAAAATGGTCTTGTTTTGTTAATATTCGCGTAAATGAATACCGAGCCACAGTTTATATCAAATACCTGTTTCCACGAGACAGTAGAGAAGAGCCCACTTCACTGTGAATGGTCCTTCTCATTTACTGTTTTTTTTAGTTTCGGAATACTGTTTTGTTTTATCCGTACCTTGTTGGTTAAGGAACGACAGTGCGCTCGATCCTTAGCTGTATAGCGATAGATGCAATCTTCTTGTGGTGCCACTTTATGACTAAAGGTTGGCTGTTAACAATTTAAATCGTCGCTTACCTATGGCATATTTTGCGTCACGACCGGTACAGTTTGGTGCAACTAATAATTATGGAAAAGAACAGGACAGGAGACGGCCTGGCAGGAGGAAGAAGTCGTGGTTGCGGAATATAAGGGAGTGGATCGGAATTACATCCGCCGAGGAGCTCTTCCGTTTACCGCAAGATGCAATGGAAAATCCGATCAATTCAGGATGTGTCAAATAATTCAAATAATGCTTCATTGTTGTCGTCGCTCAGCCTATCGACGTCCACTGCTGGACATAGGCCTATATTTCCAGTAAGACTGGTTCCCTGCACTTAGCATCCACCGCTTCCGTCAACCTGCACCAGGTTTTCCGTCCACCTAGTGAGAGGCCCTCCTACCCTCCGCCGTCTGGTCCATCAAATAATGCTTATACCTATAAATTATATTATTCTAATCCACTACCAAGAAATATCTATCCTACACCCAATTCGCAGCTTCATTCCTGTATAAAAGATTTGACAACACTTTTAACTAATAATTTCGGCAACTTGTTTTTTATGAGAATATAATTGAAGTGAGAAAAATTCCCAATAATCCGAACCTATTGGTCGCCCTACAGATAAGATAGGATGCTCCGATCCCTTTGATGGTGCCGCCTTAGCATTGTTTATACAACTTTTTCAGCCTGGCTTACCGCGTGTTACACATTATTTTCATTCACAGTTCGTTGTATGTATGTCCGGCAAATTACATTTAAATAACGTTGCTCTAATAAAACTTTTTCATTATCAAAGCCCACTATACACCAAAAACTATACGGTTAATATGCTGCTTGATACTAGAAGAGATGACTTGGTAAAAATGACTTTATGAATTCTTTCTTCTCTTGTTGTTCGTCCTTTAGGAGATTAGCGTTCAACAGGGGGTTTCTGGTGACATATCGTCATTCTTTACTGCATACATTATGTCATGGCATTATCTATTATATAAAGCTGCTTTTTCAGAAGTAGCTTCAGAAGACACCAGCTGCGCTAGACATATACCAATATGACTTATTCAAGAAAAGATCTTCACTTTAAAGGCCGGATACGCACTTGCGAGGGCCCGGGCAGTATGAGTGTACATACGATACTTCACCCGATATTAAGTTCTCCCATCTGTTTGTTTTTTAAAAAACCTATATTATGTTAATCTAGTTTAATAGAACGGTTCGTGCGTGAATATGTATCAAACATACACACGCACTTATTTCCTTTTTAATATATATGTAGAATTTTTTTAGAGATCTGAAAACATAGTGGAATGTATGGACATATATTATCTTAATATATATAAATCTCCTGCTTTTCCCCTAAACTAAATTGTTTTATGGCACACCGTGAGCAGTCTGGTCCAACTGAAGAGATAGGATAGCTTACATCTTTAATGACAGTCTTAATTTTATTGTTTATTTGTCATAATTATTTGTCGTCCATAACATGTTAACTCCAAAAGATTCACTTTTCGACTGGATTGAGTAAGCAATCAATTGATGGCACTGCTATAGCAAACCGACCAACGTGTCATATAAATATTAATTTATATAAAGCATACCTTTATAGTTTAGAGCTTCGATTATAAACATATCCCCGCACACTTAAAGCTGATAATTATTGTTATTGAACTAAAAATTGATTGCTAGAAATCACATTTATGGAGTAACAACATTTGCCGGATCAGCTCTCGTCTCCATTTGGCATGACACGCTCACTTCCTTCTCAGCGCACAGACCTTCAATATCTTATCAACTGAAGCTTTTGTTAATCGCGATACTATATGAAAAAATGGTTTAATAGAAAAGTTCGTGTGTCATCCAGAAAGGGTATATAACGTCGCTGGTTCAAGAAACCGCGTGTAGCCGTTAGTTCAAAGCTCTGATTCCCGTCAATATGCATTTCGTTTTGCTTTAATAATAGCACTTTGATCTGCCGACACATCTGTCTGTGTTTATAAGTACTCGGCGTGTTAACACTTAGGGAGCTATTTTCGGAATAAAACAACTAACACCAAAACCGAACTTGGTGCTTCCTTTCGGGTAACAAGAAAAATATGTCTGGATTGAATCCAGCGTTGGTGGTAAAAGGCAACCACAATCGAGCGTGTTGGATGAATGTAATAGTGAAGGATTTAGTACGAATAAAAATGTTCTATATCGTGAATAATAGGGAATGATTCTTTTTTATTAATATAAATATTACTCATTTAAAGAAAACACTTTGTTAACGGATGAAGTTATGTATTTTATATGATTTAAGTGTATTAGATTATTTTTAAGTCTACCGTGACAGCACGCTGTAAAACAAACTCGGGAAAATTTTAAAAATAAGTAATACAGTTAAATCTTGTAAAATACATAACTTCATCCGTTAACAAAGTGTTATTCATTAAATAGGGAATGACTTATCCGTAAGAAGCGATCTCGTCTCGGCAATTCTAGTGAGACAAATACTATTGATGATGAAGAGAAGATGGTTTGTACAATCGTAAATAAATTAACACGATTATTCGAAAATCAGTATTTCATATGGACTTCGGCTGTTAAATCTTTCTCGTCTAATGTATTCTATACATGTTCATTTTGCCAGTCAATGTATTTTAGCATGACCATTTTGTTTCTGTTTCGCTTTGTTTGCGGTGTAATTTATAAAAAATATTTATTTACAGATGCACTCCATCATGGGCGTAAGGTGCACAGTCACAGACCGAGAAAACATCGCGCTACTACAACTGGTAAAGATTTTCTTTTATTAAAATATATGAAGCTATAGCGAGCTACTTGTTTGCCCCTTGCCTTATAATCACATGAAATTAATGAACTATCCTTTATATTCAGTTTGTTGTTATATAGTTGTTATTGTTGTTATTGTCCTATGCCACACCAGAGGTGCAGAAGGTCTCCAGCTATCTTCGTCTGTACTCTTGGCCTCGCTCCGGCTAAGTCCAACGGCTCGGTACTCGTTTTCGACGCTTCATATTAATAACTATTAAATAATAACTCATTATTTGTTCCCCCGATGCATCAAGTTTGCATAAATGAAAAAAAAAGTAATTAAAAAGCCTAAACTAGGTAGACTTTTGGTAGAGTAAAATCAAGTCAAAATTATTTACATGTTAGTATTATAATATGAACTTTTATAATTGTAATAATAATTAATAACTAGTAAGGTTAAATTGTAAGCGACATCTTAACTGGAAGACGAATTCTGATAAGGCATTAAGATTTCATGATTTTTATTATTATTTTTATATAACATATCCGATTTTTTTTAATATTTGCATTTCAGATGGCGCCCTCCATTTCGAACCGGCTCCATACAACAAGAAGTTGGAGCTGAATAGTCTTGGTAAAATTCACTGCAAGGTGGCTGGTGGTGTTTCACCCACGGTGCAATGGTTTCTGGTACGTTCAGAACTCGTCTATTGTTTTTTTAAACTAAGCAAATTATTTTTCCATCTATGATATATGACCTTTAAAGTACTAATTTCAAATGAAATTTTGACTCAAACAAAGCTTATATCATTTTACAAATTTAATGATAGAAAAATAGATTCCGCCATTGATTCCATTCTCCTAACACATAATTTAAGTTGTTTTTCAGAAAATATAGCCATAGGTATAAATACTCAAACTACATTTATTTATACAAATTGTCAACACACATCCAAGGCTTATGGCCTTTATAACTATTATTTATTATTTTTATTAAAACAATTCAAACTGATATTAATAAAACTAACAATAGAAATTACAAAAATACGTATACATTGTCGTAACGGAGGACGTTAATTCCAGAATGAGGAAGACGCCCTACCTGAAGGTATCACGTCCGCCAACGGAACGCTCCTCATCACTGAGGCCAAACGCGAACACGCTGGTCAGTACACCTGTAAGGCAACGGATGGTGACAAGTCAATCACCGCCATGATCACCTTGGATGTTGTTGGTGAGGAAATAATCACCTTTGAGATTTCTATAAGTATACAAGCTAATCCGGCAAACGTTGTTTTGCCATACATGTGATTTCAATTTTCAATTAATAAAAAAAAATAGGGGTTGATCGTAGAGGGCTAAAAATTTAGGGTTGTATGTATTTTTGTATGCTGTATCATAGAAAAATAAATAATAAGAAATTATGTCAAAAAAAAATTTGGTCTGGACCACCCTTAACATTTAGAAGGATGAAAAAAAGATGTTAGCCAATTCTCAGAGCTCCCCAATATGCACACAAAGTTTCATGAGAAATGGTCAAGCCGTTTCGGAGAAGTATGGGAACGAAAACTGTGACACGAGAATTTTATATATAACATTTTTTTGTTATGTGTGAGGTCGTTTCGGTTGGGCCTCTCTAATATGTGGCTGCGTCTGGCCCAACAACTTTATAAATTCTTATGTATTTGTTAAATACATAGTTTTTGCGCAGGAATTAAGAGCTGAAAGCAATCGAATATGAAAAGTATTAACAACATCGGGGAAAATTTTAAATTATGTAATTATATTTAATCTTTGCATAAAGTACATAACATAAATCCGTTTAAAAGTGTTTTTCTTTAAATTAGTAACAGTTATCTTAATAAAAGACAATAAGTATTAACAATTTTAAAATTCGTTCATATTCTGGAAATAGGTATTTATTATCGCCTTCAATTGATTCAAAAAACTCTGGAACAAAACAAACATGTATCTAGGCAAGCAATGTTTATTATTTCAGTGGCACCTCGGGTGTTAGAACCCACAGCTGGCCAGCAAGTGCACGTGCGGATAGGCGATGACATTTCTCTCAACTGTAAGGCCATAGGCGACCCTCCACCCACCATCCATTGGGACAGGAACCGGACTATATTGACACCTCAGAGTGAGTAGCTTCTCCTAATAGTGCCGTCTCCTTTTGGAGGTTGGCGATCATCATAGCTAATCTGACCTTTGGATACCGCGCTTCTGAACAATGATTTCGTGATTTGACCAAACCTTGCCGAAGACTCTTTAGCCCAAGATGATTAGCTGAAGGAGTAGAATTTTAAAACAAAGAGAAAAGAGAATGACTCACAGCGGTTTGAAAATTAATTTTGATTATCTCACGAAAAATAAACCAATAAGGAAAGTCAATGTTTAAAATTCTGTTAAACCAATCTACTATAATAGTCTGCAAAAAATTGAAAGGTGTTCGTAGTGGCAATTGTAATAAAGGATTCTATTAATTATAAAGTCAGCTTTTTATCTTAAGTTAAAATTTTAATTTCCATTAGATTAACCTAAAAATTTCCTATTTTCAGACGACGGTGTTGATATGGAAGATGGCGTCAACGCGTCTTCAGCAAGGTAAAATTAATAATACATACAATAAAGTTTAATTTGAATTTAGATTTACCTATTCCCATAGTATATAAATTTCATATAGTTGGATAAGTGTTGTATTTAAATTATTAACTTTGTAAAGTTCAGCGAATTATTATTATTGTTACTATTATTATTTACGTTTATGAACGTGACGATGAAATATTCGAAGCAATTGGAAAGTCTATCTGTAGCGCAGTTCAAATCTGACCTTTATAACAAGTATTTAGTGTGCACTTTTCCTTGGCATTCATGATCTGTTTTAACCAAACCAAGTGGGATAATAATGATCACATTTCATATTAAAAAATCCCAATAGACCAATATACAAGCAATACTCCGCGAAAAACCCACAACCACTCGACGCACGTTTCGCTCCGACACCGGAGCATCATCAGGATGTCAGCGTTCGATGAGTCAAACGCTGTTCGTGGAGGTTGTGGGTTTTTAGCAGAGTATTGCTTGTATATTGGTCTATTCGGATTTTGTACTATGGACTTCCGCAAACTAACGCCTGATTCTATTAATAACATTTAATATTATTTGCATTAAATTTCGTCATTACTGAAGCTCGTACCTTGAAACGCCTTTACCGAACCATTTTGCTGCCTCAATATTATATATATTTTTTATAATATACGAATATGCTCACAAATGTTGACCGTACCCGGAACGAACCCGGTTCCTCAGTTCGAATGTCCATAACCATTACACCTCTGGATGTTCATATTATTTGCAGAATCCTCCTCTTAAACAATGGAACACTGACGATTCGCAACGTCACCGAACAAGACTCGTATAGGTACGGTTGTACTGCAGGCAGCGCCGCGGGATTATCTAGAGCAGAACTGGAGCTTATAGTTCATACAGGTATAATAAAAACAACTCTAATTGCATGACAGGACAGTATGGTGGCATTTCGTCTTTCGTTTGAACCAAGGTATATTATAAAATACACAATAATAACATGAACAATTTATAAGATAATATCAAACCCATAAATATATGCCAGTTTAACGGTTATAGATTTCTCAAAAAAGATTACAAAAATCACTTAAATAAGACATAATATATAAGTCTTATTCTAAAATTTCGTTCCGCGCTCGCGGGTGCCCGTGTGTATTCGAGAAATACTTAGATAGTACATATTGCTTAACCCTTAAAGACCCTTCCGTCCAAATTTGTTCTCTATTATGCACCTTAGCGCACTCGCGCTCGCACAGCAATTTAAGTCCACCTGACGCCGACGCCTAACGGTCTTTTGTTTCGACCAATCAATAGAGAATATCGTATTCATTCTAAACAGGCAAATATCTTCATACATAAGTTGTCTCTAAGTCTATAAAAATGGACTTAAATTGCTGTGCGAGCGCGAGTGCGCTAAGGTGCATAATAGAGACCAAATTTGGTCTGAAGGGTCTTGAAGGGAAGCTTCTTAAAGATATTCGGCGAATGCTCACTTACACTGCTTGGTAAGCTTAAAATGTCGTGCTCCCTCAAATGCAATCACATTTTTTCCATAATTGGTTCTGGGTGAGACGAAAAGACTGGCCTGTCGAGTTAAACGCGCCGTTAAGTATAACGCCGTAAAATAAAAGTGTCGAACGTAATGTTTTGTTTAATACAAGTAGAAAAATGGAATTAGTAGTAAACATATAAATGTTTAATATTCATTAATTTCCTCTTATAAATTTCTGTACAATATGTATTGATATTTGAGAATATCTAAAAAAATATTCTTTTATTGAAACAACTATTACTCATTTAAAGAAAAACGCGCGTACTTTAAAGCGTCTACCGTGACCACGCACGCTGTAAAATTTTGCAAAAATACATAACTTAAATCCGTTAATAAAATGTTTTCGTTAATTTTATTGTGTACACTAGAAAGGAAGGCTGAAGCGAGTTGCCAGTAAAGCCGCTGTTTCAGAGAACGACATGCCGGCGCAAGAGTCGAGCGGCGTGGCCGGCAAAGCGGTGCTGGTGTCGGTGTCGGTGGCCGGCGCCTACATGCTGCTCGTGCTGGCGCTCATGGTCTACTGCAGGCGGCGAAGGCTGAAGCGGAGGCAGAGAGGTACACTGCTACTCTTCTTGTCTTCTTAAAAAGAACTTAACTCTAACTTGTATACAATGTACTCATCGAATTCAATTCATAAACAAAATTAAATTATTTTGAATAACTCAACGTCCATTACTATCTTTTTGTGTAAACAAAATTAAAATTACTCGGCATATCGGTTTTACTGTCAAAGACATGTCGTCGCTAACACTAACCCTATTCGGAGTAAACCATAATGTATTGCAACTAAACCAAGTGCGTCGTCATATATATATTATAAAAAACGAAAAACCTCTCTTTCTAGCGGGAGAAAAGGAAGAGTTAGAAATGGCAGAGGGCCGGGAGAAGTTAGTGGAAGAGGGAGAAGAAAAGAAAGCGCAGAACGGAGCACCGCTCCACAATGGCCGGCTCTTGCATGAGAGAGATAGCGGTATGTTATCGCTTGCTAGAAAGAGACAAAAACTCTATGCGTACAATGAAAAGGAGTTCTTTTGTTAAACGCGCAAATCTCGAGGGCAGTAAGATATATATTTGTCCATATAAATTAAACTTAATGTGATAACCGTATAAATCAAGAAAAGATAAATAACCATTTGTCAATCGTTAATCGAATTTATGACTTCGCCTTATTATTGACGTTATATTTTCATAGAAGAACTGTATATCGGCCATGTTTCGTTACAGGTGCAGATAATTCCGAGGTGTCAGTCATGTCTCGCGCTTCCAAAAAATCGGGACAGTACGAGCAATTTTCGATACCGAAATCTCTGCTCACTGAACAGATAACTTTAGGTAAGTTAATCAATCGTTTTGGTTTCATTACATTCAGTTATTTCATAAATATTGGGAGCAAGCAATGTAGGTCCTACATATATTATCAATACATAGAAAATGGAGAATTCATTTTGTATTATTAACTTTTAAGATACTTTTGTTATTAACTATAAAAAAAAAATGAAAAAATTCATTTTAAATAAATATAAAAATAAGTATTTTTTTCATTATTTTTATATTATACTAGCTGACCCAGCAAACGTTGTTTTACCACGGTTTTTTAAATGTGATTTCAGTTTTCAATTCATAAATAGGGGCTGATCGTAGAGGGTAAAAATTTAGGGTACAACCCCTTTTGTATGCTGTATCATAGAAAAATAAAAAATAAGAAATTTTGTGAGAAAAAAAGGATTTGGGGTGGACCACCCTTAATATTTATGGGGATGAAAAATAGATGTCCGATTTTCAAACCTACCCAATGTGTATACAAAATTTCATAAGAATCGGGATAGCCTTTTCGGAGGAGTTTAACTCTCAAAAATAATTCAGTCCAAATTTATTTAAAACACAAAAATCGAGTAACAAAATTTCGTTTTTTTTTTTGGAACAGTGAAGTTCAAAATAATCTTCAACATAAACCATTTCATTTGACCCCTTCCAGGTCGCGGCGAGTTCGGCGACGTGTATCTCGCTAAACTGGATCTGTTGCAAGTGAAGAAATTAAGAAACAAAGACGATCCCGACACGGAGCCCAAAGTTCGCGCCGTTTTGGTGAAAGCGCTTAACACTAAGGATGAGGTAAGTTAATACACAAATTTCCAAAAGGAATTCCGAAGGTTCCCTGCGATTCCTTGGAATATCTGCTAACAGAAAAAGAATCATTACTGATACGGTTGTATTTTGTTTGGTCGGTTAAAACTATGAATTTTGAGAGAAAACATTGAATTTCTTTGTTATATTTAGGTAAATTTCTAATCTTATATCAATTGTAAAATGTAATGTGCCATCTATTGCGGTGTTGGGGAATCACACCAAATTATATATTAGTCTGTGGTTTCTGTTCTTGCTCTCTCTGTTAAGAAACAATATCTGTGTAACAATATGTCCGGGTTATATTTAAAGTAAAGTACAGTTAAATATGTTTATTTTCTCGATGCAACCCTTTTAACATTCTTGTTTCGCATATAGTACATAAATAGTAATAGTTGCTCATTTAGTGAAAATTTCAAAACTTCTATCGTCATAACCCTATGAGTTCTTCCCTGTTAGTATTAAAACATATGAACTAACTGATGATTATGATGACTGTTCTTGATGTACATCCTATTATATAGACAACTCTTTGTTTGTTTTGGATTTGGTTTATTAGACCGATTTGAAATTATCTTTTACAGAATCCTACATTGTTAGCAATTAAGATAATACGTTGACTTGACAAAATGATGCATTTAATATATGATTATCAGCTGTTTTGGCACATACCACAAGCTATAAAAGCTTAGTTTGGGGCCAACCGACCTTGAGAGAAATTAAAAGAGAATGACAAAGTCAAAGACTTAAGGTCTTAAGGTCACAGACAGACACAGATAGCCCTTAATTTGGACTTCACTCGTCCGCCGCCCAAGTTAAGCTCTCAAGGATCTTTCTTCTCTCTTTCCTCTCACTCTCTCTTTCGCTATAACTCTCACACACACTAAAACACGAAATGATTGTTATTAAGGCACAGGAATGTACATTGTTTATAATTTCCACAGAATCAGCTCGCCGAATTCCGCCGTCAGCTGGACCTCTTCAGCCGAGTTCGTCATGAGAATATCTCGCGACTCTTCGGCTTGTGCAACGAGTCGGACCCGCATTACATGGTGCTGGAACACACGGACTGGGTGAGTCCCGAGATACGATTCATGAATTTTGCCATACCATATTCACTCTCTCGTGTTTCATATTTATGAGGTGAAACTTTATTGTGTTAACAAAATACTTCTTTTTTTAATTAATCAATGTTTGTAGCAACCGATTTTTTATGTCACGTAAAATAAATGTACACTTATGAATGTCTAATATTGTTAATGTAACCGGTCCTAATCATAGGTTAAAAGATTGTCAATAGACTTTTGCACAAAAAATTTCATCAATAAAATGCAAATACTTTGAAAGCTTTGAACAAATCTCTTGTTGTCTTCTCTTAATAGTTGAAATACTATTTCAGGGGGACTTAAAGACGTTCCTGATAGCGACTCGTACCGACGAAGAAAATGAGGAGTACATAGCTCGTGTGGGTTCGTCCCACGCGTTGCCGAAGCCGCAGCATTCTGTGCCACCTCTGGAACATTTGCACAAAGTAGTCTTGGCCCAACAGTTGGCCGCTGCTGTCAATAAGATAGCCAGCAAGCGGATGACGCATCGGTGAGTTGTTTATATGTCTGTGAGAAAATCTTTGAGGATTTAAGGTGAAACTTCTTTTGACATTGGACTAACACATAGCTTAAAAATTACATTACATTGAAAATACTTCAATCGTCAGAAAAGTAACAAAATGCAAATTAAGCTTCAAAATTTGTGACTTCTTATCAACTCAAGAAAAAGGTCAGGAAGTTTATGTAGTGTTTAGTAGTAACTCTGAATTTCCGGTCTCTATTTGAATCTTGGAAAATATTTACAGTGACATCGCAGCCCGGAACTGCCTGATAACTTCCCAGCTGCAGCTGAAATTGTCATTCCCAGCCCTCACACGGGGCCCTAGTTCCCACGAATACTTCAAGTTGCATGACCAGGTATGGTTTTCAGTTCGTCTTGAAATATTTATACTTAGGGTAAGTCCCTAACCTTTCATTCATTTCAAAGATTTTTACCAAAAAAAAAAGTTTAATTACTATTTTAGAGTTAAAGGCCACAGGATTTTGTCAGCACTTTGATAAGACTCTCTTATCATAAACAATAAATTCTGTTGATGTATATATGAGATAATATATATTAAATTACTTCTATGAAACTTAGGTTGATTACTAAATAATTATTTTTTAAGGTGATCCCACTTCGCTGGCTTCCCCAAGAGTCTGTAATGGAAGGCGATTATTCTACTAAATCTGATGTCTATATGTTTGCTTCTACCATTTGGGAGGTAAGGACTTGATATGAGAATCAAAAATTTTCAAAAACGAAGGTAGCCGTAGTAATTCGCGGTCATTTTCTCGTCTACCCACCGGTCAATTGAATTTTGCATTTATACGTTCTAGATATATACAAAAGCGGAGCAGCCTTTTGCGAAACTGAATGACAACTCAGTACTTGAAAGACTCAAGAATGGATCTCTTGAATGGAATGTTCCCGATGCGATGCCCGAAAAATTGGCGGCTTTATTGGTGAGAGAAACAAAATTTAAAATAACAGCTTTTCAGCATTATTGCAAATACATCAAAATAATGTTTATAACAATTGTGTTTTGAAATTTTTCCTAGTATATATTTCACATTTTTGAGCTGGCAACATTGATATTGTAAATATGAAATAACTATCGGCATTGTTATAAAGCGATTATTTTCACATGATATTTAGAATAAAGTTTAAACAATTCACTTTTCAGAAACGGTGCTGGACAATCTCTCCAAAAGACAGACCACAATTCTCAGAGGTCTGCGAAAATATATCTGTCATAATAAATGAAATTACAGCCGAAACTATCTCCCAACATTCGAGAGACAAAAGCGAGCTCAACGAATAAAAATTCCAGAAAGGAACTGTTATCCTAGTACAAACTTTTCGAGCCATGTCAAATTTTTGTTGATACGTCAATGTCAGTTGTCAAACTTTTTGTAAAACATTTTTTTTATATTTTTTGACATTTGAACGAAACTTTTTTAAACAACCATACGTACCGTTCTTGGTTTATATCGGTTTAGGTTATGGTATAATAATACAATTATAAAAATAACGTAATTTTGATGTTTACTTTAGTATGTATAGTCTGTGCGGGCGCAAGACTTGTCAGCACCAAATCTCTACTTGTGACGTCACCGTTTATCATATTTCATATTGACTATTAAATACTCTTTGGTAAGCCAACGAATGTTTTAACGCTTTCCTGTGTAAGCAAGTGTGTATTTGAGGATTTAGAGAAGCCATTTGTAAAAACTTTATACAACGAGTATTATGTAGATATTAGCATGTAATTTATGCATTTATTTTAGTTTAGTGTTTGCTTTATTACTCACGTTCAAAATTGTCGGAATTATAACAATTGGGTAATAAAGTATAATTAAGATTAATTTTAAACGAGCCGTCAGCTACACGATACTGCCATTGTGTAAATAGAATAGTGATAAGACTGAATAGTTAGGGCCAGTTTGAATACGACTAATTTTTTTAAATTTTCGAAAAAAAAATCATTGTGTATGTTAAATATTCCACTTTGATAATAATCGGTCGTATTAAAACTCGCTTTTAGTGTATAGTGTAAATTATATCGTCCATTTTGAAATTCACGTCCTATTCGAAACAAAATTGTATTTAGCGTACAGTCGGTGACAAATTAAAGTTCTCGTTATTTTGTCAAGATGATTTTGCACTTATCTGTGAGATCACACTATTACCACAAACATACTGAAAACGAAGATGTTTTTCATTTAAATATTCACTCTTAGATGCGTGAATTCTGAATTGGCTAAATGTTAGTCTTTCGTTGCTGACTGTACTTTAGTTTTTATTTCGGCGTTAAAAGTCTCAAGGACTAGGCTAAGTGTACATTTAACGTAACCAGGTGATGCATTTATAGATTTACGCTACTCATTTTGACGTTACTTAAATTAGGAGTGGTTTTGAGATTACATTTGAAATAATTGATTAATATAAATAATAGAATCAGGCGTTACCCTGCGGAAGTCCATAGTACAAAACCCTAATAGAGCAATCTACAACCACTCGACGCGTTCCCCGACACCGGAGCATCCTCAGGAAGTTGCCTCTGTATTGGTCTATAAGGGTTTTGTATAATTATTTAACCTTATTAACATATTACTGAAATTTACAATTCATATTCATACATTTTATTTTCCGATGGCGCGAAAAATTTTTTTTGTGTCTGCAAAGCGTCGATAGTTTGTCCACAGACTAGCTCTCGAAAACGTTCACTGTTTGATAAACTTGAACATCGTCTGTGGTCTCGACAAGATAAAAATATTATTTATCCATTTTGTTGCGTAATTATTGCCGCTTGTAAATTAAATTGTAAAAACAACTATAGTTGTATATATATAATTATTTTATGGAAACGTAATCTCAAAATCCTTGTACGTAATCATGCAATGTGAGCAATTACGTATTTAATGACTTATTGGTCAGTTATAGGTTATATACTGTTTTCTCATTTAATATTAAGTAGATTATATAAGGCTCTCCGCAAATGCGGATATTATCATAAAAGCAAATTTATAACGGCAGCCTTTACACACAATTCTTGACAATTTATTCACAATTTTTGACAATTTGAGAATTTGACATAATCTTTTATTCCAAAACGAAGTAAGGCTTACCTTTTTTGAAATTTTAGTAAAAATTATGCTTATGAGAATGTTCGCATTTGCGGATATTAGAATAAATATAATTTCCAATCACGTGAGCAGTAATCTCTAGACTTCTTGGTATTTTACACTTCCTAGTCAATTATTTACACTAAGTACTTCGAACTCAAACTTGAGATGGTGAAATGCACATAATATTGCACATAACTTTTACTCATTTAAAGAAAAAACGGATATTTATTTTTACAAAATTTAAGTATATTTTACATTATTTTAAAATTCAGTTCGCGTACCTTACAGCGTGCGTGGTAACGGTAGACTGGTACCCTTAAAAAAGTTTTTTTATTCGTGTAATAGACATTCTTATAGAGAGCTTTTAAAGTGTGAATTAAAAATGATTTTTGTTTGGAAAGTGCACTTATAAAGGACTGCTCATTATTATGCGAACGGCTATTTCAAATAATGCAGATAGAACGTGTGTTAGGAGGTCATTAATTACATCTGTATTTCATTAACGTTACTTTGCGGAAGTCCAGGTAGTAGATAATTATATTAGACCATTTTATTAGAAATATTCCACGACAAATCCCTCAAACATCGGACGTTACGCATCCTGCAGACGGCCCGGTGTCGTGGCAAAAACAATTGTATTTATATATGATACAAAATCACGTGCGTTAAGAGCATTTTTAGGTATATTTGAATCAAACGAAACTTCTTACAATTAAATAAAGAAAAATCTCAAGATTGAGTTCGATTTTACGTGTACCAAGGCATGCCAAATCCCGTAGACTGATTATTCTCAAACATTTTTACTTAACATATTACAGGCGTGTGTATTCGCTTGTACGATGTACATTGCGGCTTATACAAGAAATCGAACACGTACCAGACTTGATCTTTGCCTCGAATCAACTTTCGGTGTATTTTCGCGTTTAGTATAGTTCAATGATAATAAAATCGTTTCGGTGCTCAGTCAGTGTCTATAGTGGTACATCCACTTACAACAACTTAATAATCAGGTTTAAAAAACATCTATGAAGATATTCCCAAATTCAATTCCTGTACTTTTATATGCAATAGTTCTTAAATTATCCGTTTCAGTTATAAAGTATGCGCCATTTTTGATATACATTCTCTAGATTTTGTATATTAATTAGATTTTAGAAATTAGCTTTTAGGTAACATGTATTGATAATCTTAATTTCTCTTGATACTTTAGGAATATAATGTAATGAATTGAACGTCGGCTAGATAATTTGAGAAATGACAGTTTTAAACTGATAGTAGTATAGGTATTAGTGCCAGAAGTTAGATGTAATTCTCTTGTTTTATTTATTATAATGTCGCTAGTTGAGTCAAGTCATTCGCAACAGACTGTATTTGATGTAATGTTGATTGGGTAGTTTTAATAAACCGTAAATTCCAGTCATAACTTTTGAATATTACTTTCTATGCTATGAATATAATATTTCCACTTAAGTCATATGTTTAAGTTTTGTATTGTCATCAAATTGCTTTTTTTTAGTAAATTAAAGATTATATATAACTATAAATTCTTGACATATTAAATGACATCTGTCAACGTACTCCATCTTAGTTTGTGACTCAACAGTTCAGACATATTGTATATCTAGTTGTATAATTGCGAACATTCGCTAATGGTGTGGATTCTTATGTAAAATTTTCCAAAATTACTTAAAGTACCGTCTTTATTATTGCTTAAAAAAAATGCAAATGCGCGTTTGACAGGACTAAACTACTTTGTACACATACACCATTCGCGAATCGCGATTGTTTTTAACAATTAGGCATGACATTGATTGTAAAATGTCTTCTGGGTGATGACAGTTCCGAGGAACTGTCAAATTTGATGTTAAGTGTAATTGGCATCTAAGTGACATATAACCCTTAGTTAAGTTTTTGTGATATAGACTGAATATTTTACTTTTACTGATTTTTATATTTTTAACTTTGTATTGACAACGTAACGTAACGTAACGTTGCATTGCGAGTTTTTTTCATAAATAAATAATCGATGTATTTATTTGTGTTTTCCTTGTATGAGCATACCGTTAGAGCATAACCGGGGTCTGAGTACACTACCTCTGTGTTGCATGCTCAACCACTTCGCCACCACTGCTCTTGTATTACACTTAAAAGTTCTGATAGTTATATTTAAGTAAAAAACTAATGCATTTAAATGTGTTCACACATTTCTCTGAATTTGATAAACTACAATACTACTCCGTATTCGTTTCAATAAAATGACGAAATGAGAGATATATGAAGCACCTGCAGAAGGAGGACAAATATAAAACAAAAGACTATCGATCGATACATCCCTCCATTTATTTGAGTTTGGTCAAACGTCAATATAATATATACATAAAAATTAAACTCGTTCCTACTTTCGTTTTAAAGATAGGTAAAGCCCGAGTTAAAAATTGTTTGATCCAAGTAGCCCCTTGTGTTTCGACGGTCCGGTGGAATGGGTTTTAGATTTTTAATGTTGTCTTGAAAATTCTTTTGTACCTTATATAAATTGGCCACTTCTTGGGGGTCGCCTGGTATCTGGAAAATGAGAGCTGCGACTAGATCATTCAATGCATACTTCTAATAATTGTTAATAACTAAGTGCATACTGTCATCTTAAAGGCCGGCAACGCACTTGTGTGGCCTCTGGCATTGTGAGTGTCGATGTGCGGCGGTATCACTTACGGAGCCTCCTGCCAATTTCCCCCTATTTTTTAGAAAATATAAATAGGTATAAGTTGTAAAAAATTGCCTTCTGCGATATAAATAAAATTGTTACAACTTTACAAAGAGGCACTTAAGTTTAAAATTAACCTCTAAAACATAATATTTTCAAGCTTTAGACCTGGTGGTTACATTGTATCAATTTAACATAACATTATACAACATTATGTATTTTTCTTTTAAAAATATCGATAAACAAAATCAGTGTAGGCTATGAAAATGATAAAATAGGTCAGAAGTTCAGGCTGCGTCAGTAGTAAAGATTCCCAGGGACTGCCTCACTCGCTGCCTCGATAAACCTTACGCTTTGTAAAAAAAAAGTTTGGGCTCTTTCCCAACTAAACAAGGCACGCTGAGTTGATAGCACTCACTCTCGATATTTGTGTTTGTTACAAAGTTAGGTTCTTCAGTACGTTACAAATCAATCGATCTAATCACCTCATAATAAGGATACGACGTCTCGTTTAACACGTGACCCTCATCCACTAATTACCTAGGCAGTTTCACACATCGTTAGCTAATTGCCATCTGCACTCGCCTGTTAGTTCATCAAAATGATGAAATATTATTTTATTGAAACATATTCTTTCCATATATTTTGTGTATAGTAGTAGTAGTATGTGTTTATTTACATCTGTATTACAAAACACTTTTACTAGTGCCACATCATTTCTTCGTGAGCCATTTGAAAAACTCTGATAATCGTTCAAATTGAAACCCCAGAACTTGTAGTTCAAATAAACCACGCACAACTCCCCACAAAACGCAGAATAGATATCTTGGACGCTGTCTACGCACGCGACTCTTAAAAAACGCTATTACTTCAATCGGTTTTCGTCCAGAGGAATCAAAATATTCTCTAATTTCGTGGTTGATATGAATGACTGCCTGGTGGCGAGTTAGAATCGAGATTGCATACCTATAGTAAATGCAGGTAAGTGTATGTGCACTGGTAGACGACTCGATGGGTACACACTATACTGCCAGCCCAGCTCCAGGAGGTATATTGACATATATAGCTGACAAGTCGGGGGTGAAATTAAAGGCAGTATAAGTATTCATCTGAGTATTTCTCGATATCACATTACCTTTGTTAATAAAACGTATGCAACAGTGTGCTGATTATCTATACTAATATAAAAATTGGAGTGTCTGTTTTTAATATTGAAATAACCGTTTTTTACTACATGCATATGAATATTTATACGATACATACACCAAAAAGACGTTTTTTAACATTTTTGTTTGTCTGTCTGTATGTTCCGGCTAATCTCTGGAATGGCTGGACCGATTTTGACGGGACTTTTTTTGATTGGTAGCTGATGTAATAGGGAGTCACTAGGCTACTTTTATTAGGGTTCCGCAGTCTACGTAAAGGAACCCTTCGTCATGTCCTTTCCCCCCCCCCCCCCCCCCCCCCCCCCCCGGGGGGGGGGGGGGGGGGGGGGGGGGGGGGGGGAGAAAAAAAAAAAAAAAAAAAACAGGGGGGGGGGGGGGGGGGGGGGGGGGGGGCGCCCCCCCCCCCGGGGGGGGGGGGGGGGGGGGGGGGGGGGAAAAAAAAAAAAGAGGGGGGGGGGAAAAAAAAAAAAAAAAAAAAAAAAAAAAAAAAAAAAAAAAAAAAAAAAAAAAAAAAAAAAAAAAAAAAAAAAAAAAAAAAAAAAAAAAAAAAAAAAAAAAAAAAAAAAAAAAAAAAAAAAAAAAAAAAAAAAAAAAAAAAAAAAAAAAAAAGGGGGGGAAAAAAAAAAAAAAAAAAAAAAAAAAAAAAAGAAGAAAAAAAAAAAAAAAAAAAAAAAAAAAAAAAAAAAAAAAAAAAAAAAAAAAAAAAAAAAAAGGGGGGGGGGGGGGGGGGGGGGGGGGGGGGGGGGGGGGAAAAAAAAAAAAAAAAAAAAAAAAAAAAAAAAAAAAAAAAAAAAAAAAAAAAAAAAAAAAAAAGAAGGAGAAGGGGGGGGGGGGGAAAAAAAAAAAAAAAAAAAAAAAGGGGGGGGGGGGGGGGGGGGGGAGAAAAAAAAAAAAAAAAAAAAAAAAAAAAAAATATATAAAAAAAAAAAAAAAAAAAAAAAAAAAAAAAAAAAAAAAAAAAAAAAAAAAAAAAAAAAAAAAAAAAAAAAAAAAAAAAAAACCGCGGGGGGGGGGGGGGGGGGGGGGGGGGGGAAAAAAAAAAAAAAAAAAAAAAAAAAAAAAAAAAAAAAAAAAAAAAAAAAAAAAAACACCGGGGGGGAGAAAAAAAAAAAAAGGGGGGGGGAAAAAAAAAAAAAAAAATTTTTTTTTTTTTTTTTTTGGGGGGGGGAAAAAAAAAAAAAAAAAAGAAAAAACGCAAAAAAAAAAAAAAAAAAAAAAAAAAAAAAAAAAAAAAAAAAAAAAAAAAAAATATGCCCCCCCCCCCGGGAAAAAAAAAAATTGCCCCAAAAGCGGTTTTTGGGTAAGGGAAAAAAAACCACAATGGGGAAGGGGGAAAAGTTAAAAAATTAGTAGAATTTAGTGTAAAATATAAATCAAAATTATTAAAATATAAAAACAATTCCAAACCAAAAAAGGTCCAACGCATTGGAGTTCAGGATATCTATTATATTGCGTTTTGTGGGGAGTAGTGCGTAGTTTATTTGAACTACAAGTTCTGGGGTTTCAGTTTGAACGATTATCAGAGTTTTTCAAATGGCTCACGAAGAAATGATGTGGCACTAGTAAAAGTGTTTTGTAATACAGATGTAAATAAACACATACTACTACTACTATACACAAAATATATGGAAAGAATATGTTTCAATAAAATAATATTTCATCATTTTGATGAACTAACAGGCGAGTGCAGATGGCAATTAGCTAACGATGTGTGAAACTGCCTAGGTAATTAGTGGATGAGGGTCACGTGTTAAACGAGACGTCGTATCCTTATTATGAGGTGATTAGATCGATTGATTTGTAACGTACTGAAGAACCTAACTTTGTAACAAACACAAATACGGGTGAGTGCTATCGACTCAGCGTGCCTTGTTTAGTTGGGAAGAGCCCAAACTTTTTTTAGTTGGTTACTGCCTCTGAGCCAGAACCACACGAAGCGTTAGGTTGACCGAGGCAGCGAGTGAGGCAGTCCCCTATATAACTCTGGAGTGTCCCGATTCTCAGGCAATATTTATGAATGTAAATAAAAATATTTTTTTAACTCTATACAATAGTATACATACTTTTTCACTTCCATAGCACGTTGGTTTCCCTGGACGAAACATGCATATTCGCTGTTTATGATAATTTATCTGAAAAGCGCTTTCAATCAATCATATTTTTTTAACAAAGTTGCTCATAAATTGGCTCTATGATCACCGCAATTAAGCACATACAGACATGACATGAAACCTACTAAATAATCTAAAACTCACTAGAGATTTCTTTGTTGGTTCTATTGGTTTCGTTGATTTGTTCTTAAAAAAGTTTTTATTCAAGAAAAAGATTGTTCAATAGAACATATAAATTAATGTTCCTATTGCTTGCTCATTTCATACAACTTCTTATTGAAATAGTAATTTTATTTCGTATGTGTTTAATAAATAAAACCTTCTCCTATATTAAACTTTTGTTTTCTCTTTAATACAAGAAAAACTTAAATTCGCTATATTTCACGTGGCAGATAAAAAACCCTTATCATCCATTTAGTCTGTGACCGATTCAAATGCGCGCGCTGATTATTTTTCCGAAAAATGGCGAAAACTGATTATTTTTCCCGCCATAGCAAAACGTTTTTAGCAACTCATTTTCACTGTTTAAATTAAATCTATTTTTGTTGTTATTTTATTCACAACTGTGCTTGAAATTCGTGTGCATTGATGATTACCGTCCTCAGCTGTCTTAATATCACCAATGTTACACACTAGTGCGATAATATACTATATCTGTCAAATTATATTTTTCTCATAAATGGTTTGAAATATGTTTCAGCCCACTTTTCACTGTAGAAATGGCAAAATCAGGAGTCGGCTGTAATTGTACTTGTAAACTAAATTGTATATAAACTTTTAAAAATACTCTTTTATATAACGCAATGGCAACATATTGCCAATAAATCAAAATACTGATTCGTTAAAATGGAAATAAAGATTTTCATTGTCATATTTCAAATAACATGTCTTATTTGGAGTGCGCGCATTAAACTTTTTCGAAATCCATCAAGAATGAAGAATTATGCATGTAGAAAGAAGTACTCTCTCTCACCTTGGCGGTTTCAAACGGGATATCCTCTAGAAGATCAGACGAGTCCTAGAAACAATTAAGAGTGAGATATTCTATTTCACCACCTTATAAAGAATGACTGTGATATATAGATGGTAATGAATAGTAGATAATACATGTTGACGAATTACTTTTTATAGGCGTTAGAAACCACAATGTAACAGACCAAATTGAAAAAGGGTTTAATGAATTCAATGCTACTTATATCTGCTCAGAAACTGAAAAACCATGGTTGTTTAAGAGAGAAAATAGCCTCAAGGTTTAAAGTCTACTCTCTAGCCCAACACTACCTATTTTGACCGGATGTTAATATACTAATATAAACTTATATAATATAATATAAACTAATATAAATCTTGACATTTACAAAGGTCATATTATAACCTCAGATTGATATTCATCTTTAATCATACAAATATAAGAAAAATATGTGTTTTTGATTTCTTTACGCGCATATCTAGATTAGTTTTCATATTTGGTACACACGCTGCCCTGGATAAAATGCTACCTTTTCTATATTGACAATTAATTAATAAACAGAATAAAAACTGCACAACGAAAGCCCAATTATACACGTGATATAAAAACGCTGAATAAAAGACAATTTTACTCACAGCATTTATAACGCAGACGCAGCATAAGAGTAATGTCATCATCATAAACCAGTGATATCAAAGTCCAATTTAAAAATGAAATTGTGCGCACAAAACGAATTGATTATATTTTTTAATTGCTTCAATTAGTTTTGATATTCACAAACGACAATTGCTTATGCTAATATTTGATTTTATATCCGCTCCAGCCCCAATTTCTCAGTAACTATCCAAGGAAAATTTGTTACAAAGTAGTAGTAGCCATGGGCACCTGAGAAGCAGACGAGTGTATTTTATTATTGAACTTTTGTTTAAATCTATCGGAAAATTTTATCTGCAAAAAGCAAGAAATTTTTTATCATACACTGACAGGGCCTGCATTTATTTTTAACCGGTTTGATTTGATTCACGCAATGAATTTGTCGTAAATGTTTATGCATAAATTTATTGGAAACAAGTGAGTCAGAATAATGCACTTGTATATATTTTGGGGGACAATGGTGGCGATTCTGATGTACACACTCTAAACTAATAATCTCTAAATTTAGCTTTAGACCTGTCAAACAGTTTTAGAGAGAGTGAACTATTCTGTATATCTTTAAATTGATAGCAAAAAGGTTTAAATTGTCAACGTAGAAATATATAGAATAGGTTACACACGTTTGGCAGGTCTAAACCTAAATTAAGAGATTTTTAGTTTTAGAGGTGTACATCAGAATCGCCAGCAATATCTCTTCAAAGTCAGTATAATGTCCTCTCGATATAAAACCCAAGCATGAGTTTCTTTAGTATAAAAATAACTGAATTTGTATTGTCAAGTACATAGAGCAAAATTAACTATTAACCTACCATATTCCTAAGATCTGTCTAATAAATTTTCTTCAGAAATTAATCCCTTCTACTTCTCCCATCCACATTATCACAAAGCACTTACAAAATATTTAGGTGATTTTTATGTCGTTTGTGAAACTAAAGTTTTCATTCATTAGTAGTAAATATTAGAACCAAATTACAGGATATTAAGGGCATGATAACATATACAAATCATTTTCAGTCTACTATAAAAGTAACCTATAACTTTCGTTTCAAAATCAAACTACTGAAAAAGCTGTATTTATGGCCAGTTCTCAACCAAGAGATTAAAGGTCATATATGAAATTGATTGATTGATTAACCAAATCAGCTTTATAAATTCAAAGAATAACCTACTTCTAAAATAATATTTAATATGTATAGTATTAACAGCCAGACAATCAGGAATAATCATTGGTACAACACTGGAGTGGGGTTTTAGGTTATTTTCTTTCATTATAATTCCTTTTATTAAGAGGCAAGTCATATATCCCAAATCATTTATTCGTTTGCGAATATAAGTACAAGAAAATTGACTTCTTAACAAATACAAGGCATATTCTACAACAAGGCATGCAAACTACGAGTACACTATCTACCAGTGGATGGTTAGATTTAGAAATGAATTTTCAATTGTCCTCTCAAAATATTCAACCAGGATTCGAACGCTCATTCCCAGAGTTAGACGCGTAAGCCACAACGGCTCGTTATAAGTTTAAACGTAAATTATGTATAATACAACCAAAGTCATGGTATGAGGCTATACATACAACCTGTTCAAGTGTGATCTAAAAAAATTGCTTAGCGGCAAATAAAATGATTCGTTGCTGTATCTAGAATAAAGAACGTTAGCATGTTACAGTAAATATAGATAAACTGAAATTTCTGTTTCGGAACTGACAATAAATAATGTATACGAGACGTAGAATGGTACAAATATATTTAAATATTATTTATTATTTATTTGTTTTGTTTATTTATTTATTTCTAATATACAAACTTTAAAAGACAATTCATTTATAGGTGGGATTTTGGTGGTCATTTCTCTGATGACTTTATCTTTCTTTATTCTACGAGAATTTAGGTAAATTCTATTGACGAGAAAACCTGCACAAGGCTTTAAATATTCGCATAGGACTAACAAATTTATGGAAAACACAAAACTGTGATGAGTTCATATTAAAAATCTTTAAACATGTACATTTATGTTATGTTCAATTATTGCTCAACACAATTTAAAATGTATTTACGATTATGTTACCCCAATTTATGAGCATTATTCCCGGACTAAACACTTTCATTGTTCGACGCACTTTTCGTCTAATTCTATTAAATGAATAAATTATTATTTACAGCATAAAAAATCATAAATTTAACTTTGAATATAATTTTATTATTGAATGAATTCGCACCTAGCCAATTTAAAAATGCCTGGCCCTGCGCATTGGCAATAACACATAGTGTAACAGTCATTAGTTTTTTCGTATAAAATGCATAGTTTTTGACAGATACTTACACTTGAAACCAGAAGTCAAGGGAAGCTTAATCGGTGAGTTCAAATTGTTCTTGTATATTTTAATGTCCAGTACATTAGTATATATAGTAAATAGCTTCAGTTCATTTATATAGAGCTGAAGCGAAATTATTCTTGTATATTCGAAGATAATTTTCTCTGTTTTTCTTGGTACATAATTTTGTAACTTCTTCGTTCAATATTGTTTTTACCGGGCTATACCCACAGCGCGTTGTCAACTGGAACCTATTTGCTACAACTAATCTTAGAAGAACTATCAGTCTCGATGGATGAAATTTGAAAGGAACAACTTCGTTAAATATTATCTCTTTTTCAGATCCACCATGAGTTTCAAACTCCTTCTTCTCCTGCCTGCTCTGGTCGTCGCCAAGATCGACGTAGAACTATCGGGCACATTCGAGAGAGACCTTCGCCTCATCTTCTCGGGACAGGAAGTGGACGTTATCAGCGACCGCGAAAGAGACACCTTTAAGTTAAACGACAGAAATGTCAAGACCGGCGTAGAGGGCTACTTCGGTGGCTGGCCCGACGATTTCTACCTGAGGAGCCCTACTCCTTGGGGAGATCTCTTCAGATCCTATGGATGGCCGCAAGTTAGCAGAACCCTCATTCCCAAAAGAGGACGCATACTCTCCATGACAACGCAGCCACAAATCGTGATGCAGCAAGTCTTCGAGAACAACAGCACCAAGCCCGCCACCTTCAACGTTGGAATCTCCCAATCTCTCCAGAACACCATGAGCTCTTCGTGGAGTCAGTCGGATGCACTCACAGTCAATTCTGAGATCGGCTTCGAGTTCGACATCGACTTCACCAACGTGGCGGGCAAGACTTCAATGGTGTTTTCTTCAAAGTATGGAAGTAGCAGCGAGAAATCGCAAACTGTAACTGTCGGGTCTTCCTCCCACGTTGACATTTTACTCCAACCTGGCCAGGCTGTTATGGCTGAGCTACACGCTACCAGAGGATCGTTGAAGGTTGAGATGGAATACGAAGCTAGCCTGTCCGGATACGTCGCCGTAAACTATGACAGACCATACAAAGGTCACCATTTCTGGGGTCTTAACGTTGAGTCGGTGATGAGCAAGGCCGGTTTAAGTAATCAGCTCATGTCAAAGCAGATCATTGATGTAGGCTTCTTCACCAACTCCAACGTGATAGTACACGACCGCAAGTCCAATATTAAATTGATGGATATAGCCTTTTAGATTGTTACTGAGTAAATGTGTCTGAATAAAGTATTTGTGTAAGTGATCTAAGTGATTTTCTTGGCATTTGGTTCCCTTAACTTGGCGGCGACATTCATTGTTTCGCTTGCCACAAATCAATAATATTATATAATTTTCAATAGCTATCTACATTTAAATCGAAATAACTTAAATGAAAACACACTTTTGTATGTTAAATGTTTCGCGAGTAAGAACAAACAGTCACAAATGTGTATACAACAAATTTAAATGTATGTTTAAAAATAATTCTCCATGTTTGTCCGCGATGGATTCCTAAACTAGTTAACTGATTTTAAATTAATGACACGAGCAGTCTCCTCGCACTTTATTTTATTGCAAATTATTTAATAATTTACAGTCACAATTATTTCCAAAAGATTCTAACAGATGTCGATACTTTTCGACTGGATTGAGTAAGTAATCAATAGATGGCACTGCTATGGTAAACCGAAAAACGTGTCATATAAAGATTAATTTATTAACCTAAATAAAGCATACTTTTATTTATTTAAAACATATCCCCGCACACTGTTACTTTTAGTGACTGATTGCTAGAAATTCATTTATGGCGAAAAATCTAAAAAAACGTTTCTTTACTACGATGCACAAGATCTTTAATAAGCCAATTACAATAGAAGTTTCAGTTTAGTGAAAGTGTTCCGCAATGGCATAAAAAAATAAGCGTCGACAAAATTTAAGAATAGACAATGGTGAGTCAGTATAAAATTAAATTCAATTAAAACGAAAACGACTGCAAGACGTATTTAATAACGCCTGATTGTTTGCTGGAGATGTCTTCTGATTTAGCTAGTGAAGCGACCCCTTCAGAGCTTTCTCGAAAAACTTTGCATTTGGATTGTGTTTGCGAAATGTTTACGAGTATATTATGAATGACAATAACAAAATTATATTACGTACTATGTAGTTAAATTGAATTTAACAATGCAATATACAAATACAGGCTAAAATCTTTCTCTTTATAGACAATGATTCTTGATATAATATAATAAGCGGGCAAAAGACACTCAAAACGTTCCTAAATCGTTAGTTCGAAATTCCATACGAATGGACAACACAGTCAGTAATCTCCGAATATAAAATACTTTCATTATAGAACTAGATTATATATTATATGAGTTAAGTTAAACGTCGTATACCATTTGCTCATATATATATATGATTGAAGCTTTGTAGTAAAAATAAACTGTTGCCTACCTCATAAACAAGATGGCGTTGGTGGGACGAAACGCAAGCGTGAGTTGTTTGTTGATGTGGGGTTTTTTGAAAATTAATTGTATAGTTTGACTTTTATTCACAAAAGTCAACAATTAAATGAGCTTATTTTCTCGTAGTTGTATTTTGATATATTTTAAATTCACACACACAAACACACGACTTCATCTCACATATTACATCTTACTAATATATAAAATTGGAGTGTCTGTTTTTAATATTGAAATAACCGTTTTTTACTACATGCATATGAATATTTATACAATACATACACCAAAAAGACGTTTTTTAACATGTTGTGTCTGTCTGTATGTTCCAGCTAATCTCTGGAATGGCTGGACCGATTTTGACGGGACATTTTTGATTGCTACCAATGGTACGCTGTGTTGTAATAGGGAGTCACTTAGGCTACTTTTATTAGGGTTCCGCAGTCTACGTAAAAGAACCCTTCGTCATGTCCGTTCATTCGCCCGTTCTCACTCTAGCGTCGAAACGGTTAGTGTTAGAAAGATGGAACTTTGCACGGATATATATGTTTTTACTACGCCAATAAAAAGGTTAAATTTAATTTTTACTGGTAATTAAAAACAAAATTATAATACAAAATAAAATATTGCATCAAAGCTACGCTAAGGCGGTACGAAGTTCGCCGGCTCAGCTCGTCATTATATAAGCAACGGAAGAGCTGACACAAGTATTCTGTATCAAGAATCTTGATTAATCTAGATTCTAGACTGTCCGCTGATTAATACTAGAAATATTTAAGCAAACTCGAGAAAATATATATTACAGAGGGTTAAAAAAATTATTTCATTAAATTTGACCCCACAAAAATGATAAATAAGGTATATTGGAAAAAAAATAAAACACCATTTATAGTAACAACACACTTTCATTTAAAAATTATACTCTATGTTACACTTTAAATTTACACGAACTTAACTAAATAAATAACTAGATACATTTTAGTTGAAAATTTAATATTATTTTATCAAGACGTTGTGCTGATTCATAGCGCTATTGCATATATGGGCATTACCAAAAAAAATGTCTCTTTCAAATTCAGTTTACGCAGTGCTGCAAAGAGACAGCAGATAAGAAACTCACAGTTACATAATTTATCTATCCGTTTTTATAATAGGACTGGACTGTATATATTAGAAGCGACAACACGATGGGACATTTAAATAATATAATACTTAATTAATTTTTTATATACATTAATAAATTTTAGAAATTTAACGCAGCGCCATCTAGGGACGGGTGTTACAAATTCCAACAGAAAATGAAAAGCGGTGACTTATGTTACTTATAAATATACGTAAAATAAATGTTAAATAGAACTTAAATGTACAATAATTTCTATAGGAAGCCAATAATCACAAATTCAGACTCTTTAAACCGTGTTCACACCGATAAATGAAATCAAACATTACATTATTCTTGATGAAAATAAAAAAGAAACTTTTGGTAAATTTCAAAAAAAGAATTCGTTTAACTGTCGAATGGTGTCGAACTTTTGAACGATCTGTCACTCCCATGTCATGTATACTTGACATACGATATGTTTAGTCTCTGGTTCGTACCATAGCCTCTAAGACGATAAGCGCGCTAAAATGTACACGCCGTATTTTGACAAGACATCAAATGACCACAGACAGTACAAATCGTCAATTTGGAATAATTTCGAATGAATTAAATTAAATTTTTATTTCATTTAGCAAGATGCAAGATGTTACCAGTAGACGTAGGTACATCTCTTGTAACGCTAACGTCATGAACAATTATTTTAGTTAAATTTGATATAATCTGTATCTCGGACGATCGGAAATTGTGAATCGACACTATTTCTTCGACTTAGTATCACGAATGGTGATAGGGCAGGTGAGCTAAAGGGTGTTCGTACAAGGCGTGCGGGTATATGGGCGGGGCTGAACTGAGGTGCGCTGGTGTGACGTGGGGCGCGTCGCTGTCGTCGTCCGTTGAAGAGTCTAGCTGTTTGTCGCCAGGACCGCCGCTGGAAAAAAATGCAAATTATAATAAATATCAGCTGGGAAATAGCATTACTAGTTTTGTGATTTCAAATGAACTGTCAAAACAATCTGTCAACTCTCAGTCGGTTAATAGTTAACATAAAGAAGTTTTAATTAATTATGTTATTAAACGTTTTGCATTTCGGATAATTTTTTAAATTTCGGATTATTTTCCGAGTACGTTAACGATTGTATACACAGAAGAGAAGAACACACGAACTGTCAAATATCGCGTATAATAGCTGTCGTCATACGTCACACGAAAAAAAATATTATTTCTTCCTTTTGCGTTTAATATCTTATAGCGTAAATTTGAAAAAAAAACAGTTAAATGTCAACATTTTAACAAAGAAACTTGTATTTTATATCGTTCATATAATCGATGCCTTCCTAGACAGGGAGTGAGACCGGGGCCCAATTCTGAAGTCTCGATATATAAAGGACTAAAATGTATACTAATGATTGTGTACTGAGACTGTAAGTATTTAGCGAATTGATAACGACATCAAACTGCAATTTATATGTATAATATTTCAATAAGATTTCTCTTCCTATTTTATATCCAGCAACAACATTTCCTATTCAATAATGAACAACAAAATTAAGGAAACAGCTGAAGGTACATGGCATAGATTAGCACAGTGTAGAGGAAAATGGAGGCCTTTGCCAAAAAACTTACAAATAATATAGGCATAATTAGATACATTTGATATAAATTAATGTGGATTGTAAATAATTAGTATCTAACATAAATGACTCTAATTATAATATTATTAGCAACAACAATAACTTTAAATATAAATTACTTTAACCTAATAAACCATCTGTGATCTGTCTCAAGACTTGATGATGGTGCAAAAATCTTCGAAACAAGATTCTACAGCATTTCCCTAAATAATAAATCTTATTCCTAACGAACGCATGAAATCTGACGATATTGTTTTATTATTGCGTTACGCATTGGAGTTGGTCAATGGCGAGTTCACAGTCGACACTGAGTATCACGAGTGTAGAATCGGACCCTCGGCATATCGAGTTACCAAGTGAAGGTAAAATAAAGTGACGTACTGACAACCGCCCCCAGTAATGTGATACGTACGGGCGATAGACGAATAGGCGAACGGTTTCCATCATTTTTATATAATGTCAAAATAAAAGTAAAAAAATTACAAAAGCCACCGGCTGGTATTGCGTTTGATTCATTGAACGGTGTTGTCTGTAACCTATAGAGGAAACATAATGTAATCAGTTATATAAAACCTTTTTTGTCTCGGCCTTAATTACATTTGAATTAGGAATGGCTGTTCGGCAAATATTACATTTACATTAAAATACTTCGTATTGTGAAGGGTGTTGTCTATGGAGACCCATAGAGGATACGTCATAGATTCGTATATAACCGGTTATTTATATAAAACCTCTTATGTCTCGGCCTTAATTACATTTGGATTAGGCTTTTGGCAAGTATTACATTAACATTAAAATGCTTCATACAAATACAAAAAAATTCATGGCAAATATTCTAGTTCTAGTAGTTTTATTTAGCTGTAGCAACCAGAACGTCTTTTGCGGTTTTTAATTTATAACGTTCATATGTCACTTATTTGTTATTTGCGTTTGCTGTCTTATGCTCTGAAAATAGAATAACTAATTCAGTTTTTTATAAATTTACTAATATTTTTTAGTTTATATATATTTGTAAAAAATATTTACAATTCAAAATTTATAGACCTCCTCCAGGACTTTCTATTAGGATATCTCCTTTACTTTTTCCATTATATTATCAGCTCAACGTTGTGGTCTACCCGCGTTTCTCCTTCTTACCTGGTCCCCTTCAAAGTGTGGCTTCGGTAGTAGATCTTCGGTCTTATGTACGGTACCTTCGCGTTTAGATACTATTGTTTACGATGTTCCTTAAAGGTGACATGTAATTGTAAATTTGACTTGAATTAGCGTTTTAATGATTTAATTAGAGGTTAAAACGATTTTGTTTTATTCTTCGTCTTCGCTAATAATTGATTATGTATTTTCCACCGACATTTAAAACTTTAAAACTTTTAGTACCTACCCATGTCTAGCCTTGCAGTCATTTGCCACCGGGAAAAAACTTAGTCTAGCAATGAAAGCGTGTTTTAACGTGGCTATATATTTAGGCGTCGTCTTAAATTACATTTGAGGAAGCGAGGACGACAATAGTTGAGTCGTATTGTTCAGTTTTTGTGAAAGGTTCTAATATTAATCCAGTTTGTGGCCGATGAAGTGAAAATGTGCGGATGACTGGTTAAAAGGTATTAATTTTTTATACGTTTTTGGTAGACGTGACCACCGTAGTCGGGGTTTCTATACGCAACGTTTCATTGTTCATTACGTAACAATAATTATAAATTTAATGCTCATTTTGCAGAACTGTTAAAAGTGCCTCTGGTACAAGTAATTACAATAAATAATCCCTTATTATAAGGATATTTTCTATGGTTTTAATGACAAGTATTTCTTTGTCGTAACCTCGCTGACAACATCCTCTGTTTTTTTACGTTTTTTCTCTCTTTAACTCTTATTGGTTTATATTATATTCGAGTATGTCATTCGCAACTCTTATTTGATTATTCGTGATTCTTTCACAATACTTTAATCATATCGCGTTTATTCAAACAGCGTTGGTTTTTTGTAAATTTTGTGTGCAAGAGACAAAACAGTATAAACCATTCGCTTTCATATTTTGTATAGCACCACAGACACTTAAAGTGCACAGACTAACTACGTCAGCGTTTGACAGTTTGTCAAAATAACGCCACAGACGTAACATTGGGATCGGTTGAAGTGTCTCTTTCAAATCCCTATTTTCCCTATATAAAACCTATTTTTGTTATAAATTGTATATGAAATGCCATACAACGCGGAAACGCAAATATTACGAGCGTGCAAGAGGGAGGCGGTGTGCGAGCGGGACGGACTGATGTAACCCGACACCGTCGCATCTGCGCGTCTAAAAGCGTTCAGGGGCGGACTTGGAATAATTATTATTTTTGACACTTTTAATTATGACGTGAAAGTTTTATATCAATTAGTGGGACATATTACTTCTGTGAAAACTAAAAAGTATTTGAAAAGACCCGAGAAGAGCATAAAAAAGCAATCAGTACAAAGAATTGGGAGCTGAATCGGTGACAATTGAAGGTTGTTTGGTTGAAGCCAAATTATAAGTTGTTGGAGGCAGCATTCTGATGATGCTCCTGTGTCGGGGAGAAACGTGCGTCGGGTGTTTACCTCGGTATTAATTTTCTTGAAGCTTATGTTTAAACTTGTTTAAAGTTATATATAGACATTCATAGAAGACGAACCCTTGCAAAACTTGACTTTAATAAAACGAACAAAACCAGGCGATACGCATATACAGACAGCTGAGCAGTCCATTGGACCAATTATCGAGCAAATGTCGACTCTATTACATACGCCTTAAATGCTATTTTTCTATGTGTCTCGTTTGTTTGTACGGGATATCAAGTTACTAAGCCAGAAAGTATGGTTGAGTAAATTCGTTCACTAGTTTATACTGCGGCTTTGTCTTCCCCAAGTATAATTTGTTAGGCCATAAAATTATTATGATTTTGATGACGTCATAGAAAACTTTGAAAATATGGAAAAATAGTCATTACAATATTTTTTTATAGGGAAAGTGAATTGTTATCAATCGTTTTGAAAATATGGAAAAATAGACATTACAATATTTTTATAGCCAATGACGTCATGCAACTGAAAATCGCGTCTTCGATTCAAAACAAAAGCTCTGCCACAGTACTTATCCATCTCTGTTCAAACAAAAAAAATAGAAAACTTTAAAAAACTTATAAAAAACTTTTTTCGTGGAGTCCTGCTCGTAGATTGCGTAGCTTTTGTACATGGACTTCTATATAATATATAATAATTTATTTAATAAACGCACTTCTAAGTGAAAAATACGAATTTAAATGAAAAGTATTGTGTGTCAGTGAGTCAATTTTTTACATATTACAACATTATTATCCTACAAAACTTAAAGAGTACGTATATCCTATAAATTTCATACAATCATGAACAATCTGAGCTAAATCTCCTTGAAATATAATCCAAAACGATTTTATCCCTAAACACTATTTTAAAAAACGTCCCCATCTCGGGTAAAACCTTTTAAAACAATGCAATGGTATTGTTATATCCGATAATTGGGAGTTTTTGAACGCTACCCTACATTTGAAAAAACCTACCCTCAATTTCACATTAAAAAACTCACCTATCTTTGTGCTCCGCCTGTCTGTCCCGCTGTCTTCTATTCTTGAACCAATTTGAAACCTATAAAATTAATATTGTCTTTCATTGACCTATTTCCTCATTTAAAGAAAAACACTTTATTAACGGATTTAAGTTATGTATTTTTGCAAAAATTTACTTGTAACATTATTTTACATTTTTCCGACGTTTCGCGTGCTTTACAGAGTGGGTGACGGTTTACGGTAGACTGAAGACAAAGGATGAAAAAGGAAGAAGGAAATTGTCAGAAAATGTGAAAAGAAAAAACAATCCGGGAAAATGGAGGACACTGTGAGCCAGTTCTGTAATAATCCTTCCGGTTTCAGTCGATACCAACTCCGGGGCAATAAATACAGATAACACACAACCTCTCCGCAGCTGTGACACTTATTTTGACAATTAACACCTTTTGTCTTCAGTCTACCGGGACAACGCACGCTGTTAAGTACGCGAAACGTTGGAAAATTTAAAATAATGTAAATTATATTTAAATTTTGCAGAAATACATAACTTAAATCCGTTAATGAAATGTTTACGTATAGAATTGTTTAAATTTTACTTATTTAAAACTGATTATTACAACTGCTAGTCAAACTACCAAGTGAGATAGTTTTAGGGTTATTTTGGTTAGTAAATATTTTTTACGTGATTAAGTCTGAAGTAAACATATCGTAGTACAATCGAAAACTCTCTCGTCTCTTCACAAATCGTGTTTACGAGGAAAATCTAAAATCTAAAACTACTATACTATCTTTATATATATATAATTCTTCTGTTATTATGTCACTGAACTTCTCTCAAACGACTGGACCGATTTTGATGAAATTTTTTGTGTGTTCAAGGGGATCTCGGAATGGTTTAGATTCAGAATATTATATAAAAATTCTCGTGTCACGGGGTTCGATCTTGAACTCCTCCGAAACGGCTTGACCGATTCTCATGAAACTTTGTGAGCGTATTGAGTAGGTCTGACAATCGGATAACATTTATCACTCATCCAATGTCCACCCCTAATATATAATAGGTAGTCCACCCCTAATTTATTTTTTATTTTTAGACAAAAATTTTTAGTTTCTATTTTTTTATGATACAACAAACAAAAATACATACAACACTAGATTTTCACCTTTCTACGATCAACCCCTATTTTTTATTTATTAATTGAAAATTGAAATCACATGTATGGCAAAACAACTTTAGCCGGGTCAGCTAGTTATAATATATTTAAACAGTTTTGTTCAGCCTCTGTAGTTTCATGTTGTCATGGCAACAGATGTGTTGCCTTTGATATGAAATTGTGAGTTAAAAACAATGGCGGATATCACGAAACGTTTCGTAAAATTTTCAAACAAATGCTTTTTTTGGTACATTGAAACGTTTTTTTGTGGAATGGGTGTTATGGCGGTCTCAAAGAGACAGTAGAGACTGTATTCTCTTTGATAATAATTTACGTCTTTGTAAAACTGAGAGAATTATATGAAATTTTCAACATGTAGCAACAAATTTTATTATTAAAACTTTTTTTGCATGGTTCCCTTTCCAACGCACCGTAAACACAATTTGATCGAACGAGACAAAATAGGTACACTACGAGGAACCAGCAATCAGAGATCGAAGAGCATGCTCTAGAAGAGCCCCCCTGGCAGGAGGGGCGATTATTGTAATATTAATTGTCATTAATTTTTTCCATTTTTTTTGGGACTCCCTACAGAAGTTCCGCGCCCCCGGCACATTGAAAAAGGACAAGTGATTTTTTTTACTTAAGCTGTTTTGCTTATATGAGTTTCGTCTATGAGAATCTAATAACTATTTTTTACCACAATCTGCGGTGAAACCTTACACCGGTCAACCGCTTCCTCAAACCTTATATCGGTTTATACTATAAGTGTTTTTTTTTTTAAATAAAATTATTTTACCTGCACTGTAGTAAGGCCTGTGCTCTCAGCTAACTCCCTTTTTTCTCGCGGCGATGGGTATGGATTGTGTAGGTACCAGTCGCGAAGAACGGATCTCGATTTCTCCTATAAAGTAATGAAATATTCAATGTTGTTTTTTTATTAAGATTTTTTTTACATTTTTATAAAATAGAGGGTATTTGCCCTCTTATATTCCTCTTATTGCAGGGAAGCTCGCAAGTGCGTTGCCGCCCTTTTAGGTAGCTCGACCTTTTCTTTTCGGAAATCTATTGGCAGCTGGTTCCACATAGCGCTGGTGCACGGAAGAACCTTCTGAAGCGCTCAGTTGTGGAACGGTGGACATCGAGGTGATCCAGTTATAGTTTTATAGGTTCACAAATAACAGTTTACGTATAACAGTCATATCGTTAAATCCATTACATATTTACTTCAAATAGTTAACTTTTTAACTGATTTCATACTAGGCTTTTGAAAGTTATATGCGAATGAGCTAAAAAAATTAATATTAGACGAATTGTAATATTATGGTTCAAATCACCTTGTTTAATACAGATATATCGTTTTTAGTTGATGACATCACAAAATTTGGAGGCAATAAAAAAGAGTGACTTGAAAAAAAGAAAATATTGCGATAATCTTTTTCGGTTTTTTTTTGTACAAAATGCATCTGTCACAATTATAAAATGTTATATTTTATATAATAATACTAGCGCGCAAGGAATTTAATAATATATTTTTTTTAATAATATATTTTCTCTATATTATAGCTACATGACAAGAAGTAACGACAAAAGAAACTCAACGTTCTAACATTGATTAAAAATAAAAATATCTAAAATCACCAAAAAGTTTTCACTTCAACATAAAAAAAAGAAACATTTCAACGTAAAATTGCGACAGCTTGATGTTATCATTACTTAAGCAGATAATCTTTTCGTTTTTTAGTATGTAATTCGATTTTTTTTAATTTTTTTTTAAATTTTAAAATGTTTTTCCTTACTTTAAAGCAATATGAGGTCTCCTCTCCGTCCCAAATAGTCCGTGGTAGTGGGAATTTGCGGCGCACCCGATATTTGCCGACGGCGCCTAGGGGCCGTCCGCGAAGCCTCTCCGCCTCCATATAATGCGCTATACAACCATAATTACCGAAACATAATTAGCAGTTAACTTTTTAAATAGCAGTAATTTTTATTAAATTACGATCTACGAGAAAGTAATTGACAACTAACTTAAATCGCTAAAGAATATAATATAAGAATAGTGTCCATTAACACTTCTTACAGTCTCTCATAAGGGTCTGACTAGCACTAAATAACTCGTTTTTTTTTTCAAAATCACCCACAGCATAGCAAATATAGGTCTATAAAATGTTTTGAGAACCGAATATTTCAGAACCCTAATAGACCAATATACAAGCAATATTCCTCGAAAAAACCCACAACCACTCGACGTATGTCAAAAAACCCACCACACTTATGTCAAAAACCACCGACGTATGTCAAAAACCCACGAACAGCGCTCGATGAGGCAACTTCCTGATCCTCAGGTATCGGCGAAACGTACGTCGACTGGTTGTGGGTTTTTTCGGGGAGTATTGCTTGCATGTTCTATTAGGATATTGTACTGGACTTCTGCAAAGTAACGGCTAATTCTTAATTATATTAATATTTGTTTACCTTTCAACCAGAGGCTCTGAAGCTTCGCGTGGTTGTGCGCGCTGAAGTTGTGCGACTCCAAAAGCCTATACAGCTCCTTAAAGTTGCCCCGATGAAACGCGACCATTGCCTTGGCCTTCAACACCGACTCGTGCGCATGGAGACGCTCACATGCAGGCAGGGACCAGAGGAACCGACCTAAACGTTCGATATTTCCAGCTTGTTGGAGTACCTGTAACGTTTATTGATACATTTGTCCAACTTCGTCAATCAAAAGGACTCTAGGCATCCACTTTTTATCAAAAATAATACCACCCATAACATTACAAATTATTATCACATTATCAAGAATGGTATATATTGTAAACTTTGTTTAATTAGTATATACATGTATGGTTGTAATAAGGTTGAGCTAGATTTTGAACTGTGTTTTGGCTGCGGGATCCTGGAGACCTATAACACAGGCCTAAAAACCGACTACTTTTTTAAGCTCCAGTTCTTCAGTATAAAAACTTTGTGGAGAAATAAACTGAGTTTGTTTGTAAAACAATGCCACTCAAACTCAACTGATTACGAGGTGATTGCCCAACCACTATTTTATGACAAAAAAAAACTTGACAATTAAATTAGTTAAATTAAATGGTTAGGGTTACAAATTTTACTCTGTCTCTGATATTCATTCTAATTTCCATAATTGTACTTTTTCACGCCTTGTTAGTACATCAACCACAATTATTACAAACAAATATTGAAATGAACGGTTGGCGACAGTGATAATATACATAAAATAGATTTAGTATGTTTGTGCCATTATTATGCATACTAGTCAGAGTTAGAGTTTAGGAGACGTGTCTCGGAAAATGGGCAAGAGACTCAATTGATGTTAAATCATACTGTCGCCCATGGTTACTCAAAATTCCGACGGGGTCGCGTTGCCGTCCTTTCAAACTTAACAAAGGTTGAGTCGTACTAGTTCTGAAATACCATCAATATAGAAATTTGAATGAAAAACCAAATATAAAAAACCAATAAATTCAACATTATAGACATTTAGATACATAGCCTGGTTTTTAATACCATTTTGTCCATCCATAACATTCGCGTTTCGTTGTAATTATCAGCAAGCAGGTTTTGCCAAATCTTGTGTATTTAGGGCCAAACAAAAAACCGGACACTAGACATATGTGCAAATAGACATTGTTTGTGACCACCCCGATTCACCACGAGTAATTAATTCACATTTTACATATTATAATGTATACTATTATTAAATATTATTGGAAGTTGTGGGGGCTAGTCCATTTTGGGAAATATACTTATGTAAGTTGGAAACTTTGTTAATTACCTATTTATTGTATTCATACAGCTTATATATAATTTTAAATATATTCATATAATCGATTAGGTATTATATCCTTTTGAATACAAGGTTTTCATAGCTATATTTTTGACATATGTGTAGCATCAGAACATTTGTATACGAGCTGAAATTAAAAACTTCGAGAGCTAATTGATCGATTAGATGGAAGCACAATTCGTTATTTCTTCAGAAATTCAGTAGATCAAACTATTTCTATAATCTCTTGTTCGGCCAGTTCCATGGCCAGTCGGTTTCTGAGACTCAACTCTTACATGAGCAGAAGTCACTTAATTATGGCCGCGCCGCGTTAACTAAATTGTTCATCTGTCTAAATATATACGTTTCAATTAAAACCGATATATTTAGGGGACAGACTATTAAAGAAGCTTTTAAGCTTAATCTATTGCAATAAGATCAAGAGAGCTTTTTGTATATAGTCCAATAATTGAAGCTGCCTACGACATTATGAAAAATGAGCATAAATGTATAAAAGGTAGTCCAGTCCATTGTTTTTCAACCTGTGCGTCTGTAGGGGGTCGCCAGAGGTGGAAAAAAATGGGTACTTTAGTAAAAAAACAATTAATATTGTTAATAGTAATATTGTTAAATGTACATACATACATACATGATAAAAAACCGAAGGTCAAAGGGGGTCGCGAAATTTTTTTTTATACCAGGCGGGTCGTGAAACTTCATGAAAAAGGTTGAAAAACACTGGTCTAGTATATAGAAACATCACATTTTTCTATGGGGGAAAATAATTTTATTTTGTTACTAGTAACCACGTAACGACAAAAATTACACAGTAACGTTAGTAACAGGACCCAAAATTATTTTGTCACCATCTTGGCCCTTGAAGAGTGACGGAGAGTTTCTTGCCAGTTCTCTTCCTGGTGATAAGATTCTATGTTTTAATTACAGAATTAAGGATTTTCGACTGTGTAAACATGGAAATCATTTCCGATCGATTCCACGTCGTTAGGGGCTTACCCTATCGTATCAGTTACTCATGTAATTGGTGGGGTGTTTTCGTATAATGAGATTCGTTCCATTATTGATAAAATACCCCAGTAATACAAAGTCGCTGCGGTCTCCCATTAAAGATAATTATTTAATATTTTATTGAAATATGTATGGCAACTAAATTCAACAGCGTCGACCTGACTTCGGATCGTTTTGATTTTATATACAAATTATTATTAATTAAGTATTAATTATTATTATTATATATATAAGAGTATAATAAAATACTCGGAAAACACTTGAATTTAGGATGTTTTAGGTAGCAATGTTGCAAAGTTTTTAAAGACAAAAACTCTTCTTAATTTGACTAGAAAAGGAGAAGAAGAAAATTAAAAATTGTGGTATTTGTCATGATGGCTTCGTCTTTGACACAATTGTTTTAAAATCAATGTAGTTTTATACTGTTAACTGTCTTTAATGTGTGTTTAAATGTGTTCGACATTTGGCTTATGTTATAATTTTTGTTGGTGCTAAGCTAAGCTGTAAGAATAAGAAGCTGTTCGTAGAGGCAATATCCTGATGATGCTCCGGGGTCGGAGCGAAACGTGCGTCGAGTGGTTGTGGGTTTTTCGCGGAGTATTGCTTGTAGATTAGTCTATTAGGGTTTTGTAATATGGACTTCCGCAAACTAACACCTGATTATATTAATTAAATATCTTAATATAAGTGTACACTGAACTTAATCTAGCATTAATTCTTAACGAACGATATAGTTATGTTTAGTGCATGATTTGTGAATTCAAACGATTCATATTAATATGAGCAAACATTTTAAAAATATACAATATGATAATTCAGATACAGTTTTTTTTCATCAAATTAACCATTTTTATACCTGTCTGCGCAATATTGAAACCATTAATAGCAGGGGTGATGGGGTATGGGATAATTGCGCCAAACAATGGGATCAAGGATTTGTAAGGGTGCGATAAGTACACTCTTGATTAAGTACGCCAGGGATTTAGAGTAGTTTATAATTATGCAGTTAGTGTGAGCACGCCCCATGTTTTCGCATCTAATGTCAAGATTTTAAATTACAATACTGTAGACATATTATTATTAATTATCATACTAGTTGATCCGGCAAACGTTGCTTTACCATAAATGTCGCAATTTGTATTTCCAGCAATCATTTTTTTAGTTCAATAAAAATAATTATCAGGTTTAAGTGTGCGGGGATATGTTTATAATCAAAAGTTAATAAATTAATCTTTATATGACACGTTTGTCGGTTTACCACAGCAGTGCCATCTATTGATTACTCAATCCAGTCGAAAAGTATCGACATCTGTTTGAATCTTTTGGATTTAACAGATAATTGTGACTGTCAATTTATTATAAACAAATAATTTGCAATAAAATAAATTGCGAGTATAATTAAAGATCTAAGCTATCCTATCTCTTATGTTGGACCAGACTGCTCACGGTGTGCCAATTTAATTTAAAATCGTTAAGTAGTTGAGGAGTTCATCGCGGACAAACATCGTGACAGGAGAGTTATATATATGAAGATATTATTAACGACATATGGTCGATATTTTTTACATTGACGTCCTGTAAATTCATAGGAACAATATAGAAGAGGAAGTTGTAGGGTTAAAATACACAGTGTGGTCATGAACACGAAAAATACTTAAACACATTATTTTTTTTACTGTAATTCCCATATAAAATACAATATTAAAATTAACGGTCAGAGTCCCTTGTGTCAAATTATGTTTGGTTGAACACTTCTTAGGAAACGTTGCGAAGTATATATAGAAACATTCTTTAGCGTGTTAAGATATTCAAATACACAATTTAAAAACTCCTTTTTAGTAATCGGTTAAAGAACTGAACACTTATTGGAAGCAGAGTCCCGCCCCGTAACCGGATATCCGTCTAGCGACCGGTAGCCAAGGTTACGGCTTAAAATGGCGGCTTTGCAAATTAAAAATTGAAATCGAAGCCGATATTTAATTTCCCAATTAGTAATAGTGTGGCAAATTTAAACGATATTACTAATGAGTAATTTAGAACTAAATTAAATTGCTAAAGAATAATATAAGAATAGTGTCCATTAACACTTCTTACAGTCTCTCAGGACCTGACACTTTTTTCACTTCACTAATGACTAGCACTAAAACAAATTGTTTTTTTTCCGATTCATTCTTACTCGACCGATGGTGTATAGAATCTGGATAACCTCGAAATTAATGGTGAAGTCTACGATCGTGAGCTCCAGCGATCTTCTTACTAATACTAGTGACGTCCTCTCTAAGGTCCCGATAAGGTCGCTACGAATGTACCAAGTACCTTCGGATTCGAACGTCAAAAAAATAGGGGCCAAACAGACTGACCATGGGCAAACATCTTAGCCCATGAACGTACAACACCCAATTCATGCCCCACCTTAGTTTAATTCATTTTTTTTTAATTATTTTTTTATTAGTCTTACTTACCATAACTAATATAGCAGCTAAGTATGAATTGTTACTAACAGATCTTTGGTCTGAAAATAAAGTTATTATTATTATTATTAAAAAATAAAATTTCGTATTCGTTTGGATGTTTTTAGAAAAAGCTTTGAGTCTTCCTCGTTCCGCTTGACGTTGATTTTTTGCAAATTAATTTAGATATACTGGTCTTATATGACATGGTCAGGTGCAGCCGAAGGAAGTGGCGGTCATTAATGGAGACCCTCTACACCTCTGGGGTGTCATAGGAGGACAACAAACAACGACAGTCTTATATTAGCTATAATTAATCGATTTCAAAATGTATAGCCCACCCGTAATTCGTCTGATTGGCAGCTGTGTCCTTCCTGATATAATGTGGATAAATAAAACGAATGCCAAAACAAACTGAATCAGCCATTTGGGTCCAATCGCTCAAGTCTCAGCTCGGAGCAGTGATTCATGAGACAAAATGTTCTATACAAGATTTCATATAACTTTATTTATACTTGTTATAGTTCGGTTGAACTATTCTCTAACTCTCTCGCTAGCGGGAGAGCAAATTATTTGTCTATAATTAATTGACAGTCTGTTAACCTAAAAGATCAAAAGAACAGATGTCGATACTTTTCGACTACTTTTGGATTGAGTAAGTACCCAATAGATGGCACTGCTATAGTAAACCGACTAACGTCTCATATAACATACATAGTGCATACTTTTATTGTTTAAAACGCTTTCGATTATAAACATATCCCCGCACACTTAAAGGTGATAATTATTTTTATTCAACTAAAAAAATGATTACCAGAAATCACATTTATGGCGAAACAGCGTTTGCCTGGTCAGCTTGTAAGTTTATATAATTCCTGTGCTCAGCGGATCCGTCCTGCCTTGTCGATGTGTGAGGACTTTGGTTGTGACTCTCTCTCGTAGGTTGGGCGGCTCCGTTTCGCCCAACAACTTAACTCATAAGTTCTCATGTAGTTGTTACATTTACTGTAGGCTTACTTTAATCTAGTATATATAATTTTTGGGTCACGGGGTTCGAATTTGAACTCCTGCGAAACGGCTTGACCGATTAACATGAAAGTTTGTGAGCGTATTGAGTAGGTCTGAGAATCTGCCAACATCTATTTTTCATCCCCCTAAATGTTAAGAGTAGTCCATCCCTAAATTTTTTTTTTTAGACAAAATCTTTCTATTTTTTTATGATACAACAGACAAAAATACATACAATCGTAAATTTTCACCCTTCTAGAATCAACCTTTATTTTGTATTTATTAATTGAAAATTGAAATCACATGTATGGCAAATCAACGTTTGCCGGATCAGCTAGTATATCTATCTATAAATTGTTTATTTAACATATGTTATGTTTGAGAATATAATTATAAAAAATGGTAGATCCGAAGATGGGAAAAATCAAAAAAGGGAGGCCAAATTAAAAATGACAACGACTCACCAAAGGATGGCTGATAAAATTTATAAGTTTTATATGATTGCGTAAGTTAATTAAGTTTAACTTTATAAAGCTCAGCGATAAAGGCTTATTATACTGATCATGAGCTTTTATATTCTTTTGTTATATTATATATTTAGATTCACCGTTTCCTGTATGAAATCCGCGTTTAAACAGTTCTCGTACGTATGACGTATATTAATAAATTTAGTTGGTTAACGAATTGTTTTGCCTATGAAGCATTCCTGGATTTCTCTGCGTGAGAGATATCATAACTATTACTTGGAATTGAACACCCACATTGAACACATGTTTATATTCACCTCCACTTATGAGAAAAGAGATTTTGTTATTTTGTGAGTGAAACACTTGATAATATTTCAAATTTTTACACTGCCCCAAAAAAATATTTAGACTTGAGTAGATAAGTGTATACTAGAAATAAGTACGCTCAGTGTTCACTACCGGGGATGGAAGCGGAGACCCACTGTTCGGTAGTGCGGAATTGTTACCATTGCGCATACTGGAATATGGGAAGACGATGTAGCGAAAATTGCAGGAAAAGACTGGATGAAAGTAAGCCAAGACAGAGAAAAATGGAAGAAAATGGAGGAGGCTTTTACCCAAACGGGGTCCGATAAATTTCAACCTCTAAATTAAAAAAATAAATATAATTAACAACTAACATACCGATAAAAATAATTAACTAATAGCATTACTTAACTAATAAAAAAAACAAATGTAAATTTATTCGGATAAATAAAGCTTTATTATTATTATTATACTGGAATATAAATAATTTGTCCAATTATTTGTTCGTTTCCGAACCAAAGCAAAATAAACATGGTACCATAGTGGTGGTCTGCCATCCATCAGCCTATTAGCGATTCCGCTATGCATCGCATACCGCGTAACAAGTATGTATTAAATAATATTTTTTTCTAAATTTATACAAATTCAGAAGACTTAAAATTGCAACTTCATTTGAAACATAATTTAGCTTGAATCAAGCGTATTTTAAGGAAGTATTTAGTTAATGTAACCCAATAAACTAGTACTGAAATCAGTAATAAGCAATAACCGCTCAATTACTCAACTCACTTTTTGCTCACGATTCTTCGGAGCATCAAAAGGTGATGCTGTCTCTGTGTACAGCGAAATTCGATTACGCAACATCTACTGATGATTTATTAGACCCCTGATTTATTAATTGAAAACTGTAATTTCATTTTCAAGAATTTTATCTTTATTTTGACATGACTGAATATAAAATCTGATATTACTCTTAATTTAAAGAGAAATCATATGTATGACAAAACATTGTTTGCCGGGTCAGCAAAAAAAATTAGCTTTGCTATGCTGTGCGGTTTAAAGTTTTCATCAAATTTTAATTCGAATGTAACACATTGTTATATTATATTAGCAAAAGACTTATACTGGAGCGTAATAGAAATATTCGTCCGTCGGCGTCAAGAAAGTACTTTTAGTAAAAAATTACTCATTTATTTTGGCGCAATGATGATTTGAGCTATTTATACGGGTTCATTGCTATAGATATTTATTTCTCAAAAAAGTTTAGAAAAATCACTTAAATGAGACATATAAGTTTTATTCTAAACTTCGTTCCGCGCTCGCAGGTGCTTGTATGCATTCGCCAAATACCCTCAATATTTAGATATTACATATAGCTTAAGAAGCTTCTTAAAGACATTCGGCGAATAATCACTGATTGGTAAGCTATTAAAAAGTTGTGCTCCCTCGAATGCGAATTATAATAATAAGTGAATTACTTTTTCTCGTATTTAAATTGTTTACATGTCGGTCTTGGTAAATTTAATAAATTAATTCTACACACATTATAAACGCGAAAGTTTGTAAATATCCTTCAGGTAAGAACTACGAAATGTATTTTGTTAAAACTTTACAGCTTTACGTCTTTAATTGACATAACTGTTACTAATTTAAAGAAAAACACTTTATTAACGTCTACAGTGACCACGCACGCTGTAAATTACGCGAAACGTCGGAATTTTAAAATAATGTAAAATATACTTAAATTTTGTAAAAATACATAACTTAAATCCGTTGATAAAGTGTTTATCTTTAAACTTCATCAGAATAAGACATAGGCAACAAATTATAAAGATATATATGACCAAAATAATAAATTGTAAAATTTTACCATCAGTGAGTTATTCTGGCGTGTGCTACCAAAACCAAAAGTTACACATTTGTATAATTTCATATCTTAAATAGTCCAAAATTCCCGTTTTTAGATCTTATGTGTAGTCATAATGAACCATAATTGCAATAACAATTGTAAATTCAGATTTAGTAATGAATTCCTATATGAAAATAAACACTCTTCTTTTTATATATAGACTATATTTTATATATATATTATATTAGACATATTATAAGTATATTTATATACACTCTTATATAACGCGAAGCCGCATCTTCGGATCGGATCTTCAGTCGATCGTTTTTTGTTTAAAATTGACGGAATCTACTTTTTGTGAATATTTTTATGTATGTTACAGTTATTACTCGTGGATTAAGATTCTCTGTAAAATTTGTAATATAAATGGAAATATTTTAACTCGGTTAGTATTTGTGAAAACAAGATATTTTACTTCATAGTTACTATCTACTTTATGATTAATATATTTATAGCATACATTTAGTATGAATTTGACTTGTTATCAGAATACCTGTCCGAAATATATTAACAGACTCCTATTTCGCAAACAGGGGTTAGAACTGGCAAATTTTAAAAATACTTCTCGTGAAAACATAAAATCAGTCTCATAAAATATTCAGCCAGCCTCTGCTTGACATAAGCGGATTAAAGATTCGGATATAAATACCAACCTCGCATACGCACGCGACCTGCTCCTGTGTGAAGCCAAAACTCGGCAGGGGTGCGTCTCTAGGGGGGGTGGCCTCCCGCTGGCCCCACTCCGGGCCCCCCAACATGTCTAAATGCTCGTCCCCAGCCACTTTGCCACCACAATGTGTACTTCTCAGTAAAACACGCGCCAAACACTTCGCACACGCCTCACGCTGGCATTTCGCGCGCTTTGTCAACTGTCAACGCCGCTTTTGTCAGACGTCACTGTCTGATATGAAACAAACCGTGAAGGTTTTACTTTCGAGTTTACTGTTTTATTTTGATAGTCCACTTAAACTAACTAAACAAAAGGCGGCAGTGCCAGAAGTGTTGACAAAGCGATTACGTATTTGCGTTTTTAACTTGGTATTTAAATATTTATAGTTTTAATGGACACCCCAGTCTCTGTCTGGTTTATATTACTGTTTATAAATATTGTTTTTGAAAACTAAATGCGATCACGCGGTGTTTCAGATCGGCCGTTTTAATTTTCTCTTCTTTTTCATTTTCATCGGCGGCACCTGTAACAAAAGTTTTCAATGTAATTTCAACCTGTAGCGATTTAAATTCCTAGTGATAAATAAAATGTATAAATATATCCGGATAAAATATTACCGAGATTTAACGGCGAGACAACAGAGATTTACAATACATTCCTTTGAACAAAAATGCTTACGTTACAATTCCTTAGAGGCACCCAAAATTGTCGTATTAATAACTCACCTTGATATTTCTATTTCACTCGCGCATAGCCGAGTGCGTGGGTGCGAGAGGGACGTTGAAGGTAAAGGGGCATAATGTTAAATGTTTGGTGTTTTAAGTAATTTTTATCATCCACACGATCGCCAGGGAGGCCCTGGTGATATATGAAGTTGACGATTTGTTAGGGATGCGTGTTTATCGATATAATTGCAACGAGAATGTCGCACTCAAATATGTATACAATAATTAAAATAGGTAAATAAAATTACTTTCTTCTTTAAGTCAATAGACAATTTTTGTTGTATTTGACTTCAGTGGTTAGTCATGTTAGTGGAATATATTATTTAAATAAAGAACACTATAAATATAAATCATTTATTTTAAACTTATTAAAATGTCGCATTCAGTGGTCGTGTTCACCTTTCGATCACCATTTTCCATTCTTGTTCATGTAAATTAACCGTATTTATTAATAATTAGAACCAAAAAGAATCTTCACATACTAAATTGATTGGTGTTTGCACCAGGCGTGCCTGCGTTTTATATTTTAATTGTTTACATATTTCTAGTTTATACCAATAAAAAACTGTGCATTTAGAGGGTAGATTACATCAGACTATACGCTGTATAAAAATGTAGGAGTTTCTTAATAACGAATCAGAAAATACAGTAAATTATAAATATTTACAATTTAGTCCTCTCAAAGTTCGTTGTTACTTTTTATTAAATCAATAGAGATGGCATCCATCCAAAGAGTTTTGTCAAGCTTGTAAAAATATCTCATTCAACCTATTTTCCTATAATAAACCTACTTCAATCGCCTGTTACATCCTACGTTATTGTAATACTTTAATGTTCAAAAATAGCGCTTGGTTTTAGTCCAAAAACAACAGATCATCGATTAGTTTGGTATAAATTCGAAAGCAACGGTTTTGGAAGAAAATATATTGTCTTTTATTGACATTACTATTACTCATTTAAAGAAAAACACTTCATTGACGGATTAAGCTACGGTAGACTGAAGACAAAAGGTTCTACCCGTGACCGCGCACACTGTAAACTACGCGAATCGCGAAAATTTCAAATAATATAATATGATATATTTAAATTTTGTAAAAATAGCTTAATCCGTTCATAAAGTGTTTTTTTTTAAATATGTATTTATAACATACCGTTTACATGATTACTATGGATGTTCAAGAATCAAGACCAAGGCGTACGGCACACATATGTCAGAATAATTGACCTTTTTTATTATTTGTATTTCTGATTGCCTAGAAGTATACAACGCACTGATAATAAATTGAATCTGCTGATAGTGCCCGACGAAAGTTTATAAAATAAATAGAAATCCAAAAACATACGAACTTGAACCTTTAATCAACAACCGAGCGAACATCATTTGGTACTTGTTAGCAATCCTTTAATATATAGTATGTACCTTATATAGTATCACGGTCTGCCCTTTCATAAAAATTCGTACTTAAAGTAACGGCTGCTTTAACTATAATGATTTTAAATCATCACCTGAAGCTAATCTAATATTTTCTCTCAATATAAATTAACCACATACTCTTATATACGAATATATAACGGTAACAATTATCGACATCTAACCCCATCACTAGCACCCCACGTGGCGTACGATCCTTATCGCGGGCACCAGCTGTAAAACACAAGATTTATCGACAGATTACTGCGCCATGATAATGGTACAAATCACCTTGCTATTAGTGATGTGATTTTGTGTTTAAGCGATAAAATATTAACAAGGCGTAAACTGTCATTGACCGTTATTTACACAACGACTTTTAAATATACCTCTTGCTGTGGGTATCTTTAATATGTACACCATCAGTTAATTCATGTGACCAAACATTATTTTATAACTTACTCTTATTTACTATAATTTAAATTGATTGATGCTGCATCACTGTATTGTGGTTAGTTATCTATGTAGCCTTTGAACATCGATGTAGGTTTTAATGTCTTGTTCAAGATGACAGAAATTAAAAAAACATAGTCAATAGGAATGTCAAATTCAAAAATCGAATAGGCCTAACACACGTATCAGATCGTATCACGACGCGTAAAACGGTTTTATATGAGCAAAGCTGCAGGGGGTTAATTAATGGCCGTGTAAGGTCAAAATTAGGATAGAAGTTTTACATTTATTACACGTGTTATAAAGTTTCTAAAAACGGATTCCTATTTATACAGTTACGTAATGTAAGCTTTCGCGCAGATTCAAATCGCCGTTAAGGAAATTTTCCCTTTAGGTTTTATTAAGAATGCCCATAAAATTGCACTCCTTTATATTTTGTTATATTTGAAACCTAAGCAATTTATTTCAGCATTATTTTATATCAATATCCTTTGCTTTCTATACTTGCAGGGCTAGTTTAAATACTTATTAATTAAAAAGCATCAAGAAAACTTTAAAAAGCTAGAAATCATAGTTAGAGTTTTACATACTTCAAATGTGATGTGAAAAAGACGAAGCAATCAAGCAATTTTAATATTAAGTACATTTATTAGGTAATGTATTTATTTTAATCTTGTCAACATTTACAACGTAGCTGTCTTTATACTGTTTAAACTAGAATTTTTCAATAGTTTTTCTAAACTTTGCGAACATTTTAAACGCGCTCAATGTTTTGCAAGCGCTACTTTAAAGTTATCAGTTACTTCTTGTATAAAGTAGAGATGCATTCACTGAAGATTCGAAATACTTCCAGGATGTATAATCATGTCAACATTAGAAGAACGCCCTTAATTAACACATCCGCTAAACAAGGATTCATAAATGTTCCAAAAGCTACGAAAATAACATTTCATGTAAATATATTTAAAATTAATTTAATCCGATTCGAAGCAATTAACACGACTCTCCGCGAGTGAATAATATGGAGCAGACTGAAACATACACACACAAATATGCAACTCTAAATTAAGACCAGCCACACATAACAAACTTTAACAAGCTAATATCTAAAAATAAACGCTCACCGTTTGGAAATAATGTTATAACATCCAGGTAGAACAATTCCAGCAATCGCAAAGACACAAACACAATATACAACTACAGATTAACGAATAACCACAAAAGAATAACGTTATTCCACATTCAAAATCCCGTGCACACGCGTTCGAAGCAAAAATGGTACTGGATTCCCATACTTCCGTCCTAGCTGATGGTTGGTCGATTCTAATGAACAGAGTGAAACAGCCAATCGGAGTGCCCCATTTTCTGGCATGGTTACGCCTCCCATTGGCTGTTTGACTTGTTCGCCATTTTAGCGTGTCTGAAACAATTGGGCTCGTTAAAGTAGGCGTATTTTAATGATTTCGGAAAGAGATATTTCGAACGCGTACAGCTGATATTATTAAATCATCCCAACGTTGCGAGACGTTTCTGTGGCCAAGGAGGTAATATTAAATAAAAATTTATGTATTTAAGTTGTTAAACTTTATTAACTATATTTATGTAGCCTTATTATATAATCCTGACAAGAGAATTGTAAAAATAAATTGGTTCTTATACCAAATGCAATGGTTCATTTATTTTTATTTTACTGAAAACGTTGGTGCAATGTTTACATTTCTCAAAATAACTACTTAATAATATCCAGAATGTGGTGCAACATTATAACGAACGCAATAGGGACTAAAAACAATGTTTCAAATAGATACATAATATATCTAGACTATGCTTGGTTTAGTATTGAAGCTTGGATTAGTGTAACGCATGTTTAGTATAAATGTATTAGTATATAAAACGTGCAAACGAAAGTGTTAACGGTGATCCTTTAACGAAAGGAAATACTGCAAAAATTTAACTCTATTCACTGAGACACGATGACGTCAAAATATTAATTTATATAGATTAATTACTAATTAAGAAATATGTAACCTCTTTGCAATTAGGCACAGACTACAATCACTTCCAGAGAGCACTCAAATCAAACGCATCCAAATTCAAATAAAGAGCATTAAGAAAAAGAAAAAACTGTCCCGAGTTTATTAAGACGTTTGTGCCGCTCCCAAACGCCACATGTGCAAACAAAGTTAAAAGCATACCAAAAACATGTCCCATTATCAAAGGCGGGACTGTAGTTTGCTCATTTTATTCCATTCTTCATTTATACCACAGTTTATTTAAAGGCAGTAATGAAAACGTTCTGCGTGGTTACGTTTCTGTTTGATCTGGCTAATTTCGCAACGATTGTGATGTAAAAATTTAAGCAATGAGATTTTTGTGCTAAATTGTAGAAAAATCTACCATTATCATGAGCACCTACGCTAAAATTCGTATTTTAAACTTCTTAGTTTAATTTTATTCTTAAATAAAAATAGACAAAGCAATACAATTGTAAAGCTCTTGATTTATAATTCGTGCGACTGCCCTGCAATTTGTACTTTAAAAAAAGAATTAATTTCTCCTTTTAAAATCTATATCCTACAATAGCACCTTAAAAAATACCACAGCCTCACCAAATTAAAAATCATACAAAACTCAACCTTTTTCTAGCTCTATAGAGGTTTTATTGAATACACCAAAAAGTTTGTAGTTAATCCATTGAATACGGCTATTATACGCTTATTTGGCGCCCTTTGTTGAGTGCCTTTGTACTTAGCGCTCTTTGTTCGATGACATTTAGCGGTAGACATCTTGTTTTCACTGTCAAAAATACCGGTGCCGTTTTGGAGATCCCTAAGTGTAAGAATAAATTATATAAGGTGTTAAAGCTTACATTATTCGTAATAAAAAAATAATATACAAAAAAGTGACCGTGTGATTTCTTTTCAATAGGCCTTGGCCATCTTTATCTGTTTCATGTTAGTAAAGACAATATTATTCTGTGATACTTAGATTTTTGAAAGCCTCACCTAACCGCAGGTTGCCAGTCCTATGCTGAATCCATTAGGGGAAACTGAAACCATACCAACTGTTCTTCCTCTATATCATTGCCATCTTGAGTTTTGAACAATTTTTGAGTTTAATATTATCTTTTATTAACATAACTATTTACTCATTTAAAGAAAAACACATTGTTAACGGATTAAGTTATTTACAGCGTGCGTGGTCACGCTGTAAAGCACGCTAAACGCCGGAAAAAAATTACAATAATGTAATATATTTAAATTTTGTAAAATACATAACATAATCCGTTAACGAAGTGTTTTTCTTTAAATTTTTGAGTAGTTTATGACAGAGTTATACAATATCTAAAATCTCCCACGGAACCCACAGCCCTAAACATACCTCTACCATCAGTCAAGTATCAATACAATCGCAATCATTGATCTAACAAGATAGGTTTGTTCAAGATCTCATTGTAATTGCATAATAGCTTTAAAAATGGCACAGAAAAACCATTAAGTGATCGCGAATAATCTTCAAAGTCAAGCATTAACCAAGTCTCTATATCTAAAGTACGTGCTACGATCCGTAAATTCTAAATACATACGAAAGTACCGGCTCGTTGTGATTTCGGATTATTGAAATGATAGGATTAAATTGCTCCACGAATTGTATTTAGGTAAATGGTTTAAAATAACTCGGCTGTGTTCGTATATAATAAATAATTTATGCCAATGGCAACACTATTTTTAACATAGTCTGTGATAGAACGTAATTTTGCTCATTTTCTCAATTTCAGCGTATATTTACCGAGGAACCGATACAGCTGATTATATTATGTCAAATGATACAAAACATATAGATATGTCATTCTTCACATTGTCGAGGTACTGTGGATTTTTTTCAAATATTATATAATAAGGTTTTGGTTTTGTATTTTACGCGTACAATGAAGAAAGACCGACCGTTAAAAGCCTTAAGCTTAACATTTTTAAGGGCATGAATTTTTTTTATTATTAAGTTTATTATATTACTATACTACACGCTACTCTACTCTCTACTTATTCTATATCATATATACTATTTTTTTTTAATTACGTGGGGGTTTTTCTAAAATGACAACAGGCAACAAAATATAAATAACGAGAATAAATTAATTAAAAATACAACCTAAGCCTGATAAGTATCGGTATGTAGATTTTGAATTTTCTTAAAAATAATAATTTATGTGTTCAATTTATTTAATACAAACGCTAAATTCAACGTGTAATCATTGCTTTATCAATGACATTTTTTAATATTTTATATTTAAGTATATAGAATAATAATAATAGCTTTTATTCGCTGACCTTTACAAAATTAATGACTTAAATACTATACTTATCCAACTGGATAAAATTTAAATGCTATTTACGTTAAGTATAATTGGTATTACCTAATTAGCAATCTCTTTAATGTAGGTCAGGTTGTCAATAGAGCATATAAAATACAAATTATTAAATACGAACAAATTTTATGTACTTATACGACAAATCGAAAACACCGTATATTGAAGATTTAAGTATCATAATTACATTTAATTTTTCTAAATTTACATATCCAAACCCGGAGAGATAACGAGAGTTGAGAAAAACTCTCCGTAACTCTCATATCGATATCTTATTTACAAAATGAATGTCAACTGCCATCCTTATAACGTTGGGTGGCAATGATCTGACATAATTTTTATTACACGCAGGGGTTGTGAAGCTGAGTAACGATCTAAGTACCTTTCTAACCGCAACTAGTGGTATCTGGTATTTAACAGCGGGGGTTTCACGTTATAATTGTAGGGAATAAACGATTTATTACCTCAAAAGGATTTATTATAATAGTAAGAAATTAAACCGCAGATATAAAGTAGTACAATTTAAAGTTTTTAGTTATTTTACCAATGCGATGCTCTAAAATCTTGGATATTCTGTGATATTAATGTAAGTAGTAATAAATTTTCGTCTGAGGTTGCGAAATACTCAACTAATAAATGTCCAAGCTCATAATTAAAATCAAAAATATTTGTGAAAGTCGTTAAAAACGAAACTGATTCGATAAAAACAAGATCCCAACTACTATAGATACTTAATAACAAAATTATGATCAGAGAAATTCTTACCGTAGTCATTACAATCGTCGTATAATAATTTTCCCAAACGTTAAAAACAAAAATTAAGTAAATAAAACTCCTTTCTCGAAGCGGGTGGTACTGATATACGATGGAGTCACGTTACCGCGCGCTGGGCCAATGACAGTTGCTATAGATAACAATTCTTTTTTCGAATTATGGCTATGGAAATTTTGAGTTGACTTGATTACCACCGAGGTTGTATATAAATTAATACCTTTTATATGTATAATCTGTGCGTTTTATTTTCATATATATTTCCGCCGATTGGCGCAATTTAAAATAGACGTTAGTTTTATTAAAGCTAGTTAAATTCCCGGTCAACGTCTGTGTGAGTCGGCTTGTTTTTTAAATGTATTTATAAAAATATATGTTAGGATTAATTTCTTTTAAAATTCTATTATTTTATCTCCTCAACGTAGTCTTGGATGGTACTTGTTGTTATTAGTCATTATTTTAAAGAGGTTTACATTAGAATATAGTTTAGTGTCTTATTAGAAATTATGTCAAAAACTATATGGGGAGTTAGCATGACCTGAGCTCCTCAGTTTTTAGACTTCTATGTTCCAGCCAGGATTCTCCATTCGTGCAATAGGACAAATATCAGGAAGTGCCCCAATACACAGGATGTGTAATGGCTACAATAAGTAAATCCTGGATATATAATATGTATTCCACGGCATTCATATGCGGGTTGTTTTAAAAACTTAAATCATAACTATAACTTTAATTTTCATTTGTTTGCGTATCGTATTTTTCTTTTTTTATATCTATATTCCTGTTGCGCTTTAATTATTCATTTCAGTTCTTGAAACGTGTCTAAAAACGCATCTTTGACTTTCCTGTGTGTGTAACTATGATAAAAAAAACTTATAAGATAAAAACCCTGCTACATTTAATATAATTTAACCAAAAAGTTTTTACTATAAGTTGTCTAACTCTGTAGTCTATTCAAGACTCCTATTATGTGTATAGTCTCTGACTAATATTGTATTCCTGTAAGCCTTTATAACAAATGTTATATGATATATAAATCAGATTTTGTAGGTTGTATCAATTGCTTATTAATTTTGATGTAAAAGAATGATGATTCTATAGAAAATTACATCAGCAAAACGAATTTTTCTTTAATATTCAATCATACGTGGCTTTTTTTCTACATTTTTAAAATGGCATTTATTAAGAAATCGCAAATATCTTAATAATTCGTGGAAATACATTCTTATAAGTTTTATTACATTCGTATTTAAGTTAATTATATTACACTTAGTCACGTATCCATCTAATAAGACTTACTTAATCGGTACTGAGCCAAAAAACTGCAAGTATAATTCATCTTCTTTTCTATTGAAAACATTACATAATATTCAGATGTACGTACAATAGGTAACGTTAAAATGATGACTCTTCCATTAATATTCGGCTACTCGATTATCCGAAGCCTCATCGATTTAAATGAAGTAAAAAAAACAAAAAAAAAAACAAACATGATTTGGATGAATATAGAAAAAAACGCCGTTTATTGAGTTTTTTTGTTTGAAATTGGCACTTACAAACTAGATCATCGCACGTATTGTGCGAGAGCGAGACAGATACATCGAAGGCTTCGACGGTGGGCGTTGTCAGGCGCCACCCACCCACGAAAGTGTCTTGAAATACGCTCATTGTTTAGTAAGTACATTCACAATTTGTGAATTAAAGTTTTATTAACATAACATTACTCATTCTTACACTGAAAAAATAATAATGAGTTAATGTATTTTTACAAAATTCAAAAGACCGAGGTCTTTAGGTAGGTATTATGCGTGTGTTTTCTAAACAAAAAATTTAAAATAATGTAATATACCTACTTAGATTTTGTAAAAATACATCACTTAATCCGTTAACAAAGTGTTTTTCTTTAAATGAGTAATAGTTAGTTAAAAAAGACAATGTTACATTAACAAATTGTTAATTGCGTATTCTGAGTTCTGGTCTAAACTTAATATTTCTTCAACTAAGCAACATAATCGGTGGAGCCATCTTTCTGTTTGGGCACTTAAAAAAACTTCGCTAATACTTAATTAGTTCATTTTGAAATTCATCGGTCATTACTTTTAACTTTATACTTTTATATGTGTAGTCTAGGAATAAAGGCTATTATTATTGTTAGACTTTTAACTTTTACCTGTCATAATTAAATGATTATAAGATATCTGTGTCACTAATTAGCTATTTAATACTTTTGAACAGACAAAGAATGTATTAAAACCTGTATTTAATATATTAAATTAAAACCTTTCGAATATAATCTTTTATTAACATAACTGTTCCTCATTTAAAGAAAAACACTTTATTACCTTAGTGTTTAGTCTCCCACCGTGACCACTCACGCTGAAAAGTACGCGAAACGTCGGAAAAATTTAAAATAATGTAAATATATTTATAAAAAAATACATAACTAAAATTTTTTAATAAAGTGTTTTTCTTTATCTTTCGAATAATGAAATCTTTTTTCTGTCATAGATAGAGATTAGACGTCTATTACTTATAACTTAAGTTAGCGTAGTCCTCATAAACTTTTAATTTTAAATTTGACTCCCGGTGAAATAAGAAATAATTCCGATTGGGAATTATCTTGTAAAACACATCAACAATAGTTCAATATCTCTTTCCGTCAAAGTGATCAGAAAAGAGATGAGTCGGTCATCAATACATGAGAAACCATGAATATAAAATATGTTTTGTACTTTATTAATTTTCTATCGGTTATTATTTGGTTGAAAATTCCATTGTGAATTAAAACGAAATTAGCTTTTTATAATAGGTTGGACTTGCATTCAATCTAAATGGTAATGCTGGAAATTGACTTTACGTACCATCGTGTGCCTATCATGACGCATCAATTTATCATCGCAAAAACCATAGATAATAAGTACATTGCCAGTCTTATATTCAAAATTCGTTCTATACACAACGTTTTTTAAATATCTATATCTGTTTCTAAACGATTCGAGTAGTTTCCGTTAGTAAAAGAAAAACATTAGTCTATAGTCTATACTAACTTAATAAAGCTCATTAATTTTTGGTTGAGCGTGTTAACCTCAAGACCTCCTGGTTCGACTGTTTTGCGTTGGGTATTTATCGAGGAGATCAATTAGAGCGAAGGAACTGTGGAAAATGTTGTAAATTTGGAAATTCCAGGTATAATTATTATTATTTACTTAGATTATATTTTGACGTTTAACATTAAAGACCTTTTAAGCTCATTATTTCAAATAGTTATCGTAGGTGCGACGTCAGTTCCACAAAATCAGGTACCCGCGGGTATTAAGACTTGTAGGGCAATAAGGCCTCACTTACACAATACCTGTAAATATAGTAATTGACAATCACAGTTACACTCGCCTAAGCAAAAAGCCCTATAGAAGTCGCTGTGAAGTTGCAGAGGAACGCTTCCGCTTTTACCCTCACCAGTGTCGGCGAAATCATTCAGTGGGTTGGTTATATAAATTGGCTCTAGCAAAACGTATGCTATGAAAATATCGTATTTACAAACTTGTATATATTGAATTCAGGTGTACATTTAAGTAAAAACACTAAAATTGGGCAACATCATTTAAATGCAGAGTTGAACCGGTAGCAACACATCTTCATAAGTATTAAAATTATAAACAGGAAGTTCCTAGTTTTGCCATAGAGTCCAAAATATAGACACTTAAATTTCTACGTTTATAGACTAAACATACTTATCTCAATAGTATTGACTGTCCGTATATTAGTTAATGTATGCTTGTTCCTATGATACGGTATTAATGATATGTAATTGTATTTTTTTTATAATTATTTATTTCTGTTACCACTGGCCGCCAAGGCTATGAAGGCTTATACATTTTTTTATAAGCCTTTTAATATTTTTTTAAATTGAGGTTTACGTAAATTTTATTAGGTATCTAATAAGAATGGCACACAAGAAAGTGCACGAGCTCCAAACATCCACACAAGCTTCAGAAGCTTTAAGCTTACATGGGATTATAAACATGAAGATCATATTATGTAGCTTACTAGGATAAATAAAATTAAAATGTACATAGATTAAACCTCCCGTAAATATTTATATTTGTGTATTTGTTCTTATATAGGTAGCAGAACTATATCATCCGTGACGTAATTTATCTTCATAATTATCACGGTAAATGAGATGCAGCCTGTTGAAAAGGCGGGCGGACAGACAGACAGACGGACAATGAAGACTCAATCTCTGTTTGGCATTTTTATTCGGACTAAATTATAATTTTTAATAATTTCAAACAATCACACAAACAATGTTAAACATTATAAAATAGTAAATTACGAATATATTAGACCAATTAAATAAATATTAACAGTTCATAGGAATATTATTAGTATGTTGTTCGGCAGTTAGTCGATTTACTATTCATATAGTAGATCAATCCCGTTAGTATTGTCAGTTTCACCGATACTTAATTATAATTACAGTCGAGGAACATGACGCGATTACTAGATATCATTTATGTATTTTATTATGCTATATAATCTTAAACATATTTATAATTTATTAAAATAAGTGATTTTCTTTAACTTTCGCCAGTTATTTTGATATAATACTGTAACATTCATTATGATATAATATGCATTTTTAATCTGTGGTATTAATCATACAAATGTCAAACGTGAAAATTAGAAACGTCAATTGTCATTCTTGCACTTCGTACGTCGTTGACCAAGCGAAGGTGAAACAAGTTTTTAGTTTGTGAAATGTACGAGATTCGTACGCCGAAATAATACGTCATCTTGTTGTTTAGTGACAATTTTATTCGTTTATAATTTGGATTACAAACATATCTATTGATTTATCAGTAAGTAAATTACCAAGTCAATAAGACGTTTCTGACAATGGTTTGATGCGTTATTCGTTCTGTTTAGTGCAACACAAAATGCAATATAACCTTTCTCGGATTTTGCATAAATCAGCGAGCAGCGTAGCGTTGTGATTGATGCAGATGCGAGCTAAGTCGATATAAAATGATATCAATTATTGAAACTGAAGACGTCATCAAGCCTAAGCGTTCTCTAAGCGTTGATTTGCCGCGCTCGAAGTGTATGTTTACTGACGAGTGACGCGTCTTAAGTTGTAACAATATTGCAGACATGCCGGCTGCACGAGGTGTTAAAAGAACGGCATCTAAATCTTCTGCCGTTACAGCATCATCGGCACCCAAAAATAAGAAGAAACGGGGAGGTAGGTTTATAATGGTCTTGTTTTCTTTTCATTTCTACGACGTCAATGACCTGTCAAACCGTAATGGCGGGAAATGCATTTACTTGTATTGGCGCCTTTTTACATAATTGGAATTTGTTTACATTGGTATTCTATTATAATTAGTTTAATAGCGTGTAATGAGATTTGACTTTGTAAATATTTTCTATTTTTATGTTGTTACGTAAGCGTCATTACTAATTAGAAAAATTTGAGGTTAGATGAATAATCTTTGCTCACTAGCGTAGTCTATTTTTTGCCGAAGTTCAAGTACTATGCGTCTATCAGAGTTATCGTGAGTACTTAGCCATTAGTAAAATATTTCATTGCTATATACATTTTATTTTTATTTCTTTAAGGCTTATTTATAAACTTGATTGTTAGATTGAAACAGTGGCTATTACATAAATTTGCAATCCACGCAAGGTCAAATATAAATAATTTTGTGACTACAAAGCATGTTTGATTAACTAATTCTCTGAATGACAGGCTAACAATGATGTAAATTATTGTAACTGTAAATAAATGTTACATTCCAGCAATACAATTAGAAGTACCAAGTGCTCCAAAGGGCCGTGGTTCTGTGTTAACATGTGGCCAGGGTGATGTGGGACAATTAGGATTAGGTGAAGATGTCATTGAGACCACAAAGTAAGTTTGAGTAAAAAATTTAATACCTATCTTGTATTTGTGCCAATCCACCATTCACTTAAGGTTAGAGGCTTATATTTAATACTTTCACGTTTAGATCTTTTCACAAAAAATTTCAACATATTTTAATATTATTCTTATTCTCCCTAATCGGTGTAGGGTAACTCTATTAACATGTTAAATACTCTTAGCTTATTTAATAAGCCGACAAATGTTTTCTTTCGTAACTTAGAATCATAGCAACTAATCTCCAAATTGATATAATAAGAAATTTATAAAAAAAATTGTTTCCACTTGTTTTGCTTATATACAATTATATATTTTTAGGTTTAAGCAAGTTACAGGGCTAGGTAACAAAATTGTGGATGCATGTGCTGGTGGCATGCACACTGTTGCCCTTGATTCTGAGGGAAAGGTGAGTCATGTTATGAGTTAATTTTTTTCTCAAATTAAGTATGAATTTACTCAATCCAATATGATGGTTCATCTTGAGTTGATTGCAGAGTTTGAAAATTTATGAGGCAATAACAATTTATCACATACAATCTCAATCAAATCAATCTGGTAGTCTCGCTTTTTAAAATTTGAATTAAATTTCTCAAAGATATCAGATAAGATATTAGATAGATTTTCATTTATTAAAACATTGACAGGTGTGGACATTTGGATGTAACGACGAAGGTGCGCTAGGACGTCCTACAACCAATGAACAAGAGGAAGGCACACCAAGTTCTGTATCACTTCCAGCTCCTGCTGTCTCCATATCAGCTGGAGATTCTCATTCTGCAGCATTGCTTAATAATGGAGATGTGTATGCTTGGGGCGCCTTCAGGGTAAGTGTCATATAACATTGAATTTGAAAATTACTGTTTTTTAACAATGATGTCTTCAGATCAAAGGTATAAAATAGATATAGTAATACAGAAAATTTTGAAGAATGAGTATGATGAGTAGCTTTTCATACTTTATATACAACCTTAAAATTATATTTTTAAATTATTTGATTCCTAACATGCATGCATGAAATATGAATTACTTTTATTTTTTCCATTAATTTATTTTTAATTATAATAATTTTCAGGACTCCCATGGCAGTATGGGTCTAGTTTTGAGGGCTCGCGAGGGCAAGTCTTCCAAAGAGCCTCTCAAACTGGCCATTCCTGAAACAGCTGTGGGCATTGCTTCTGGAGGAGACCATCTTGTTATTCTATCTGTAAGTTATTTTCGAAGCAAAAGACTTCTCAAAATCCTATACATTTAATGTGATTATGCTTATCATTGACAAGAGTATAATTGTACAGTGTTACCGGGTTTTTTTTCCAGACAACTGGCGCTGTATACACAATGGGGTGTGGTGAACAAGGGCAACTTGGAAGGCTGTCACAACGCTCAGCTTCCAGGGAAGCTCGGCAGGGATTCAGTAAGTCTTGAAATGAAACATTTGAACAAACAGATTAGTTAGTGGAACTGTCACTATGCCAGTCTGCTAAAAAAAGGGTTTGTAAACTGGTAAATCCCTGGTAAGGTTATTCTGTAATGAGCATAATGTGTATGGTGTGGCTGTTTATATAAGTTTGTTTATCAGTATTAACACCCATAATGCAATCTAGAAGCTTATCTTGGGCTTACCGACTGTGGGTAAACATATGTTTGTCATACTCATTATTATAAAAAGGCATTGTGATGTATTAGTTCCTTACTAAAATATATACATACAGAGCTGGGTCTCCATTCACTACCAAATTTTGAAATTGGTAAATTATAAAACAAAGCGCTCATATACTTAAAACAACAGAAAGAGGAAAGACTGATTGAACTGATTAACTCATTTGGATGAGGTTATATTTAAGTGTGAGTAGAACTTATCGAGTAGCAATAATGTTCATTACCATGCAATTTTTCAGGTGCTCTGCTAGTCCCGTCGAAAGTGACCTTGAAGTGCATAGTGTCTCGTATATGGGCGGGGTACCACGCCACTTTCGCGTTGGACGCTATCACGGATAAGATGTTTGCTTGGGGACTCAATAACTATGGCCAACTTGGTGAGATGTTCTCTCTTATGCAAATACTTAATTTATATTATGTGCTCTGCCTAAGTAATGTATATAGAAAATACCTGTTTGTTATCTTTAAAATAAATAAACTTCTAATAGACCAATTTACAATACCAATTTAGCAATACTCCTTGAAATTGTGTCAATTTCAATGAATAATAATAATTCTACTAAATTGGTCATTGCTTCGCTTTGATTTCCGGTAATGTGAATACAGTTAATATGAGTGGTCTGGGTGTAGTATCTATAAAATGTGTATAGTTTAACAGTTGTCAAGCTATAAATAACTTACCTTTGTGCTAATCAACAGTGAATATTAAAGAATAGATAAGTCACCTCAAAATATGTTTGTAGGTATAACAGGTGAAAAGCGCAAAACGGCTCTATACACGCCGACCGAGTGCGATGCGTTCTCCAGTACTGTCAGTTGGCAAGAAGTGGCTTTGGGTCAGCATCATTCACTCGCCTTGGACTCCAATGGACAGGTGTATGCCGTGGGACGGTGCGAGTATGGCAGGTAGGACCAATCTGAGGCTTGGGGCAAATAATTACATTTAGTATTGTGAAATCTAATTCCCTTAAGAGGTGTAGTAATGGATATTATCTTCATGAAATATTCAAATTTAAAATTACATTCGTTTGAAGAAAACTAATTTAAGATTTAATTCATAGCTGTAATAAGTTGGGACTGAAGTTAAGTCCAAATGTATCTTATCTGTATTATTTATCACATTAGATCGATTGTTATCAGCGCCATCTATTGTTAAAGAAGGAAACTTGAATGGTTGCGTGCATTTTTCCAGGCTGGGTCTAGGTGACAGAACTACAGATGCAGAAGCTTTAGAGCCACTTCCAGCTCTCCAGAACAAGAAATGTATCAGTATAGCAGCTGGTACTAGTAATTCATTCGCTCTCACTGAAACAGGTACTTTTAATAATCCATTAATTTTTAATTTCTACTTGATTTTAAATACCATTTGATATTCTGGAGTGTATCTGTCTTATTTTGAATACACAAAACAATCATACTTTTATATTGATTTCCAGGTGAAGTACTGGCTTGGGGTATGGGAAGCGAAGGCCAGTTGGGCACCGGTTCGAGTTCCGACGCGAACGAGCCCACTCCATCCATATGTATGGGTGTCAATCTGTCCGCGGGCAGCCACAAACCCGTTCGGATATCCGCCGGGGGACAACATACGGTGCTCTTTGTGGTAAGCTCAGTCGTATTAAGAAACAAATTTTACACACAAGGAATAAAAAAGTAACAGTATATAACAATGAGATAGTGATAATAATTGAATCGCAACTCGTTGCAGGAAGACACTTCGCCCCAGAAAGAGCCCAGTCCGCAGCCGGAGGCCGAGCAGCCCGCGGCGGAGGTGGAGGCCAAGGCCAGGCCCAAGAGAGCCAAGCAGGAGCAGGACCAGCAGGTGACGTCCACCAGCGTCAGCGAAGTCAGCGTCGACGCCAAGGGCAAGAGGCGGCGCAAGGACAGCACCGACTCCGAGGTGGCTATTATTCCTTCCCTTCACCGCGTTTCAGGCGAACCATGGCGAGAGAATTGTTTTGGGTGGAAAACGTGACATATTTTAGTGTCACGTTTATTATCAGTCTACTTGCATTTTTAACTGTAGCACAATTATTAAACATTTACTTATATGGAACATACTGTTTGAGTGAAACAGGATTTTGTAAAAATCTTTGTGATTTTTATATTCAGTTGAGAGAATGTGGTTTTTTGGAAGTGCCGAAAAGCCTCCAAAATTGATATCTATTGAAATCTTTATGAACATTTTGGAATGTTTGTCAAAATCGGTACATCACCAGTTTTTTGGAATTTGTTACTTTTGAATAAAACTTTAAAAAAATACAAAGACGAGAGATAAATAAAATTGTGTTTTACATAGGTTAAAAAACAAAAGACTGCACCTACTCGCAAGCCAAGAAATAGGTTTTTTTTTTTCATTTTTTATCAAAACAGATGACTTTGAGTGGTTTCATGTTAATATAGTAATTCTCATGTATAACTTTCTTCCTAATAATTCTATATCACATTAAATTCAACAAATATCCTTAAAACTAAGTTTGAGTCAAATTGTACTTTTTGTTTAAGCGATGAAAACAGCTAGATGAATGCTTTAGTTACATAACTAAACTATAGAAAATAATTAAATTTGTACATCAGAATTATAATATTAATAATCCATCTTTCAAAGATCACCTGTTTTACAGTAGATTAGAATAGATCAGGGTCAGTAGATTTGTTGGTATGTATTTAATTTGTGTTGTCCCCTTGGTTATGTTGCAGGACAATTGTCTATTCAGTAATTTCTATGTTTAACGAATAACGAATCGTTTCCTAATAGTAATAAATCGCGAGCCACCTGTTAACATTTTTCCAATGATTAGTATTGCCATTAGCCATTTCTCTGGTGATCCTGAACATGTTTGACTCCAGGTCTTCAACAATTTCCCTCTGAAAGCGGTGCTTTCGCTGTTCACTTTTCCTAAAGATCAGTCATGTAACAAAATATTTCCTTAATAAAAAGCTGGCAACAGTGACAAATGTGATAGACACTCATTATTCCGGAGGGCTAGTGCGTCGTTGGCCTTTCAGATGACGAATCCATATCAAAAACTCTCTAAAACGAAACTTGGTAAATATCGATTATTGAAACTCGGGTCGTAATACGATTCGTTATTCGTCAGTATCGTTAGTTATATTAATAGCATTTGATTAATTTTAAGTATGTTTTGTGTGGGGTATGAGGTATATAAATATCATTGAGTGTGATTTTGTATTAACTATATGATAGAAAAAAAGTAGTAGTTTATTTGTTTAATTATCCTGCTTATCTTATAAGTGTTATAAGAACCTAAAGCAGTGTATTTAGTATTCAGTCTAGTATACACATAATTGTGTTTATACACACATGAGAGCTGTAAAAAAATAACTTGGTGAATGGGTCGTTTCCAAACGTCTTGCGTCCATCCTATAAAAAGTTTGAAATTGGTTAAGTAAATTGGTAAAGTTAGAAAAAATGCATGTATGAATGTTTGTTGCTTTAAAAGATAATTATAGTTTTGCATATTTTTTACAGAAAATAAACGGAGACGAGAAAAAGGAGACGGCGATGGAAGTTGATGACACTGGTGAGTTTAATGTGCGATAATTAAACGCTGTATATGGATATGTGTTTGTTAGTCTCTTACGCAAACAGTACTGAATGGATTTTAATAGATAACTTCAATGCGTCTTATATTACAACTGGCCTTTGAAACTTGCACAAGGGGTGTGGCATATTCCCAGCTTTTTAATTACTTACGTTGTATTTGCATTCTAATTACCATTCCATAGTTTTAAGGTCAATAAAAAATATATTTTTTATATTTTCTCAAAATCTCGTGAAAAAATGTATATTTATACCAGGCTTAAACTATTTCAGACAAATCTGAAAAATCCCAAGAAAATAAACAAACTGATACAGACCAAAGCGCGGATGAAACTTCACAAGACTCCAAAGTCGAAACTATGGACACATCCAGTCAGGACACACTCGACAGCGAGGCAGACAAACATACTGAGAAACAAGACACAGATGACAAACAAACAGATGAGAAAGTAGAAAAAACCGAGACCGAAATGGAAACAGACTCGGAGACAGTTGCAGAGAAATCGGAAAAACCGGAAACGGTTGAGAAAGTTTCGGAAAAATCGGAAAAAGTCGAAACTGAAGTGAACGGTGTGGAAGCACAAGTGGCGTGATTGTGTTTGTTAATTGTGGACGAGTTAAAAATATTCCCGTTTGAATCCTGCAAAATTCGTTTGTCTGGTCTGAAGTTCGCGAGTGCCAATTTTTTGGCACTCGTTTTTTATTGGTCTATTTATTTTTATGTCGTTTAAGATTTATTTGTTATAAGGCTCAGATTTAATTACCATATGCTTTCTCAGTTGGAACAATGAAAACTCTAGTACAAAAGAAAATACGAAATTTTCCAGCATGACGTTTGTAAAACAAATTAGAATTGTAGAGCTTCATACAAACGTATATAATGTTTTTTAAATTTATAAATTTCATTATTAATACATTACCGAGAAATTTCATGTTTGTCCTACTTTGCCATCATACAACATAACCTCCAACTAAACGACATTCTTATAGGACCGTGCAATTCAATTTATACATATATGGCCTAAAAATGGTCAAAGGTTTTTTTTTTCCTGTCAAAATGCATATATTTTTTACATACTTTGTTAAGAGTCGAGCCATGAATACCGGCTAAACAAAATCCCGTTTTTGTTATAAGTTAATATAAAGAAATGGTTGTTATAATTACGTATTTTATTAAAAACGGGCATCGAAACCGCTTAAGCGGTCACGCATAGTTAATTCAGCTTTGTAAGTACAAAGTCTTCATATACAGGGTGTTCAAAAGTCGTCGTACTTTGAAAGGCCTGTTGAGAAAAACATCAAATATACTAAACAAATTTTTAGTATGCAGTCCTTAGATTCCTGTATTTTAATAGCTATAAAGCCTGTTTTTTAAACAGTACACTAATATATTGACATAATAGATATAATTCGAATAAGTAGTTTAGTGGATTAGATAATTTTCGTACAATATTTTTGAGCGTTATGACATTTTTTTTTCATCAAATCCGTATATTTTTATAAACACGCACATTTGAAGGTATATTTTTTCCTTAGTGCTAATTTAGTATTAGTACTAATAATGTCTTGTGCGTGGCCGTATAGTGTATTTAATCGTAAAAAGCTCTTTGATTTAGTGTATTTTCGTTTATAAAATGTATCTCGTTTTACCTGTATATAAAATGCAATTAGGCAAGTTACTTTGGAATTATTTTCTCAACAACAATTACGAAATCACTATATCAAAGTGTGAAAGTGCAATTCGGGTAGTGCATTTGTGTATCTTGTTCACTATATCCGATGGTGTACTTAGGTTACAAATTGTAACACATTTTGGAAGAGTTTAATAATTAAGATTAAAATATAAGTACTTGTTAGATAAATTTTTGCGTTAAATAAATCATTAAATGTAATCGTTTTTTGCCTCGTCCAAAAAAATCATTGGTAGTACTAACTAGTCATTAATGAGACACTCCTTTTAGTCCTGTTCTTTAACAATATACAAATTTTTATCGACGAAATATTAAAGACAAAGAAATCCATGGTAAAATATTAATTAAATTGTCATCCTTGTGACCGCAAAAAAGAACTTTGGGAAAATTTTATTGTGAAGAAGTAGATGAACACAAGCTTTATTCAATTTATTAAGAAACATTACATCTAGCTTTTGGAATACAAATACTACATTCATGACATTTAAAATCACTAGCAAAATTTAGCTTCACAAAGATTAAATAAATTAAGTGAAGTACCCATACAACTAGCCTTTACGATAATATCCAATATTGAACAATCCAAAAATCTATGGCATATAAACATAATATAAGTTTAGCACACCGATTCTGAAGTACAAATATTAGAGCAGAATAGTGTTTTAAACATGCTCATGTGGATAAATTTTCTTAATTGAACAGAGATTACTTATATTCGAATTTTAGCACATTTGGCTCTTTATATCATACTAACACATTTCCAGCAGCTTAAACATTACATTAAATGAAAAAAGCATGAAATTTTTTATGATTAAAGAATGCTATTGGGAAGAACAAAATTCCAATGAGTTTATTCAAGAACTAGTTTGTTTTATAAAAAGATTGAGCAATGTCAGACTCTGGATATTAATCGATCAGATAGGCAATCCATGAAACATGAAAATCGAAATTATGTTGCCAAAGAACACATTTATTTTCGTTGTGTTCCAATTATGTGCAAATATATTATGCGATACAAAATAAAGTTCTATTACACTAACTTATTTTAAACATTTTCGGGATCTTCACAATCTGAAAAGAAAATAATATGGTAAGCCTCTAACTTGTCAACTTAAACACAAAATATAATTTGGTAAGATAATTATAATATTACCTTCATAATGTGTGCTCCCATTTAAATTTTCAATTCTAAGTTGTTGCATACGCCCAGCTGCTTCATCTGAAGAATCATTTTCCTCTGCATCTTCAAACTCTTCATCATCTGTCAATGATCCGATGTTACAATTATGAATAAAATGACCCACACATCATCATTGTTCTAATATTTTTTAAGCTTTACTTTGGAAGGACTTTTTTTCCATTTTTAGTTACTTTACTGTTTTGGTAACATTTTTCCGCAACAGTCTGAGCGCATTTATGGACTCAAAAAAAATATAAATGATATTAACATAGATTTAATGTTACTGATAATAAGTATGGTTAATAATTCAACAGCTTTCTTAAGTTTTATGACTTAGTGTAAAGTATATCATATTAAAATTAATAATCTACCATCATCCAAATTCATATAAGGGTCTTCTTCTGAGTCATCCTGGGGGTCAGGATGCAATGCTTGACCCTGACACATTGCAGAAAACATTGGTTGCAGATCATTCTCATTTTCTGGGATGAACCTATATGGAAATCAATAATTTTTTATTAGCAACCTCACATTCTTTATAAAATTGCTTTCAAAAATAATTGCTTCAAAAAATACCTTATCTGTGTAATAGGCTGATCTTCAGCATCAAACTCGTCGTCATCATTATCATTTTGGTCCTCATTACTATCACCTGCTCCAGTTGGTGGATTAGTTAGGCTTAAACAAAATTTCATTTTTAAAAATATAATTAAATGATAGAACCGAGAACTAATTATTTTCTTTTCTTAACTTTGCTTTAACAACTGGAATTAAGAATTAACATGTTGAAATTAAACTGGTTTAAATAACTAAATTTGATTGAAGAAATTCAGATTATAACCAAATTGGTAAATAACAAAATAATGGTATATTGTTCAATTCGTTATAAAAGAGAGTATTTACCGCAATTCATAGTTGAGGACAATATACAGAGCAGGACTTGGTTCTCGCTGTACTGCATGAAGTGAAATATTTGGATAAAGAATAGAAACAGTTGGCGATGGTCCACCTGATGCTGCTACACCTCCACCCCACACCACATTGCTTAAATTAAAGAAATAATTAAAAGAAATCTGTATTTAAATAAATTAGAAAAAAATAAACATATTATCTTGCATTATACTTTGACCGGTATAAAGAAAAAATTACATACTTTTCTGTAATATATAAAGTTGCTGTACCAATTTCCAGGTTATTTACCAGCAGCTTCGTAGCGGAATTTTGTAAAAGAACACCCTCAACCGGCGCAGAAAAATTTGACGATGCTACAACCATTTTTTAAATGTTCTTTGTTGATTTGACGAAGATATTAACCTAACAATACTAAGCCAGCTATTAATACTAAAAACTACTTAACTCTTTAAGCATAAGTAAATCATAAATACTAGGAAACGAAACTTTTTTTTGCGAAAGCCAAAAACACGTTTTTAAATATTATTGATGCAAAGAATTATATTTCTAATTTGACTTGACGTTTCCTCATGTCGAATTAATAATTATAGTGAAAACAGAAATGGCATGTCTGAAAATTGACAATCCTCAATGCGCCTTGACTTTATTGACCCACGGCTTAATCTGTAGTGAGAAGTTATTTTTTTTAAATTTCGAACCGTATTTCACCGTTTGTTTGGTTTATAAGTTGTAACTGATATATTATAATTTCAATGGATTATGGAAGACGAAAACTACATAATAATGGAATAAATGTAGAAGAAATTCACGTGTCCAAATTGATGTCGATGTAAGTAGTATATTATTGGCTTCATTGAAAAAATGTAAAGTGGGTTAACAATTCACTTAGCCCTCCAATTTTTATATTGTTTTAATATTATAATTTTGTAACTCAGTTCGTGAATAACTAATTTTTAACCATACATTACATAGTAAACACCGTTGTCCAATGGACTAAATAGGATTATGTTACATGTATATTGAGTACAAACTTTATACAAATTTAAATTCTGTATTTTATGCTATGGTTTCTTTTATCAAATCCAAATCAATTTAAAACAACTTCTTTCTCACTTCCTTAAAATTATAAGCAATATTATTTTTATAAAACTGTCACCATATTTTTTTGAAGCAGTGGAAGAGCACTATCTTTAACAAAACACTATTTCAATTATAATGCACTTGGTTACTGAGGGTTAGTTGTAAATCATTGAGTATTTGAATTACAAAATAATTGGAAACTATTTGAAATAAGATATATTGATATTTCAGACATTTCATGATGACATTAGAAGGAATGGTTCGTGACCATAGACGGCATGGTGATGTAAGTATGAATCTTAATGTTTGTGGCAAAATATAAATAGTGCTATTACCTGCAACCATAGACCTTGTAGAGATCTTTGCTGTAAGTATTAGCTGACAAAACTATAATTGCCAGATGCATATGTTTTTGTTCATATTGGCCAAATTTTTTAGTTTCTACATATCTTCAGAGTAGCATCAATAACAGAACAAGTCTCTGCTTTCATTCAAAAATGTATAGTTAACTTTTTATAGCTCCCATATAATAAAAAATCTACTTGAGTATGACCATGTGGAAATCCATGATGGAGGTAATGTTTGTTTATATTATAAAAATATACACATACTTCATATTCTTGATGCTTTTTGAATATCACAATCAATTGGAACATAAACACCCCAATAATAAGTTATATCTTAATGACAAATAATAATATTAATTTTGCTTTGTCTCAATCTGAATATTTTATTTAAATCAATATTTGTTCATAATTTACCTATTACACAGTTTCTATGCAAATTCCAAAGATTAGATAAATAACTATTGCTACTGTCTAACTAAACTAAACTATCCATTACACTAACATACATATGTTAGTGTAATGGATATAATGGTGGATGCAAAAACATCATAGTACATTCTATAATCTATTAGATCTTAATTAATCACATTTCTCATTTTGAAATTGTATACATACATTTTATTAACTGGTGCCTGGTGTTATAACTTATTATAGTCTGAATTCCACCTGCAGCTTGAAGGTATTTCCGTTACTTACTAATAACTTAATGAATTCCAAATTTCATTTTGTCTATATTTTAAGTGTTCAAAAAACGAAGCAGCAGGTTTACATATGTGTATTTTTAAACTAAACACCTTTTAAAATTAACTTTGAGCGTGAGCGTTATCTATTATGAAAGAGCAAAAATAATAAAGTCATAATTATTGGATGAGTTAAGATTACTTCAATTCAGTCCTTGAAAGTATGATTTACAGAATAATGCTGCTTTATATTAAATCACTATTTTTTCATTAGGTTTTCATAATAAAGATTTTAGAGCACAAGAAGGAATATGAAAATAATAGTATGTTTAGGTTTTTATAAGTATATATAAATTGATAGTATATATAAATTGTTTTAGAATGTCTTGTAAATTAATTCATTAGTAACTACTGCCTGCGACACCATGTAGATATCATATTCTTAACAAGAAAATAAGAGTTTAATGCTTGCCAAAGCTATAATAACAAACTATAATGGTAAATGATACCTTCAACATAATTATTGAAGCATGTTGTTTAAACCTTACATAAGCGCCATCTATCTATTTTTAAGTGAACTACTATGAACTGTACCCACTCTTTGCCATAGAAGATAATGAAATCCGTTCATACAATTTGAGTATGACAGACTCTATGATAAAGTAGAGTTTTTTGTACAAATGAACTTTATATATATGACATATTTATCATTTATACACTGGGCGATAGTCATATAATGTCTGAAACATGTCAAATTTTACCAATATTTAATACTTTTTTTCAGAACAAATTAGATACATTCTTATCACTGAGTAATTTCGAAATACTTTAAAATATGTAAACTAAGTTGCTACAAATAATCTAACTCTCAACTATTAAAATCTTATTCAATACACAAAAAATCGGAAATTCAATCACAAATAGAAATTATTACAAGGCACTAAGTTGTTTTTAATATAGTAAAAGTATTCACTTTTACTTATATTAAAAACAACTTCGTTCGTCAAGTGTTATTATTATTTTATTATTTGACTACATAATAGTCAATGTTTAATAAATATTTTTTAAAGTCTCGTTGTAGATTTTTTTCATCTTATTTCATGAGACAATTTAAATAGGAAATAGTATCGGACTTAAAATATTTGTTGCTGTATTAGCATATTAATTTTTAAGTATATATCTTTCAGAGTACGAGAGGTCATTATTTTTTAATTTAATTTACTGAAATGAGTTTTGCACGAAATTATAGAAATACTAGTGGTTTTGTACTTATACTAGCATATAAGTTATTATAGTTTTCTATTATCGCACGGGTACACTATAAATTTCCGATGTTGTATCTCAGATGACCAGAGATTGAAGTCGAACAATTTCAGTGTTAATACCGTACATATTAATAAGACTTCGATGTCCATCTGTCTTATGAAATAAATAATTTTAATACCTCGTATAAAAGGTGACATCTTCGAATATCAGTATAATTGTCAATATACTGTCTAATTTATCTAGATACTATCTGATCCGGCAAACGTTGTTTTGCCATACATGTGATTTCAATTTTCAATTAATAAATACAAAATAAGGGTTGATCGTAGAAGGGTGAAAATTTAGGATTGTATGTATTTTTGTATGTTGTATCATAAAAAATAGAAACTAAATTTTTTGTCTAAAACATAAAAAATAAAATTTAGGGGGATGAAAAGTAGATGTTGGCCGATTCTCAGACCTACTCAATACGCTCACAAATTTTCATGAGATTCGGTCGAGCCGTTTCGGAGGAGTTCAAGATCGAACACCGTGACACGAGAATTTTATATAATATTGTGAATCTAAACCATTCCCAGATCTCCTTGAACACACACAAAAATTTCATCAAAATTGGTCCAGTCGTTTGAGAGAAGTTCAGTGACATACACACTCACAGATGAATTATATAGGTATATAAAGATAATGATAGATAAACAGTAGCTCCATTTTGAAGTTATTCTATAGAAATATGAATATCTTTCCTAGCATTTCGGGAAATATAATAAATAACAGGCGTCTTTACATTTAAATGTTTATAATATGATATTTTTTATAACAACTACAACACTATAAAGGTGTGTTAATAGTATACGTTAGTGATAAACTCGAGATTTATTCTACAAATTTATTTGCGCCGTAAAATATCTCATTATACGTGATACTGAGATTTTGCTAATACTTTGTAGATTGTGACGGATGCAGTTATTCAGTCCTATATAATTTGAATGACAAACTGTTAAATGTCATAATGCATCTGGTGTCAAATGTCAAATATCTGAAGTCTGAAAGCCTATGGTTAGGTTAGGTAAGGTTAGGTCTTTCAAAAATCTAACACACACGTCTTAATTGCTTTAAACTCGAGATGATAAGATAATAGGATGTTTCTCGCTTTCTCATTCTCGGTTTGTGACGAAAAGATTGAACGAAACTCGTGGTTATGCGAAAATGAATCCAAGAAAAGCAAAACTAAAGTTAAATTTCATTTAGCAATTTAATTATTTGCAACTATCTACATAAGAGAATATTTCAATAGAAACTTTTTACAAACAATTTTATGTATTTAAGTCACAGACCGGGATTGAAATAAATAATATCTAGATAACTTCATAGACGTTTGTTATAATATATAAAAACGCGAATTTATTTATATTTATGTATCGACGTATGAAGATAACATTTATCACTCAGGATTCATAATTCGTCGATTATTTTACTCGGAGAGCAAACTTATTACATTTCCCAGATGGAGGCATCTTGGACAAAATAAGTAAAAATGGCAACTCATATAGAATTATCTTAATATATGTACCTGCTGTCAGCATACAAATAACTAAATCGTAATGCATCATAGACTTTTTGATTATAATAATATGCGTTTATAGCTTCAAAACGCTAAATTTTCATAATTTAACATGTAAAATGGAAAGTAACATCAAAATAAAGTACTGGACCAGAGCAGACGTCTTTGTCACCATCACTACGAGTGTATAAAAATTGATTTTCTAGCGTGATTAGAAATCTGATCGGCTAAGAATGTTATTATTTATTAATTTTGTTTAACATCATAAACTCGACGAATGTATTCATCGAAACCGACAACCTAGATTAATATTGTTGTTTTATGATCGTATTAATTTTGTCATAATATTAACTGTTTTAAACAGTTTTTTTTTCAATTTTCGTTTTAGTACACACTATACAATATAAATTACTGTATCAGTGGAAGTGCAATTCCAACTGATGGTGTAGCTGAAGCATGAGGCGCAATCGGCCTTAAAACTCACGAGGCTCGTTTCAGTTTCTCCCCTTTATATATACATAACGCTAAGAAAATAAATTTAATTTCAATAGTTTCATAATTTCGAAACTAATATAATTTTTATGTATTATCTTGCATCATAGTTGAGGCAACCAATTTTAAAAAAAATATATTTTTCCCGCGCTTTTGCATATGCGTTTATAGATTGTTTTGACACCCTTAAGCCATACTCAACCTCTTTGGTGAAATATTCAGAAACAATTTGCGCATTCCAAATTCAAATTATTTTATACAGCAGGGAGCGGACTACCTTCACAGTAGCAAGTACTTTTTTTTTAATAGACAAAATGCATAGAAAAATCATCGTGATAATTTTAATTTAAAAAAAACTTCACAAATCTTATCATTATTCTTTTATATCTATTATTGAATACTATTCACGATGTAATGATAAATTATAGTAATAAATGTATTACATTTATAATTATCCTTATTAAATGTCGATAGGGATAGATGACTATTAGGAAAACAAACAGATAAAGAAAAACTAAACAATTAAAATAATGGATAGATCTTAAAACGTTTCACAAGTAATATAAAGTTAGTAGTGGTATAGAATACAATACAGTAGTTGTTATTAGTATTATTTATCCTAAAATTGTTCGCAACGTAAGCATGGGCCCACCTTTTACGCTTTGTAAGCATTTTTTATAAGACTAAAGTAGATATTAAAACATTACAAGTATACCAGTGGTATATGCGGTATAAATTGCCAATTTAGTTCTAAGACTAACCCATGAAGGGTTTTGAGAAATCGTCGCGTTTGTGTCGCGAGAGCCACTTTATAATTTATTTCAAACTGTGTTCATTTCAACTTCTATCAGATGCTCATTAAACGTTGCTTGGTGACAGACATAGTCAGTAATCGGATTCCCGTTTTTACCCTTCGTGCAAGAAACCCTAAAACCACCCTGTCTAAGAACTAAAATTTAATCAGTTATTAATTCTAAAATAAAATCTTTGTAGAAAGTCAGTTTTATACACAAGAAATAAAATAAAATGATCCTTATTGTCTGGGCGAGACAATTATACGTACAGGCCTCCATCCTATGGGTATAAAATACATATATAGTAAATAATTAATATCGAGCTTATCTTGTACTTAGTAAATAAACATGGTTCATGCGTAGTTGACTTATTTTTAGTTTGCGTATGCGACAAACGTAACATAGCATACGTTATAAAAATATCATTATTATATACATGTTACAAATTGTTTCATTCACTCAATTTATATTATCCGCAGGCAAAGTTAAGATTTTATTACGAAACTGTTATGTAACCTCATCAAACAGTACAAATTAGTTTTCAACAAAATCAAAGTTATTTCTGTATGTACAGAGTATGTATCGAGTGACTCAACTCCTTACCGATAATACTGTATATAATTTAATTTGTTATATTTTAATATACTACGCAATTAAAATGTTTACAATTTGCTAATTAGTTATTTTTAAGGACAAAGATTTAGAACCTATATTATGGCAAACAAAGCAGCCATTTTGCCCGTTGCGCCGTGTTGCGACTCGACGTTGTCGGTTCTCAAGGCGGCCGCCAGTTTCACGCGGGCATTTGGACGCTCGCATCGCGTGCACTACATATCGCGATTGACGCAACTAAATCAAACGAGTTCGAAATTTGAATTTGATATTTTTTTAAAATGGTCCGCACGAAGGACGGCGATGGGGGCATTAAAAGTATCTCTATCGTTTCTGAAGTGCAGAAGCGGCCTTGCCTATTCGACACGAATCACTCGAATTATGGGGATAGAGCTGAAAAATTGCGGTGCTGGGAGGAAGTTTGTGACAGTGTAGTGCCGGGCTGGTCTACGCTGCCGGAGATTGAGAAGCTAGCGGCCGGTATGTGTTATCTAGCTGTGTATTTGAGGATGTATGCGTTAGTTGGAAGCGCGTGCGGCTATACACGTCTACAGCAACCGGTCGGTGTGCAATTGTCGCGTTCGGGCTGCGTGCTCTTTGTTCAATGCTTTCGAAACTTAGATTCGAATTAACGCGTAAAATCGACTGTTTGCACTTTATGTAATTTTTAATGGCGGCCATTTTGTTTGTATAAAATCTAAATATTTGTTGCGTAATTTTTGCTGCACCTATTTTTGTACCGACAGCCCATAAGTTGTTTATCGGGCGATAAGTAACTAACATTACAATATGGTCGCTATCTTGCGGTAGGGCGTCATCTTGCAGTAATTTGACTAATTTATCGCGTGCGTCTTCATTTAATTATGATTGTTTTAATTTTACAACGTTGTTGATACAAAACTTTTATTTAAACGATCATTTATGTATATTTACGTAATAAAATAGATATTTTATCCTATCAATACAAAGGCGCAGGGAAATGTCGATAAAATAAATTAAAATGTATTTCTTTAGTCACATGAATTAGGTACCTGGTTAAATGATTGCAACATGGGTGCGTGGAGTCGAGTAGGTGAATGTTTAATAGTGAGCTATTTTTACACAATTTTAAAGTTCACGTACATATATATTGTCATATTTAATTACGGGCAGTCATGACACAAATTCAAAAATAAATATTATAACCGTATGTTGATATAATCGTATTAATTAAAATTAAACCGATTGAAAACTGTTAAAGGTCGTTTAAGTAGTATTATAATATTGAATTAATAGTATCAGTTGAGTGTTAAAAAAATATATTCAAAATATGAATCACATTTCGTGGTTTCCACAGATTTCTCCAAAGTAGTTAATCTGTTCTTGCGTCATATTTTTTGTTTCGGTTTTACTTTTTAGCCTTCTCTTGACGTGTACTTTTTGTATTTAATTTGAAAATAGAATTTTAAATTGTCATTCTTAACGAATGCTTTGTGATTCTTTTGACTCTGTAAATCTTTGTTATCTGTATTTTGGTTATCATGTTATCTAACCAATAACTACTTATAAATAATTAAGAGTTATGTAATATATATTTCAAGTACAGAAGTACAGATTTTTTTAAATTATGAAACTGTTAATAAATTGCGCAATAGTTTAAAACGTCAAAGTCTAGTTTATATAAATACTTGCAATAATTAGATTAGGCACTTTACAAATGCAATATTAAATTTTCTATTGATCATATGAATGAATATGTATTCTCTAGACTCTTAGAGTCTAATATGAGTATAATAATAAATCTAATACTCGTAGAACTAATATGTATAATATAATATTTCGAAAATAATCATTTTTAACATTGCGAGAATAAACTTTTAACTTTAAAATTCTTGTTATAGTTGCGTAACTGACTCAGCAAAAAATCTTTAAAATAATTTTGAACAATGAAAACCAATAGTCCATACTTAGCAACATAACTCGCCTATTTTCATATCAATATGAGTTCAACAAAAAACTTCTACAGCCAACTATTGTGCTGTCACAGCAACAATAACAGTCCGTTGCTGGTTTTAAACAATGTATAAGAATATTTAGTGAACGCGCGCAGCAATGGATTTCATGCAAAGAAATAATGCTGTCTATTTAATAAGAGTTAGTGCATTGGTGTATATGCGGCATTCGTGACTCAATCGCAAGGGGCCGCACCGTCCCGATATCATGAGTGTTCAACAACCATTGATTATTTATGCTTATTATATTTAAAAGTTAGTACCGAAGGCGAGCATTGTATTTCATAAATCCGTATGAATTTCGTTGAAACTTGAAGTTGTTTTATGGAGGTGTTTCGGCCTTGTAATTCAATGATAGCGCATGTTTCAATTTATAAGTTGGTATATGATTTATATTCTCCTTTTGTGGTCGCATACACTGAGATAGAATGAGTATTAGTTTACGTACTCTTATTACAAAATGACTTCCGTTGTTATTATAAAGAGATGCAACGATTATTTTATTTATTTATTATTACCAAATAATAAAATATTCAAATATGTATAAAAGAGGAGAATTAGATTATTGATATAAATGACAGCCGTGCGTCAAACCGCTTCGCGCCGTGTGAATGAATTACACGCGACGTGCAAATTTCAAACCTGTGATGACAAAATGGCGGCGTTTTACATAAGTTTTTATTTAATTGATCATACGCTCGGACCTAAACTGGTTGGACGTTTTTATGAATGTTTAATTTGAATTAACAATTTCGTGTTATATTACGGAGTGATTATAAATATTTAAGTTGATATGAATTTTATATTTTTCGTCTTAATTGTTATTTGTTACCTGTATCACTATCATTTAAACATCTAACCTCGTGTACATCCACATTCAACATTGTAATATTAAAATAATACATGAGTCTCATGTCGTCAATCGATTGTGAGTTCAAATCATTTTTTACACGTTTCCAGTCTACAAAACCTGATTTAAATCTTGCGGAAATTCGTTAATCGATTCGTTACTCAAGTGATATGATTAATCTTTGTATTGGTATTTCCATACGGCATAGACTATGACAATAGTTTCTAGTGATATCTATGCTCTTATGTTGGATACATTATACGTTGTTAAAATACAACATTTGTGAGATAGTTGGAAGAGTTCGATTGGATTTCCCACTATTCTATAAGATTGTCGAAGATATTCCTTATTTAAAATGCTGTCCTGAATAATTCGATTAATTATTAAATATGCGTTATATTATCACGATTGAACCAATATTTTTATAAAAAGTTTCTACTGACTCATCCTTAAGATATACATTTGCTGCCGGCGTATTCTTTTTATAGATGAACAAATATCAAAAAATTCCAGTTTGTGCAACATTTTTTTAATAATCTTTTTAGATTTTGTAATTAACAAGTTTGTATTTTATATTACTATATCTTGTTAAATTGTGATAGATCCAGCACAGTGAGAACTTGAGGTCGCCTCCGGCAAATATCCATTTTTTATTTATTAATTCTTTGCTAGTACTAATAATAGATATAGAAGGCTACATGGAGCCTTCCTATCAAACAGTAGTAGAAGATAACCCAACTGCAAAAGTCCAGGGGACACCAGTCCATGGAGAGCCGTCTCTTACTCTAACACTGCGGATTTTTCTCAGTCCCTTGAAAATATCAACACAAAAATATTTTTTTAACTAACCAGAGATTTGCGCATTGAAAGGATTTCTCCTGAACACAAATAGTGTACTGTATATTATTGGTATTTGATAAAATGTTGACATGAAAATTTGCAGATGTACCAACGTAATATCGAAAAAAATACCTAGAGTTAAACAAATACCGATACGAAATAAATCGCTATTAACAATGTTCTGTTACCACAGATCATAATGGAAGCCTTACCTAGATAATATGCCTTGTTTATTTAATAATTATATTTTTAATTGGTTTTCGTTTATCCAGTATTTTAACAAACAAACAAAAAAAATGAATTGTACCCATGTGGATTACTTTGTCTATAGTGGAAATTTATGTAGCTAAAATTATAGACGGAACTAGCTGCTTTGTTCTATAAGAAGCTAAAATATCCTCACATTTACATCATATTAAATGTTCACAATACTTATAAAATTGTAACATGAGTATTTGCAGCGTCAGCCTACAGAGAAATATATTCATCTCTCTCATTTGTACTCAGGTTACTAAAAGTAACGGTTAACTATTGTTTTCTCTTCATTGTTCATAAAACTGTGGTAAAATTCAATGTAGCTCATACTGGTATTAATGAGTAATTTAAATTATCTGAATCGCATTTTAATATCTGTTTTAATGTTTAAAAAAAATCCTCTCTTGGAAGCAAGGTGAAACAAAGAAAGATATCCTATCAAAATATTTTACAGGGAAATTACATAGAAAAATAAATTATAAAGTTAAATATAAATTCCCGTTTCTAGAACGGTCTTTTAACATAAATACGTGGAAAACATTTATTATTCTCTTGTGAATGGCGAAACTTTGATATTAAAGCTATTTCGTCATGCGCCCTAATAAATGAAGTAAATATGTACTTTTTAACAAAAAGGTTGGAAAAAAACCGACTAGATATTAGGGAGCGTGAGTGCAATGTAGCTGTATGGACATTCTCCACTGCCCTTAAACTCTAAAGGATTATAAATCAATATTAAAAGACGTTTCTATCTGTTAAATTTAAGATGTGAAACGTTTCTTATTGAGCTACTATAATGGCTATTAATAGCTTGGTATAATACCTAGAAATGCGCGCTATAGGGGAAATGTGAAGCCTCTCATTCGCGCGTCGACCGCGCTTCGAGTCGCTTGTTGTCACGTATTGTTCCTCAATATATTTGTTATTTGTATTATAGTGCATAATTTACCTTATAGATAAAAATCTGTGGTGTTTTTTGTACAATAAACCGCTAGCTATATTGCGATTTTAGTGTATTTAGCATGAATTAAAGTTATTCATTTTAAAATCAATTAGAATATACATTTATCGTTCGCGTTTGTATTTGAAAACTAAGATTGTATCTGACCTCATTACATGTTTTCTTTTATTACTTATTTTAGGTATATCGGTCGCATTTAAGGTTGTCCAATGAGTTTGAATTTATATATACACTTATTACCATATAATTATGATCTTTTGTTTTCAACTATAAATTTTTTGCAAATTAAACTTGGTATCTGCGTGGAAAATTTAAGAGATTCGAAAAGCTACTATAGAATTGCTCATTATAATTAACACGTTTGCGTTTTATATTATTATATATTTAATTAAATTGTGATAAAACCAGCGGAGTGGGAATTTGAGGTCGCCTCCGTCCAATGGGTAGGTATTTTTTTACACATTTCAAACATGGCAACCAGTACTTGCTTCAAGGACATTGGTACTGGATTATCGAATAACTTCTATTGTAATGAAATTATCGCGAATAAGTTGTTAGTACGATATTTTAATGTAAATTAAAAATATTATTAATACTTTGCGTGCGTTGATCTATCGATTAAATTTGTTTACTACAAGGGATAAGGTCAATGTAGTTATTTTTTTCTCCTCAACGTATTTTTTAATTTCTGTGGAAATTGGTGAATCGATTTTGATGCATACGAACCATTATTACTTTATTATTTTCGTATTTTGGAAAATGACATTTTCCTGTTTTTTTTTATTATTGTTTTTTGGTTTTTTGATATTGAGGAAAATATCATTTTTTGATAATATATAAATGATTACAAGGTTATCCTTGTAATCGCTATTATTAATATAACTAACAATCGTATATAATTTATAATTTTAACTGAAACTTAGGTACCACTGCTCGCAGCTTCATAACAGCCACTTTCTATCAATTAATTAATCTATCAGCAAATAATAATTGACGACTGTGACGTCTATTAGGATTCGTTCTTTTGTTTATTTTTTAATATTTTTCTGAGAAAGTGATAATGCAGAGCCGCGATTTTTTGTCAGGATATATTTATGAATGTTATTTGTTGCTTCAAACAAATTACTAGTAGGTAATTTCATAACAATTCCTTAAGTTTTTTTCTTTCTTCGTTTTAGTAAGTCCTTTCTTTTAGATTTATTTTCCAATTAAAATTAATTTGGGAACTTCGCGGCTATCCGATTTCTTATTATTATAATTGTTTTAATTGTTTAATATTATTGCCAGCACGATGTTTTAATTCAAGTTATAATGGTGTAGTTACCTTTGGCTCAATGTTCTGGATTTAAAGGAAACATTAATTATTGATGACGTTCATGAAATGTCACCGCTTACAATCAAGTTTTTAACTGTAATATTATTGTTTAATTATATTTTCCTTTAACTATATTGTTTTTTGATCTGAGCCTTGCCAAGGTCTAGACAACGATGTTTTACCACAAATTGTATTATTTACCACAGATAATGTGTAATGACGATAACTTTTCACCTGCCCGCTATGAAATGTTTAGGGCGAGGTCTAGTAACGGTTTATTTAAACAAACATTATGACCTCCCTAACTCCCCACGGGCCAGATATATATTGTCTTATCGGTCACTCGGCTTTTCAGTCCCTGTGGATTCATATGTCCTCGATATCCTACAACATAATAATTTTTCATTCCACATTCCTGAGATTACCCTGGTGAAACAAACTTCAGCTTTATTATATTGGTATAGATTTCTAGCTGGCGGTCACTATTCGACCAAAGACAGGCTGCCGAAATATTCAACCATTTTATGTTCCTCTTTAATATTTCCATGCATAAAACTCCATTAGACTATAGCAATAATCCGCGAAAAAATCCGTTAATACTCGGCGAAAGCTGTTCGTAGAGGCAACATCCTGAGGATGCTCCGGTGTCGGGGGCGAATCGTGCCTCGAGTGTTTGAGGGTTTTTTCGCGAAGCATTGCTTGTAAATTGGTCTAATACAGTTTTGTACTATGGACTATCGCAAAGTAACGCTTGATTCTATTAATTATAATTAAAATAAATATTTTATTACAAATATGTAAACTCATGACCGATTCATTTCGAAAATATTAATCGTGAATTCGTTGGTTAACGAGTAATGTGAGGATCGTGCTTCCGTGTATCATAGACCACACAATTGTATTTAAAATCTTATTTCTAAATATGTTGGCTTTTGAATTAAAATACACTAGTAAATTTATTTGTATACTTTAAATTTAGAAATGCGTTGGATGATAACTTTTGGTTAAAACTTTGTTAAAATATATAGTTACATTTGATGGTCTCGACGAATTCGTTTATAAATACTCTCGGCTCTTTAATTCGCCTCGTATTAAAATTCGCCGAGAATAATTTGGTTTAAGCAGTCTTAATAGTTTGGTGGTGATATGTTCAACCTTTTTTCTGTTTAATATATTATTGGTTTTGATAATACATTTATAAATGAATAAACAAACCGAAAATATAATTCACTCACACTTGTATCTCTCTCAAAAGAGTGAATGAATTGAGTGAAAATGAGCTTCAGAATGATATTTGTTAATATCATTCGGTATCTTCGTGAAGTGGTTATGTTTTCAAACTTTTCCTGTTTACTAATTACATACAAAAACAAGCCATTAAGAATAATATTTTAAATAATTAAATAAAAATAATATGTAATTTATGTTGATTTCAGGTAAAGAAGTGCAAAAAAGATGGAGGTCGATCCGCGATTCGTATACGAAGGCGTACCGACAAGGCAAGTGCCCGCCGCCCGAGCAATGTTCGCCAGGGAGTCGTCGATATCAATACCATAGACAGATGTCATTCTTGTTGCGAGCTTTACAGAGCAAGTAAGCGATAGCTGGCGCTAAAAAATTTGACAGCATTTGACATAATTTGACAGTGTATGACAGATTTTGATAGCGTTTGACACATTTGACATAAATACGAACTTTAGGATAAGTGTATACAGAATCCAAATAAGTATCATAAGTTATTCACTCCAAATGAGTATTTTTAGAAACTATTGGGATATATTAAAAAAAATACACCGAACAAATATGCTTATCATACAGGGAATCGAACCTGGCACGTTTGTTCCGCAGTCCGGCTGGTGATTGCGTCATCTGGATCGTCAAATTATTATTATTAGATTCAAATAATTTAATAATTCTGAATTTGTTAAAACATTTATGGCAATAAAAGCTTTAAATACGCTTGACCAAAATGGCGTTAAGTGTCAGATTGTCAATTAATTTATGACACCAAATTGACCCACCTACATCCTTCCAAGTTATAACGAACTTCACTTCTTACAACATGATTCACTCAATTAGTCATTAACGAATAAAATATTCAGTAAGGTCCATATTCCAGTTTGTCTATGGAATAAAAAAAAAAGAATCTATTGTAAACCTTTGATGTAATATAATTTGACTAGTATTTCACTGTTCAAAATATAAATAGGATTTATGTGATATTAAAAGTTAATTATTAAATTTGAATTTATTTTTATCCAGGAAACCAAGATATTCACAAGACAAATACGAGTCGTTCTCGGAGATATCAAATTCGCCCCAACACCCGGCCCCGGACGATATTCGCATCAAAACGGAAATAGACAAGCCACTCGATTTAAAAACCAAACCTGACGTGCCCGACACGCAGGACAAATGCAACCAGACTGTGCCAGACAATGACAAAAAGGAATCCAGGAATGATGGCAACACCATTCACCCAGACGACCATTTTAATGATGACAAAATGTTCATGAACTCTTTATTGCCGTTGTTTAAAAAAATGGACGACGACACACGGCTTTTATGTAGAATAGAAGTTTTGAAAATAATAAGATACGCGCTGCAAGGCAATAAGTGTTTGGAAGCGATAAAGATGGCGGAGGATGGATTTTTCAAAAATGGAATGCTGAAAGAGGAGGGCAGTAAGACAGAGTCAACGTTGTCTATGACTACGAGATCGGCGGATGGGAGTCGGCCTATACGGAAACGGAGGGTGAGGTTTCTATACAAATACTTAATGAAGTGGTTTGGTTTTCTCTTGATTTTCCCGTTTACATTATATTTATTATTTATGCTTCACTCTTATTGATTTAGCCTCGATAAATGGACATCACAAAACTTTATACTCAGAAACTATCGACATTATCGTTTTCAAACAAACTAACCAATTCTTCAGTAATATTGGCCTATAACGAGTGTTGTTTGTATTTTCAGTTAAGATCTCCATCCCCACTACCTGTTCCGCCAAAACGAAGGGGTCCAGGTCGCCCCAGGAAGGTAAATTTGCAACAATACCGATTTCTAAATAAAGTTTTAATAAACTGTATTGTTCCTAATCTTCATTAACAACTTAAACGTTACAGATCCGACCGCCGCCGTCAGATTCTGACGAAGACCGTCCAAAAAAGCACAAGTCATTTCCAAAATTAAAGGTGTCACCCATCGAAGTAAATCTGCAACCAGATGAGGATTCGCTAAGTCAAGCCACGAGTGTCACGCAATTATCCACCCCTCTGTTCATGAAGGTAAATCGCAGTCTTATAAAATAGATTGGTCATGTGTATTTGAATAATCCCCGAACGGGGCACATGCATTTTTCCCTAATGGCTTTTGACTATATGATTATGTCAGTTTTTGACAACTTATGCGAAAAAGTAAGCGCTCCTAAAAATGTATCCTTTTTTCAGATGTATAACTTGGAGCGCTCAAAGCCGGAGTCAGATATGCAAGTATCCATTAAAGCGGAACCGTCTGAAAGTATGGAACCACTTTTCACATAGTATTAAATAAAAACTGTTGTTTTGTACGTTTAGGTAATGGTTATTTCTCATGTAGCTTGTTACCATTGAAATATTCGTAAATTTAAATTCATTAGTGTTAGTAATGTATGTGATAATTTAGTGTTTGGTGCGAATGTTGCGGATTGTTTAAAACAAATTTAGTTGTAAGTTAGATAGAAAAAGAATTTATTGTAAGGAATTGGCAGTATTTTGCGAGGTGACCTATTTAAATATTTGAGAAATGAGTACTTTACACTGAAATCGAATTAAAGATAAATAGTTGTTTATACATTCCCTATTGAAAACTGACATCCATGTAAACTTGAATGAGATTTTCAATTAAATAGAAAATATTTTCTCATGTCTTTGTTTTTCACTTTCACATAACTGAGAAGATAATAAAAAAAATCGCTCATCCCACATGTTAACCATACTGGGAATCGAACCCCAGTAATCCAGAAAGACTGGTTCATGTAAGCCGTTAGCGATTTGCTTGTAATCCACAAGTGATTAAAGTAAAAAGCTCTATACATAAATATGTCTCGCCCAAAAGTATGTACGTAAGTTTCGTATATATTCTTCATTTTATGATCAGCTCAATATAAGCTTTATGTTATTAGGTTAGAACGAAATTTGTAGTGTTGATTAAAAGATTTTATTTAAAACTAGCTGACCCGTAGTACTTACACAGCCTTAGTATCCTTGATGCAATATTTTCATCTTTGGTATAGCTAACCGTATCGTATCGCTTATATTATAAGAGTGAAAGTGATGAAATCGGCCACGACTCTCTCATGAACGTTGACATGTTACGCGCGTTTGTTCCTTTACGTTGACTGCGGAACCCTAATAAAAGTAGCCAAAGTGACTTCTTATTACATCAGCTACCAATCAAAAAAAGTCCCGTCAAAATCGGTCCAGCCATTCCAGAGATTGGCCGTAAAAAACAGACAGACAAAAAAATTTAAAAAAAAATACATTTTGGTGTATGTATCGTATAAATATTCATATGCATGTAGTAAAAAACGGTTATTTCAATATTAAAAACAGACACTCCAATTTTATATATTAGTTTAAAATAAACCAATTTGGTAACTTAAATCTGACTTTTGTTATACAAATGACACAAATCTGTCCAGTGTCCTGATATCTGATAAAATAGAGAATTCAGATTTTTAATAACTTAAAGAATTTTTAACAAAATGTAAAACAATTAACATTCTCATCATTTATTCATCTTCAGTTCTTAACCTAACTTAAAATATAGGCACTTAACTAAAATTGGTCATTAAATGAAAGTTTTTATTTTCAAAATCGACCATCTTGGTCGCCCGTCTAATAATGCTCAATATTAAATTTTTTATAATTTCTTATTTAGCTTTCGGTGGTGGTCTGAATATACCAGTGACGACTGCATGGTCTCTTTCGTAGGGTTCTAATGTAAGTTGTTCTTGGGGTTTTAATTTTTCAGCGGTGAGTCGCTTGACTTCCGCTGCGAATACTGCTTCCGGTTGCGCCGTTGAGTCTATACAGGAAGCCTGAAAAATGCATTCAAGATATTAAAACAAAGCCAAACAGCAAATATACTAAAAATATAGTATTTTATTATCATTAGAACACTCACCTTGATAGAAATAACAAAGTGTCCACCATTCTTCAAAAAATGTTGCGCATTAAGACTAACGATTCTTGCCTGGTCAGGCTGAGCGACATCAGCAAAGATTACATCGACCATGCCCACAAGCATTCTGAAAATAATTTAACTGTTGTGATTCAATTCATTAAATTTGCACTATGAATCAATTTAAAAATTACTTCAGAGAGAGAGTTCAAAATTTATCTCAACATAACAAGTTTAGATCTTTGTGTTTCATCATGATATTTCTACATTTTAAATGTCTGTGAGATAATTATAAATTATACCTATATTTAAGTGGATGTCTGGCATCTTCAATAATGGGAATAATATTTGTCCTCTTTTTGGCTACATTAATTAGATCTCTTCCCGATCTATGTGAGAACTCTACTGCATATACTAAGCCTTCCTGTAAATAAGACGCTATTTAATAATGATTTTTTTAAAATAAAATATTTATAACAAATTTATATGGTTTACACCATTAATAATAAAATTAAAATGATATAAATATACAACTTACCGGCCCGACAATATCTGACACATGACTAACTGTAGTACCACTTGCTGCTCCCAAATATAAAACTCGTTTCCCTGGCATTATGTGTATTCCATCCACTCCACCCATGATAGCAGCAGCTAACTTTGATCTGAAGGGATTCCATACTCTGTATTCAATTTTTTCACCATTCTCCTAAAAATTAAAAGTACTTAAGCAAAATGTCTTGTAAAGAAGGGTAGATCAGAATTATTAAGTTAATCAGAAGTGGGTATGTGGATATAGTCTTCACGAGTAGGTCAAGATTAGAGGGACCACAATCATCATTTCGTATTCTGTACTTATGGTATTTGTAATAGGTATCTAACATACACCCTTCATGTATAGAACTGAGACAGATAGATACAAACCTCAACTGATATTCTTTTTTCTCCATAAACTTCTGATCCAGGTACTAAATTCTTTGTAACTAGCGCATCTTCTTTGCCTCTGGCAACAAACACTCCTGCATGCCTGAAATGTAACATTATTACTTATCACAGTTTTTATTTGAGAAGTTATTTATATTCCATGAAAATAATTATCAGTAGAGTATGTTGGCTTCAAGCATTCGCTTTCAGAAGAACGAAAGTTATATGAGTAGCATCACATAATTTTATTTTAAATGTATAGTAGTTTATAGTGGTACATAATAAATACCAACCTGTGAGGCTCAACAAAAACTTGTTTGCCTCCTTTGAAGCCTCCACGTTTGGCAGGCCCTCCTCGTCCACCACGACCTAATATAAAGTATAAATTGTAAGAGTTTGTCTGATTGTGACTCATAATATGTATAGTTAATTATACAGTCAGAAGTGGGTATGTGGTATCATAGTCTTCATGAATAGGTCAAGATTAGAGGGACCAGTTTATCATCATTTAAATATTGTATACTTTAATATATAAAATACAAGTAAATTTTAGGGCAGATTCTATGTGATAGCTAATAATTTATTGGTTCAAAGCACAATTGCCATAATTGAACAATATAAAATGTCTAGTAACCTCCTCCGCCCCCCCCTGCCGCCGAATCCTCTCCCACCTCCACCTCCCCTTTTCTCAAACTTGCCCCCTCCGCCGCCCCCGAAGCCTCCTCGCCCACCTCCCCCTCCACGGCCCCCTCCTCTGCCTCCGAAACCTCCACGGCCTCCACCTCCACCCCCCTTCCTCTAAAACCACCACCACCACGCCGCCGCCGCCGCCACGGGAGTTATTGAATTCTGAAAATAATATATAATATTTATTAATAGGTGTGGTATCTTCACTTTTTATGATATACGTTTTGAAGCCTCAAAAGTCTATCTATAGATTGCTACTTCATAGATTATTCATTGACCATGTTTATGACACAATGGTATTGTCTGTATTATTAGTATGGTCGTGAACTAAAAGATATATTTTAATTTTAAGCTACTGCAACAACTAGAACAGGAGAATAATTTTAGAGGCGTTATCAAAATATCATGAATTTATAAATCTATTTAGGATATCAAAATCTAATTTGTATTCATTTAATATATTTTCTTTAATAACTAAAGATAGTAACTGTAGATTATCAAAAAGCATTGCAGAGTGAAACGTTTATATCACATGGAAACAAAGCCTATAAATAATTTTTAGAGGTTATGTTATGAATGCACGAGTTCCGCCACGTGGTTTTTTACTATAAAAAAATAATTACAACTCTTGAACCATTTATAATAACGATATGAGCGATAATTTTATTTAAGCACACTCCTTAAATTTATTGCACTGAGTTGAGGTGATTTTTGAGGTTAGGTATATTCCAAAGTTCAAGTTTGGATATTGAATCAGAATAATTTATACATCAAAATGTATTTCTGATATAAAAGAAAAGGCGTGACAACTGCATAAAATTTAAACATTGTGTTATGATAGTTGAAAATATACCATGCGGTATGACACGCGGGACGCGTCGCCAAGTTACTAAGTAATTAAAAAGATTAAACTTACCAGGTTTTCCCATTTCAATGAGTTTATGCCTTTACACTGAAGATATTTAGATGTTCTTTTAGTTATCTATTAAAATCAAACAAAAACTGAGTTTTATAAAATATAAGCGCAGCAAGCGCTCTGCGCCCTGTTGCCGCTGCAGGAAATAAAACCATTTTGGAAATGATCTCTATTCAGTGTTGTCGCTACAAAAATTATTAATTTACGTTCCCCCGACAGTTGTCTAGAGTTGCTAGTGTTATTAATTTATTTACTGCCAACGTTAATAATCGAATTGTTGTATTATAATGTAAAAAAATATAAATTAAAAACTGAATCTCAAGTATCAACAAATCTAATAATTTGCTTTTATAGTTTTTAAGAGGATTAAATAAAAAATCAATATATTAAAAACACATAATTTTTTTTTAATAAGTTGGATTTATTTACATGCCAGATGAATTTTGAGCATCTAAGTAGTAACATATTGATTTTGCAACGCGTCGCTTGTACACTTTAATATGACTACGTACTTAAATAATTAAGCGGCCTACACTTTCCAGAAATCGACTTTTATTATCAATCACTGTGTAAAGTGTCTGTTTTTGGTGTACTAAAACCAACATCACTGAATTTCACATTTAAGCCCTCTCGTTGTGGTGTGCAACACATTAGACCAACAAAATATTTGTCGCTTTTTGGAAATGGGCATAATCTTAGAAGTAACCATGATTTTTTGTCAATTGAATATTTAACGCAAATTGTATCCTTTATTTTTGTTAGGCGAAGCCAAAATTTTTGAGAATCTCCGTTAAAAGCACCTAAAAAAAAGTAATTAATAAAATAAATTGTTATTTTGAAGTGAAAATATTAAATATTTATAGTTCTTAAATCGTTACCAGTCGCCCAATCAGACATTTCATTCGTTAGTACACTGCCAATCATCGGCTTGCCGTCATTATACTCCATACCAGCTTTAAGCCAGTGTTTCTCATCCAAATATATCATGAGTCCGGCTTGGTCGTACAATTTTGAAAAATCTGCTTCTATGCAGGCCTGTAAATAAGGTTAATATTTAAAACTGAAAAAATTAAGTAGCTCCATATAAGTAATCTGTCGCTTCTACATAGACTACATGAGTACTACTAAAAAACTGGTAAATCGAATTAAATATGTTCTGTGTTATTTTCTTGTCATTACTAATTACATTATGTAGATGCAAGATATAGAGTAAAAGTAAGAAAATTTAAGTGGTATTATATTGAGAAATTGGTTTAGCATTTTTAAGTTATCATATGGTTATTAATACGTATTAACCGGCTGAAGGACTTGTATCCATGGTCATGTAATAAATTATTAAAAAGAAACTAATTTTTAATTGTAGTAGTTCAAATACAAATAGAATATTATCATGTGAATTAACGGTTGGTCTTGCACCAAAAATACTTATAGCGACGGTTTCCGAAGGTATCTGAAATACTCACCTGCAACGTGAAATCGTCTTTTATTTCAACGCCATACATATGCCCTGTGTTAAAATGAAATTTATACCATGTTCCTTGCCAGAAGTCTGTTTTGTTATCGGTCGATATTTTAAGCACTTGGTCGCATAAATTCCATGTATTAGGTTCATTTAACCATTGAAAATCATTTAATGTTATAGTATGAAATTGCTCAGCCTGCATTTTATTCAGTCTTGAATGCGTAATACTTTTATCAATGATAAATTGACTTTATCACAGTGAAAACATAGATACTTGTTGCAAAATACTTTAATGCCATAGATGATTAATACCTGACAGATCATTTTCTATTATTTTTAATTTCTAAGCTAACTATGAAAGGAAATCTAAAGAATAACTTTATGTACTTAGGAATCTTGCCAATATAAGATATATTACTATTTACAAACACCATTTCCAAAAATAAAATAGATCATTTAACAATAACATTTATTTCTAATCATCATCATCTGATTGATCACTATTTTCATCATCATCTTCATCGCCTTCTTCAACTTCATCCTCCCATTGCTCATCCGCACTGGAATCTGCTTTTTCAATTTCCATCTCTTCATCTGATGATGTATCTGAAAACAGAAAAAAAAATAAACATGTGTATCTACTTCCAAACAAGCCAGTGATTTTTAATTTAGTATTAATTTAAAAAATCAAAACCCTTCTGTTTGGTTCAGTGATAATCAATCTGGAGCTATTAGACATAAAATTATATGAATATTACCTTGGTAATCCAATATGGGAGCTTGATCTGAGATGTCCTTTGTTTTATTACGTTGTACAACTGTAAGGTCTATTCTTCCTTTTAAATTTAGTAACTGACACAAATGTGACCTCCTATAAATAAATAAAAATATTTATAACAATTTAATCCCTCAACATCTATACTCAATATTAATGTATCAATGTAGAAATTACAAAAACATTTTTTTCTATGCATAAATGTTAAACAAGCAACATGTTACACCAGAATTGGGCCTCATCATTTTCTAAAAGAAACCATGCAACTCATTCAACATTTTTTGTTCCAAAAATAGCACTAACAAAACTTACTTAAATATTGTACAATCATTTTTCAAAATAATTTTATGTTATTCAGTAGTGTTTGGTTTTTTGCAAAATCTGCATTGGCATCTCTAGATTTTAATTCAGAATATGAGATCATATTTTTAAGTATAAATACTAAAATTTATATTAAATATTCATATTAACCATCTATTCTTCTGATGCATTTATATTTTGTGATATTTTCCAATCAATGAGAAATCCCTATTATTCATATTAAAAAATATACCTGTGAGTAAATATAGCCAACAGCTGTGTGATCTGGTTGGCCGTTCTTGCATTGATAGATGCCAGGAGTAATGCTGAATGGGATTTTATTAATGCGTCCAACCAAACACAGGCGGCCGCGCATCTGTTAAGAATTGTATACATCAGAAACTATACTTGCATGTCTTTCATGAATGATACTAATATCATAAACAAGATTTATATATATATATATATATATATATATATATAAATCTTAAATAAATTAAATATAAAATAAAAATTAAATATCTACACACAATATATATAATAGCTATCTTTCTATGTGTACATTAATGAATTATAATGAAAAATAACAAAATTCAGTAAAATGCACCGCTACTAGCCAAAAACAGTATACGATGGGCTAATTAAATGTTGATGCTCTTGAAAAATATTTGTTGAGATTCAGAATATTATATTTTCTCATTGTATAAATATACTAGAAGGAAAAAAATCACATACTGGCTTGTTTTTCTTGTGGCCATCTCCAGTATGCTGTCCAATAACATGGGTATATACTCAGCTGGAAGTGACGCAATGGTGTTGAGTGCCACGGCTGGGTCATCTTTTTGCAACACTGTTAATATTAACCTATAAAAAATATATTATGTCAAGGTGCAAATATTCAAAAGAAAACAACAAACACATTAAAACAGGTAATCTTTTTAAAACTGCTGCCGTTTATTACAGTACACTGGAATTGTAATTTTAATTGTTTAGTTCTGATTAAGATAATTTGATATAGTGTATATCTGAAATATACAGATCAATTAATAAAGGTTTAGCAAGAAATAATGGTTTGGTAAATTAAATATTTAGACAGGGATGAATATAAAACTAGTATATACCCTTTATCATCAGAGTGCAGTCCCTGCATCAGTAATTTTGTAAGGTTCTGATTAACTGGTGCTTTGCTTCTGCTGTTTAAATCCAATGCTAAATTTTGTAATCTAGCTTCCATTGTTACCTCCGTCTAGAAATTATATATCCATAGTGAATATAAAATTATTATACAATGCTGTCTCATGTGTATTTATAAAGTATTTCAAGTGAGTAACTTACTGTGCCTCCAGCAGTGGGCCGTTTCCTGCTGACTCCACCCATCGGCTCAATATATGTGACATCATTATTTCTACTCGACACTTCCTTTGTTGTATCATTTGACTTTTGTTGCTTTTTCTGTTTGTCCCCTCGTATTAGGATTTGTGTTTTTGTACTTAAGTCTGGAGTCTGAAATATAAACATCACAGAATAGACAGTTCAATAACAATGCATGGTTACGTTAATTTAATTATATCTAATTTGTACATACCACTTTTTCAAAAAATAGCACTGGTCCATTTTTATATCCCAACAATATATCTCCATTATCGGGTAGCTGACAACATGTTAATGGGAGTGGATTTGCATCTGCAGTACTGGCTTGTATAGTCACAGATGGCTTGATAGGCTTTGAAATGGAGCTAAAATATAATATTACATTATATATTTGGTAAATAATTTACAAAGATATTATAAGATAATCAAGATTTTGTTCAAGGTTCACCCTTCAGTCAGACAAAACATAAAAAATTACAATCAAGCAAAACTTGGTGCTTCATAATAAAAGTAATATGCAAATGAATATGGTGATAATTTATACATATTTTTTAAACTATTTAACACTAAATACTAAATTACATATTAAAATACCAATTCAAATTCTACAACCAGATTGGTTTAGTGTATAAATATATATATTTTTAAACATACCCATTTAACATATGTCCATAATAATGAATAACACCACTTCGGGTAGCAGCAACAAGTGACAATTTAGTCCCTTCACTTTCAGACTTAATATTAACATCGACAAATTTAGGAGCATCTTCAAGGACAAAATTATATGTTGGAGTTGGGGTAACTATAATTTCTTTTTTCCGTTTTTTACTTGCAGGCGTAGAATCCCCATTTTGTAGTGGTTCCTCTTTAATTGTTACATCCCAGAAGGATAAAAGTCTCTCTTCTCTGCAAAACAGAATGTTAAATTAAGTTTTAATTAACTACCATAATATTTGTATGGCAAATATATAAGTTTCAAGGGAGCTCCATAATCATAATTGTTTTGACATAATTGTGGTAGGTAAAACAATAGAATTTTCAAATATTATGTTTTTATTGTGTAAATATTATGCAATATCATATACATTATCTTAGTTTAGAAGTAGAAACACAACCAAGTTAAAGTAATAGCTTGAGAATCTGAATATTTGAATATTTGCTAAAAATTAACTTACTGTGACCCTTCTATAAGCCAACTAGAATGACCCAGTGTTGTAACAGTCAATATTGCTTTATCTGACACAGAGTGACTTAATGATTGAACAATAGTAGCATTTGAATTTTCCAATCTCCATATATTTGTCTTAACTGATGCTACAATAATGTATTTGATTGTTGAATCCTGTGTGATAAAGTAGTTTGTTTTAAAATGAGTAAAGTTTTAAAAACAATAAAAGGCATTTTTATGCATCAACTAAAATTGTATTCAAAAAAATTGTGTTTCAGTTTGGAGTAGGTACTTTACCTTATAGGCTAATAAAACTTAAATTGTTGATAGTATATTAGAAATGTCCTCACCTGGTTGTGTGGCACAATCTTAATACCTGAAGCTTTATTGACTTGTTTTAACTTCGTCCTCATAGATACATTGTATGTGTGCTTCATTGTCGACATTCCAAGGTCCCATTCAGTAACATGACTGTCAACAGAACAACTGAAAAGGCCATACTTTCGATGCCAGTCCAAGGATTGAATTTTTTTCGTTTGTTTCTCATTTTCTAATACAGTTTCAACTTTAGCTAGACTGACGGAGTATAAAAGTATCTTTCCATAGATTGTACCTAATGCAACACATTGTGAAGATTGTCCAGATATGGATTTTCTACCACCTTTTTTGGGACTCTGCAAAGGTTATGTTATTGTTTACATCAAATATTAAGAAGAACCTAAAATATAAGCCACGTCCTGAAGAAATATATCACAAGCTTGGATAATACATAAAGCTTTGAACTAGTGAACAGTTTTAAAGACACTTTCATAGTAAAAACCACGTGTTGTTGACTTACCGAGTTGTAATTTACTTCCACCCACTGTAAACAAGTAGGTGGAGCCTTTAAATGAAAATCTGGAGTATATTCCTGTTTCAATACATTTGTTTCTGTATCCCATATTCTTAGTCTACCATCATTAGTAATTAATGAAAAATATTTTCCATCTTCAGAAAACGCGGCCTCTGCCATCTTTAACTTCTAGAATTTAAATTTTGACTTTGATTAATGTCTAATGATTATAAACTGACATAACCGAGCAGCTACAGCTACAACATGTCACAAGTATAAACGTCAGTATGAACTCTCTTTTTTCACTGTATATGTGTTATCTAATCTAATTTCTTCAGTATTTTTTTAGGCAAAGTCATTTAAAAAAGCTAGTGAATTTTAATGTATATAATAAAGTTATTGATACGATTTTTGTTACTGGTAATTTAATCTTTACTTCCACAGATATTTAAAAAACCTAACCACCAATGAAATTAGGGATACACTCCATCACGATCGAAATTCTTTATTTCTATTGGTGGTTATTCATTTAGTGATGCCATACAACGATATTGGAACGAGGGTGATGAAAATAAAATTAAAAAGAAAACATTCCTTTTTGTATTCGTATTGTGTGTTGTCGCCTGCGGTTCCGTCATCCGTGTCTATTCGCGATCAAGGCGATTCGCGTACGACTAACGAATGTAGATTTTAGATTTATTTATTTTATAGTATCACGCTCTCGTTCCACTTTTCGTTATTATTTAGTTTTATTATTCTAAAATGTGCTGTGCTCTTTGGAAATTTTATATGTGAAACAAAGGCTGTGAGTGTCGAAACGAAAGCAAACGTTGATTATTATGATGTCACTGGTATTAAATCCTTGAATAATGAGTGTTAGTGTTGAAGACGTTCCAAGTCCTGTATCTGAAGGGCAGAGTAGCGTTTTAGAAGTGGGTGAGAAAGAAAGTGAAGTGACTTCAAACGAAAATGTTGAGGAAGGTCAGTGTTCAGAACCATCAACACCTAAACCTCATCCAATGGCGTTCACAGTTGATTTCGGTGAAACGAAACGATTTGATAATCGTAGACTTGAAGAATTAGCGAAAAAATCTCAAGCTCGGCATCAGAGGGTCCAATCTATGTCTGCTAGTGTGCCTAAACCAAGCCCCATATCACAAAGAATGTCCATGAGCGCTAAGCTACCGCGTAAGGCACAAGGCTACAATTCTGAAGGTTATTTTTCCTCTGACCAAGAAGATGGTCTGTCTACATCTGTTAAGCTTCGAGGCAGTCCATTAGCACACACAGAGCATCCAATACACAGACAAGTTAAATCACCCGTTGAATTCCAGCCAAAACGTACGTCCAAAAGTCCAATAGTAGATAGTATCATGTCGAGAAGTGAAAACTTTACTACTCGGCCTACATTAAACTTACCGCTCAAAAACAGTTCCTACAGAGACGTCCAAAAAAGCCCCAGCTACAATAATTTGAACTTTAGGCATCCTATGTCCGATATATTAGATCAAAGTCCAGATGGAGTAATGCTTGTTGATATTTCAAGTCCTGAATTAGATATCTTAACACCAGATAATGGTTTATCAACACCAGAACTCTCCAAAAGCCCAGTGTCTCATAAGTTTCGAGCATCTTCCGAAACCCCTGATCTGTTTAAAAAGTGTCCACCTAAACCGCAGGTATTGTTTATTGATGATGACGTTGATAGGCAGTCAAATAATTCTTCTACTGGTACCTACACAATAGAAGGTGATAACTATACCGAGGAGCAAAAAGCAAGAATGAGTATAGATAGAACTTTTGGAACTGATCTCTTCCAAAAAACCATATGTGAAACTTTAACTCGGAAAAACTTAGAAAATGACCCAGAACTTATATTTGATTTCGTCAATCCTATTATTACTAGTGAACCAAGACAAGATTGTCTTCGTAATGCATTACCCCTGACCAAGAAAGAGTCCCTTAGTAAAGTGTCAAAAGACAAAAAAAATGTCTTGGAAATATCTTGTTGCTATGAATCTCCATCTGAAAGTGACTTAGCAGCTCAAACATCAAAACAAATTAAGTCAACACGAAGCTATTTAGAGAAAATAAAAAACAGAGTAAGAACAATAACCGATAAGTCATTTTCAAAGTCCCCACCAAAATATAGTGATGGAGATGTTGGTATGTTTACTTCTGTTACAACATCTGGTGTACTGAGTTCAAAGTGTCCTATTAATCTAGAAATTCCTGCAAGAAGGCGTTGTAGTCTTACAAAATCAGAAATCGATAAAACTGACTACATTCATAGGCTATCAAGAGAATCATCTGTGCCCGTCTCTTTACCAAGCGCAAAAAATGTGCTTGAAGATGCAAAATTCGAAAGTACCGCTTTAAGAAATGCTCAAAAAGCAATGAGGGATGAGAATCCAGATTTAACTCCCGAGGAAATTGTGAATAGATTATCATATTTAAGTCTGAATAGGTGTAAAGGTGACAAAACTTGGATACAGCATTGGGCAGATAGTGTTCAAAACTACAATACAAATGCGTTAGGTAAGGAGGCAGGGGATTTAAATACTACCTTCATGGTACAAGACCGGCCTCCGATCAGTCCTAGGCTGCATCCTACCAAACGTAAGTACAACAGAATAATGTTTAAATGTTTCTTTAGTTTTAGCCATATTTCAAAGTTATTGTGTACTAAAAATTATTTATTATATACTTTATGATTGCGATACGTAGTTTTTGTCTTGCTAATTTTTGAAGGTTGCTTATTATGACCCGATTTGGAAGGAAAATGTTTTTTCACAGAAATGTAGCCACATGTTAGGCTAAAGATATAACAAATGAGGAATTATGTCATTAGAATGACAATCTGGGCATTTAAAAAACCCTGAAGGTTTTTAGATTTTTCAAAATCTTAGCTTAGTTAGACTAAAAAATATTTTCTATTTAAATTGAAACCGTTATATCCATGGTGAAATTTATTTCTATAAATGATTAATTTTCAGCCCGCAGCCCGCATGATGGCACTCCCACAAAGATACCAAGCCCTGTTGGGACTCTGTTACACCGCAGGACACCAGTAAGTAAACGCTTTTATTTTGCATTTATCCGAACATCGTATTATTTTAATAGATTATTGATATGGGCCTGTGTTGTAGATATTTCATTCCGATTTGTTTAAAATCAAATGTGTTTTATTCTTCGAGATTAATCCCAGTACTTTTTAACGTAAATAATTAATGTCGCGTACTAACGTACCAAAGTTATAGGTTAAGTCTTATGATTTTCAATGTTCGGCCTTCTTCGAATGTATCTTATATATTTAAAAAGCCTTTAATATAATTTATTTATGTTATTAATATAATTAATTACAATTAATATAATTATATAATATTATTAATATAATTTAGTACAACTGTTTTGCCTAATTTGAAATATAACATTTTAAGTGTAGAACTGAAGGATTTCGTAACAATTTACAAGGTCTTCATTTATATTTTCAAACAACTTTATTTCGTTTCCGGCAAATATTTGTTTGCGTTAAATAATTAATTTAATGTGAAAGTAAGTCGTGGTTTACTTTGCTAATTCAGTTAGGTGTTGTTTTTTAGGTTAAGTCTGTTAGCATTAGCGTGGTATGAAACCTAATGAGTGCCAATTACTAGTGCCAAAAAAAATATTGCCTCATAATTATTTCACTGTTATGGTTTCTTACCGTGGATGATTAGAAATAATTATCACTTATATGTATGTTTAATACAAGCGTCTGCTATTAATTTAAAAATAAATAGAACCTTGAAACAGTAAAATTATTAAAGCCTTTGTTTCGCAGACTGGAGACGGATTATACTTTAAGATTCATTTTGTATTTTAATTATCCCTAAGGAATTCATGAGTTTTCGTATTTTAATAAACATATGCTATTGAAATATAGAAAAAAAAAACAGTAAAGAAATCGTGCTCCCACTTAAAATGCCGGCGAGTGGAGATAGTGCGTCCATGACCCAATTGATAAATTGTGTCGACACAAAATATCGTGCTGTCACATTTTAGTATTAAAAAGTTTTTAATCGGCACGGAAATGTGTATCAATTAGTTAAAAGTAATATTTTTATTTTTTTAGAAATTCAAACCAATGAAAATATGGTAACGGTTAGTGAATAATCAATTCTTAAATATTATTCGACAATCGACACGAATCATTTAGGTAACAACAGGTTGACGTTGACAGATTGTATGCCACCATGTTTTTTTGGCGGCAAACACTGTTAATATTCAATGAGTAGACCGTCGGATCTTGTCATAAGTTATTTAAAATAAATGTTTTTCGCATAAATAAAAGACTATTTCGCATAAGTAACTTCCGAGTTAGATTATACTAGGTTTTTTTAGGACATAAATAACTTAGCATAATGTTTTAGATCGTCGCTGATGTGAAGAATTTAAAAATGTTCACAATGTTTGTGCCATTAAACCAAGAATAGTTTTACGTGTTTATTTTTGTCTCTTATTCTTTCGAATAAATTCTTTGATCTCGTTATTATTGCGTTTCTCTGTAGCATTGGGTAGATATAAATAGAAAAGACTATGATGTTTTATTGTAACTAAAGTTTCATATCTTGTCAATTTGTGTTGACTCTGTGGTGAAGAGACTGAACATGCTTTTCTGCAGTAAGAAATACCACGTGCACTAATAGAGATCCGGATAAATTTATGAGTCTATTTAAATAGGTCTGTGGCAAAATTTTTCGCAAGCACAACCACTTCCTTGACCGAATGAGCAAGGGATTGCATTCACATATAGAAAATGCTGTCGGTGCAGGTTTGTCAACCCTGATATGAAATGAAGATTCACTATAGGATAACAGAATGGTTTTAATTGGTCCAGCCTTACGAAATAATTAATCGACTATTATTGCCTGTATAGTTTTTAATATGGACAGGCTATAAATAGCTTACAATAGCCCTTACCGACCGTGTATGAAATGTGTCTTGATTATTATTGTAATATAAACGCTTTACCTACCACAGACTACATTCGATATTTGTGAAACAAATTTAGAAATCGAATATTTAATACATAATATTCTATTTTTAAACTGGCATATATTCGAAATAAAATCGGATACACTTATTAATTTTAAATAAAAAATAAATCTCGTATTAAAGGCTAATGTAGGGCGACTCTTAATGACGCATCAATCAAGTGGCAGTGACAGCAAAACTGACGGTTTGCATAAAACCTTGATGCAAGTGCCTAGTATATATGTAATAATGTAGATTAGTTACAATAGTTTTTGTATGACTAAATTGGCAGTGATGAGATGGGCGTTGTATTTGGAATTTAATATAATATTGTACCATGCCAATGTATATCAGAACCAAAACGTTTCGAAGATAGAGACATCAGATGAGCCTCAAAACACATAAGAGGCATTTTAAAGTAAATGATAATGAAATTATAAAATTGATCTAAGCCATTTAAAACTATTAGGAGTTTCACCTTTACGGTAAATGGTCAGTTAGTTACTGGCTGTTAGGAGCTGTTGGATCAGTTTTTGAACAGTTTATTCGATATTCTAGTGTTGAACACTCCCGCATGGACCGTTGTATTGTGAACATCTTTTCCTAATTTATATTATGTATTTATCGTTTTCCATTGGTGTTTTTTTTGTGCTCTGCCAAAATAACCCAAACAAAAAAAGATTCATTCTGTAAAAATCCTTGCTTTGAACGAAAACGATGGACAAAGCCAACATGATTTAAGAAATAAATGTGATTTAGGTATCGCGATTCGTATTTATGTATGTGAACATAAAGTTGATGAACACTATTCGCGATGTTTAACAAAAGCATTACTGTTCTATTTTTCATTGACCTTGCTCTAATATAATGTTATGGTCGAGCCAAATCATCCGTCGGCCGGATTTGGTGAGTTCGGGGTTTATAGATTTTATCTGTATAGTGTCTTTGGCTGATGACTGGTTAACATTAAGAATTTTGTTGAGAAATACCTAAATAATGCTTTATTTTTATTTATTTACAAACCCTAATTTTTAATAATTCTTCAGATAATTGTTTATTTATCAGAACTATATGAAGGTAGAGTAAAATTTTAAAGATAAGGTTAAATTTGAGGTTTCCTCTTTTAAAAAAGTTTGTATGCTTCAAAATAGTAGCTGGACTGTATTTGTAATGAGTCTTTTTGTAGGCAACGTAAAGGGTTCATGAAGATTGTATTTTTGGAGTTTAGAAGTGTTGTAGGTAGGTCTATGTTTGTACATAGATTATATATATTTAGATAAGCACACAGATCATAGACAGTTATGCTCATTACACAAATGTTGACCTTACCGGGGATCGAACACGGGACCGTGACGATTCGAAGCGTCGAATAATTTTCGATTTAAAGTTCCCTAATCTTGATTTCATTTTTACATTTATATATTTAGCAAAATCGGGAGTTACTTTGCGTAAGTAGACCAATTTATCAGAGAATATTTCGCGAAAAGACCCTCATACAATGATGTTTCGCCCCTTTTGTTACCTCGTCGGTTTGTCTTTAAAAAAAACGCCTTTTCATGAAAGATTTTTATTATACTTTATTATTATAATTACAATAACTAATTATCACTACTTTCACCACTTACTTATATACACTGACAGAAATTCCACGTCGCGAGTTTCAATATACAGATTCAAAATGTAAAATAATTAATGGACTATATATATATATATAAGCGTATATTGATCGTCAATAATTGCAGGGTTCAGCAATATATGCATAAAAACCGTATGTACAGTGTCCGTATGTACAACGGACTGTTCGTAGAGGCAATAATATCCTAAGATGTGAGAATAGAGTGTCATAGTAAAAGTGAAAAGTATGTTCCACTCTGAATACATACTCTCTTGCATAATTATCTTAATCTAACTACCGTTGAGAGCGTATTGTCTGATTCATTGATGCTATCTTAAAATTAAGCACCTTTGAGATGACAAATTTTCTTGAAGCATACTAAGTTTTTAGAAAAAACGATTAAAACAATAGATTTATGTGAATAAAAGCCGGTCAGTGCGAGTTCCGTTACACGTAACGTGTGGGAGCCCTTCAATATTAATTTTATTCTGTTTTTATAGATCAGTGTTTTTCAACCTTTTTCATGATGCGGACCCCCCCTGTATATAAAAAATTCGCGACCCCCTGATAAAAAATATTTCGCGACCCCCTTGACCTTCGGTTTTTTATCATGTATGTCTTTAATTTTGTTTTTTTCACTAAAGTACCCATTTTTTTCGACCCCTGGCGACCCCCCTACAGAAGCTTCGCGACCCCCCAGGGGGTCGCGACCCACAGGTTGAAAAACAATGTTATAGATTATTCGTTCCGTTACACGTAATGTATGGGAGCCCTTAAATATTATTTTTAATCTGTTCTTATAGATTATCTGTGGAATTTTTTTGACTGTGCATAGACGAATAGCGGGAACTCGGCTTTGGGTGCGTAAGTAGACTTTCAACGGTTATACAGAATCTAGATTAATTTGGTTCACGCTCGTGAGTCACAAAGCCCCGTTGGAAATTGTAATACGCTCTCAGTTTGACAGGTGAATCACGAGTAGTATAATTTGCTTTTTTTAACTTCGTAATAATAGAAGAATATCGTATTGCAAATCATTTTATATGGTTTTGCTAAACAAAATTCAGTGTTTTATTAATTTATACCTGACATCATCAAGTAGGTGTATAAACAAACGGTGTATGATTCAGTACTCAAAGTATTTATTACGTAATGCTAAAAGATTTCCAAATATTTTCTTACGACCTTTAGTACGGTCTCCAATACATTCATATAAGTGCGAATTCGTCCCTTTCTGGCAAATTGTGTTAACGCTGCGTTGAAAAGAGATGGAGTGAATATTGACAGGTTAGGTTTGGTTTATCAAATGGCGCCGTTACCATGGTTACGACTGACCGCGCCGGTGGCGACTGTTGAGCTTCATCATGAGTTTCGTAGTTAGATCATTAAGCTAGCACGTGCGTCAAATATTGACACTTATATAAATGTGGCGATGCAAATTTTTAAACAAGCGACAAGAACAGGCTCAAAGACAGTAACCAGAGAAATGTTAAACTAATATTAAAAAATAATTTAATTTGAATTAAGTTTTAATGGTGGAAGAAGAGGAGCGCTAAATTTCCTCTCAAAGTAGAGTTCACATTCATCCCTTGTTAAATACACTAGCATTTCTAATGTTAGGGGGTTTATAAGTTAGCTACAACACTGATGTGGGCGTTGCGTGGGTTTTAACTTGACACTTCCTTGTTATGAAGATATTTAATATGCATAAAAGCAAACGATAACATTTTTAGAATAATTACAAAGAATTTTACAATATTTATATATATTACTACTAGCTGATGCCCGCGTCTTTGTCTGCAGAGGACTTTGATTTACACTAAGTAAGAAGTGGTTGGCCATGCTAACACCAAAAATTAAAAGAGTAGAAATAATTGATTTCGTTTACTACAAAGCATAGGTAAGCGTTTAGTCTAAACAGAGCTTCCATAATAATTGTAGTTAAAGTAATATTCATTTTTATTCATTCCCCTGACCAAGGAACTGTATATTTTTTTATTAATACATCAAATCAGTATGGTATGAGTAGGAAAAGAATACTTAAACTTCGTATTGACTTGTCAGCGAGAGAGAGGTTTCCGCCAGTTGATAATTCAAATGTTATAGTTGCAATGGTTTCCCTGTGAATATGATATAACCATATAAAATTTAATTGTCTATAAATAATGTCGCACCAACTTTCGCGCAAAGTAATTTAAGATTTCTAACGATTACGTATGATTGTTGAGCTTTAGTGTTTTGAAAAATATTTATAATTTAATATAAAGATTATAGTAAATGTTGCTTTTTTACTAATGTAGACATTTTTGTATTAATGTAGACAAATGTAGACGTTAAAGAAATTTACGAATGTACAGTTTTTTCGTCTTTGTTTATTTTATGATTGTGTACGTCTTATAATTCTAAATAAACAAACGAAAGTGTTACTTTGAAAATGGGAACGGAAAAAACACCGCCATGTTTATTATAATTATAAGGTAAACATTAAAGCACAAACAATAGAAGTGCAATCTGGCGGAAGCCATCCCGCGAGATATGAGCTGGGTCAATGCTCTATGATCTATGACTAAGCGATGTTTTTACGCGGTAATGGAGCTGTAATTTATGGTGTTCCATGTTTGAAATGAAATTGACATGTGTGAGAAATACGTTGCATTTGACCACAGATGTGGCAATTAAAATGCTATGAATGTTTCGATAATAATATTGAAACGCAAGTAATGGTATTAAAGTTATACTATTTTTGAACAAGGCTTGTCAAGTGTCGGTACGGATCTTAAGAGATGTTTACCGAGCCGTTTCGTTATACGTAAATTCACATTTATACAAAAATCTTTTTCTACATTTGCTGGTTTTTCTAAATTAAATTGAAATGTTCGCGCGAAACGGTTGACCTTTAGGTTTGAGGTCAAGATCCCTTTAGCACCACTGCGTAGATAAGTTTAATTATGTTATAATATACCTACGTATTTAAATATCTTTTAACAAAATGCGCAAACAAATTTTTATATAAATTGCAATAGATAATCTAATAAAGACTAAAGCAAATCCTATGTCGTAAAAATTTCCTTGCTTGGACAACGGCACGATTTGCGTGACACGAAACGAATCGACGTCGATTACTTCATTTGGTTACAAAAGCGATTTGCATACACATACAATGAATTGTAATACGCGTTTATTTTCGTCCATGGCAACTCTATGTATAGTTCTGTGGTTCCACCGTTTGGCATATTCTATTTGTCAATTTTAAATTTCGTACGTTAGACTCAACAACGGAAATAGGAATATTTGCAATCCATTAGTTTTGTCTCTTTCTATCTACGCTGTGATCTCATCACTGTGGTCGAAGTGAAATGACAAATAATGACCGCGTTTAGCTGTACCTTCTTTTATTTATTGTACCCAAATATTTTTTCGCAAACGTCACGATGAAAATATTAAAAAATGGTAATAGGATAAAGCACGCTACACATTATAAGACAATAGTATATTTGTGGTTTCTTGTTTTTGCTTTTACATATAATGTACCTTTATATGCCGTAGGAAAGAAAGGCAAACACAGACGTCAGTCATTTGCCAAACTATAAACAAAAGTAATATTAACATATTTAACTACTACAAATATTCGGAGAAATTTCCAGATTAAACAGGATATATCGGGCTTGTTGTGCCTGTGTACACGAATGTTCTAATTCTAAATACGAACTGGAGTGTAAATGTCAAAAGTGCGCGGCAATTGGAACGTTGTTTACTTCGAAAATAGTGGTTGGTAACCATGGTAACCATGGTAAATCCAGTATTTAATGAAGCCTGTATATGTCAATTGTCAATAAGTTATATAAATTAGCATTCATTTTATTTAAATATATAAAATTCAAAAAAGTTACTTGGGGCGAGCACTGAATTGTTCCTTTGCAATTATTATGTGTACTTAGAAGTTTTATTATGATTAACGGATCACTGGTATCTGGTTGTAGTAAATCTGTTAAGCTCTGGCCATCGTTAAAGTTTTTATTGCTAATAAAACATATTAAATAGACTTGAATCTTTTAATAGGTTTCCAATAGAGTAAAACGAGCAGGGAATCACACAAGATCATTAAGAATTATCTGAATAAGAGTCAATTTTCTCTGGTTTGAAATAGAACGAGAAAATTCAATTTCAAAAATGAAAAAACTAGGGCATACTTGAATATTTAACGTCACGACTAGATCTAACAGATTATATAAATATTCAACATGTCTCTCTCCTTACTATTCTCTGCAAAAGTCTATTGTCTCTGGCACTCTATACTGAGTTTATATAATTACTTTTTTTTCTGCACGATATAAAATGCCGTTCTAATCCTAATGAATAATGTAATATAGTTTTGTAATCTACGTTTACTGAGATGACAATTAGATTATGCACAGCTCAATGGATCAATTTCACGGTGTTTTGCTGTCGAAAGAGTTCTGTGGTAATACCATAGATGCAAAATCTCTTATAGTTACCAGCCTCCTGTATCTTGATGATATGCTATGTTGATGCGAAGATAACCGAATTTAATATTCTACATTGAAAATTGTAACGCATTTTTGTTGGTCTGTTAATCCTGATGTAGAAATCGATACTGCGATGCAGGCTTGGATAGGCTCCAAATGCTAGACAGCATCGTGTTTATAAAAAAATGCGTCGAATAACGACGTGTTTTTTTGGTCACAAATTATATTAAAACAGGATATTTATTGTATAACTAGCTGTACCAGCGACTTCGTCCGCATGGATTAGGTATAACAACTTAAAAATACTTATTTTAGAAAACATGTACGGTCTACGTCACTAACTAAATAAATACAAATGTACTTTATTTATCTTATTATTTATATAATTTTCTAACACAAACGGTTTTGACGCTAAGAGAGAAAAGGGGAAAGGGGGGGGGGGGCCCTAAAGGGGGGGGGGGGACCCAAAAAAAAAAAGCCCAAGGGACTCCTTATTAAATCAGCTACCAAACAAAAAAAGTCCCGTCAAAATCGGTCCAGCCATTCCAGAGATTAGCCGGAACAAACAGACAGACAGACAGATAGACAAAAATTTTAAAAAATGTCATTTTGGTGTATGTATCGTATATATATTCATATGCATGTAGTAAAAAACGGTTATTTCAATATTAACACACTCCTTTTATATTTTCTTTGCTGGTCAACTCCTAAAATATCAAACAACAAATTAAAAGGTACAGGTATATTTAAGGTCCTTATTCTTAAAGGATTAAGTGATTTGAAATATATATAACACCCATTAAGACCATTATCGATAAAAACATTTTTCATGATACCAATCATTTTGATAGAAAGAGGCGAAAGATACGTTAAAAGAGTGCAACGATACCCTTGCAGTTTGACACACTGAAGATCTATGCTACAACTGTAACATAATTGATTCTAAGATGTATAAAATAAGAAGCTAGATAGAGTTAGAGATATAGAGAGAATAGAGAATAAATAGAATAACAGAGTTATAGAGAGAATAGAGAAGATAAATTTCACTCGTTTTCACAACATTTAGTAATGTGGCTTTAATAAATGAACGATAAATGAATCCACCACAAAACGATTCCTAAATTTGTAATTAAATAGATTCTGATTATATAGATTCTCATGTTAGATTCTGATGTTTTACGTTTATGGCAACTGGTAACAATCGCAAATACAACAAGCTTTAAGCACTCTGTCTCTTTTTATCACAGAGTAAACGCAATTAGTGAGAAGAGTCAAACAGGATGTATCGTTTGAGGCGAGAAATATCTTTGTCTATATCACTTGAAATTGTGTAATTGGCATTTGGATGAGACTAAATTGCATAATCATAGAACCTGTTTTCAAATGGCAGACTAACCTTCAAAATTTATTATTAACGATTAGGATATTTATCGTGTTTTCGTTCGCCATAATGTTTTATATTAGCATTTTATAGCAATATTTGGTTGTTGCCTAGTTTTATTGATTTTTCATATGGTATAACAGGTGTTTAATACTTCAGATGTTTCTAATGACGTATTAAGAAAAAATACAGTTTCTCTGTTAATCGAAAGTATACGGTTTAATATAAAATTCATTTGTTAAGATTTGATGAACTTCCATCTGTTGTAGTTACTCAGTTGTTATTATATTACATTATCGGACATACCAGATAGGTGGGACCGAGCGTGATCCGCGTAAGTCCGGGTACTTGTAAAGACTTTGTAGTTTGTTTAATTGGGACTGGAGACTAATTTTTTGTTGATTCTGCTCCATGGCAATCTGTTTATAAGCCACTTTCTTGACTCTTTCATCTGGTAAATGTTATCATCGAGAGTCGTTATCATTAGAAAATTAGAATATTACTTCCTAAAAACTCCCTATAATGATTTATTGTAAGAATCTTCTACTTTAGTTTGGGATGTCATTTATCTTAAGTAACTTAAGAGAAATGGAGACTGATTAAAACAATAATTTAATTAGTATCTAATTCTAGATAATATGACAAACTATATCAATAGAATGTATAAAATCAATACGAAGTTATTTTGATGTAGAAGGTTTCATAAATTGTAGCAAAAACAAGTCAATGACTTTTCTTCTCCCGTAATATCTCCACGTAGCATCCTAGTAATTTTTTTACTCCATGTTTTGTAACAAAAATGCGCTCTTCGGAGTATATGCTTTACAAAATTGTTAACCCTTTTTCAATCGACCTGAGGGCTTCTGTCAAATTTCCAACTGTCATTTGATCTTCTAATTGAACTGAACTTCTAATTGAGGATCCAAAGAATCATTATTATCAATTTCTTCCCCTTTTTCACGCATCGTGATGGGCTCATCATTGTGTGAATCCAACAGCTCTTGAATATCATCACTGTCTTCTTAATTTATTTGTCGACAAAGTTCGACAACGTCTTGACTGCGCGGCGTTCAAACAAAAAACGAACGACGAGAAACTTAAATCGCGTAACTCCGAATTCGCTTAAGTCGAGGTATTTGTACATTAGTTAGTTGCATACCAATGATTCTTTGGGATGTGAATTAATCGGATAGGATGGCAGGGCGTGAACAGTTACTAATAAAAACAGTCGACTTGATTTTTAATTTTTAAACAGTACATTTTGCACAAGTAATTACACAAAATAAAAAGTTTTACATACAATTATCTTGAGAAAAACATGGCTGCCCTTCAAGAGACTGGCGGGAAAAATATCTCTAGTGACAACTCCACAGAATAAACACGTGGCATTACGAAATGAGTTTCCTCAGAATAATAGAACTAATATTTACATTATGTACGTATCTTGTATGATAGATGCATCATGTGTGAAAATTCCAACTGCTAATTTAATACGGTTCATAAGAAGTATGGATAGTGAAGTAAAGGTTCTATGAATACGTCTGGGCGTAGACAATTAATGCCACAAGTGTATCTGTCACGGTGCGACGCCCTTTCGTAGACAATAGAGGAATTGGTGAGCACCCGTCGTGACTGTCAGTTCGTGATGTGACGCAATGAATACACCCTACTTAATATTAAAATTTAATCGTAATTAATTGTTTAATTTCTGTCGCGTTTCATCGCTATGTGGAACTAATAGAGCTATTTCCGAACCGAATACTATTTAAGGACTAAGAAACGATTGTATTATCGTCTTAAAGGTATCAATGCAGTTGTGAGGGTCCTATTTTATAAGAAAAAGTATTTAATGTTAACTTAAAATTGATTGAGTTCGTAAGATTTTGTCTCTGGAAAATAAGTCATCTTCGAAGAGGCTTTCATTAAAATTGGTTCAGTAGTTGTCGAGATATATATAGTAGTGGAGTATATCTTATTGTATGTATTTTGGTCTATTTCGACTTAAATCATTTTGAAAGTTCAGAAATCTTTACGAGATATGTATGATGAATTTTATTAAATAGTCTTTCATTAAAATCAGTGAAGTGATTTTCGAGATATGTGAGGTGTCCAGTAAATAAATAGTCAAAAGTCTAGTACTTAATACAAGCATAGAAAACTATCTATCTATAAATATATCAATTATGTAATATTAATATTTGTTCAATAAAATGTTAATTAAAATATATTATATGTTAAATGCAAACTGATGGACGAGACAAGCATATTTAAATGTAAATTATACAGATATTTCTATAAATATACAGGGCTGCCAAATATAAGATTTTATGAGATCACATTCGTTTCTACAAAACTACCTCGTATGTTTTTACATCCAACATATATAAAAACATGTGTGATTTTGATTCTGAGGAGAATTTTTACCTTTATATTATTACCATATTTCATTTGTGAGTTAATTGTCACTGTCAGTAACCTATCGAGCAACTGTCAAACAAAGAAAAACGGTAGACTACCGTGACCACGCACGCTGAAAAGCACGCGAAACGTCGGAAAAAATTAAAATAATGTAATGTATTTAAATTTTGTAAAATACATAACTTAATCCGTTAACAAAGTGTTTTTCTTTAAATGAGTAATGTCAATAAAAGATGCTTTTGTTCAGGTTAATTGTCAAATAGTGTTTTGACGTATCCATGTCAAATGATGTTTATTGTGTGATTTCAACGATGGATAGCCCTAGTGTTATAATGTGTTTTGCAAAGGACATGCGGTCTGTGGTTTTCCATAGATTGTATTGTGCAATTTGAGTAGGTCGTTATGATATCTTCGTAGGTACAATATTAATTACGCTGGAGTCGTGTACAGTCCTAACTAGTATATTTATATATCTATACTAGCTGATCCGGCAAATGTTGTTTTGTCATACTGTGATTTCAATTTTCAATTAATAAATAAAAAATAAGGGTTGATCGTAGAAGGATGAAAATTTAGGATTGTATCATAAAAAAATTTAAACTAAAAATTTTGTCAAAAAAAAAATAGGGATGGACTACCTACATTTAGGGGGATGAAAACTAGATGTTGGCCGATTCTCAGACCTACTCAATACGCTCACAAAGTTTCATGAGAATCGGCCAAGCCGTTTCGGAGGAGTTCAAGTTCGTAGCTCGTGACACGAGAATTTTATATATTAGATGTATTTGGTACAGACATATCAATTGGTTGTTTCTTGTTCTACATATCTTGGTCGTGCAAATTCGCATAAGAAAAAATCTCAAGCGGATCATTATAATGTTTGTTGATTAGTGAATTTATCATGTTACTTTTAATAAAAGTGCAAATGAATATAAAGAGAACCTTTTTATTTTAAACAAACACTTTTTTATTAAGTACAAACTTTATTATATGAATATGTATAAATCTGTATAAAAGTAATGGATAAAAGGAAGTGTAGAGTTTCGCTTTCTCCTATTACTTGGCCACCTGTCGGTGATGTCATATCCGCTCTTCATGGGGTAATGATAAACTTGTTTGAACGCCATTGTCATTTTTAAATACAACTAACCGTGGGATCGTAGTGACTAATAAAAAAATTATTAAAAACCAAATATAGATATAAAGTATTTAATACAAGAATAGAAGTAATAAAAGTATGGATTATTATTACCAAATCTGCATTTGAAACAAATTATCAATTCCTATTGTAGTTTTGGTTTTGTTATAATGACAGACACGAAAGATATGTACGTACGTACGTACGTTATACGTACATGGCGTACGTTAGAATAGCTCGCAGATAACTTCGCGGATGTCTTCCTATCCACTTGATTTACACAATTCAGAATATATAGCCTTTGTGTTATTCTGATGTATATCTGTATTGAAATCATTAGTTTTTACGTGAAATACAAACGTTCGCGTTCATAATTTTAGTAGCATCATGCATATTTTTAAACCAAATACTGTTTGTTATATACATATAGCCATTGAAATGGCTAGACTATGAGGATAGAGAAAGAGTTTGAGTTAGTTATTAGGAACCTCTTTACCCCCATTCCCCCTCTTCCCACCTCCACCACCTTTTCCCAGTTGCAAAAACGACGTCTCGGGCTTGGTAAGGACGATCTGCAATGAGGCAAGGCATTACGAACTTGTTCCAAGTACACAGTGAATCAGCTCTGTAACCTTCATGTTACATATTAGGTAATGCTGAACTTGGAACACTCGGCTTTATGTCGATGCAATTCTTTTTGCTTCTTCTGCGATCTCGCAATAGAACTGTTATTTATTATTTATTTTATATTCGACTTAGGTTATTAAAGACGGTACCGCCTTTTCGGCCCGTCTGTCAAAACCGTATGAGTTTAAAGATAACATCACAGATTATATTGTTTAATAAAAATATTATTGCACACATAAAAATATGAAAGATATTGTATAGTAAAGACTTAAAAAAAAAAAAAAAACCTTATTAAGAACTTATAATTAATGTCTGTGTAAAAGGGCGGTCTGATAGCTACGATAGCTAGTTCTTCCAGACAATTAATTGTTTCTGTTGCAAATAAAAACATGAGAGGTTATATTGGTGGCGATTCTTATGGGTACACACTCTAAACTAAAGATCTCTAAATTTAACTTTCAAACAGTTTTAGGAGCGTAACCTATTCTGTACATCTCTAAATTGATAGCAATAAGGTGTAAATTGTCAATGTAGAAATATATAGAATAGGTTACACACGTTTTACAGGTCTAAACCTAAATTTATATATTTTTGTTTTAGAGGTATACTTCAGACATCGCCACCATTTTTTCTGTTGCAAATACTATAATAGGGGTATGCTCATATATACATAACTTTCGTTTTGTTTTTGCTTGTATAACGGAAGCATTCGTGCGAGATTAACTTTAAAATGTCAGCGTTTTTAAATAATGGAATCCGAAACAGCAAAGGGATAATCGAATATTGAATAAGCTATATAGTATAGTATTTTATATTAGCCCCCTAAAGAAACAGAGAAGAAGATAGAGATGTGTTCTTTTATTATCTAGCTGCTTAACTCCTAGTAACTAGGTTTTGTAGATTTATTTAGTTCTTAAATCTATAGACGACTCCTAAATAATTGAGACGTCTTAATAGAGTTTGGATTGCTATAAAACAGAGGTAAATTTGATTTAAAAACCACAATCGAATGAATTATTAGGACTACAGCGTCTGCATAATCTAAAATAAACTCGTAAATAGGAAGTATAAAATACCTTTTATGTCACATTCCGAATATGTAGAAGTAAACCGGCTCGCAAAAGGTCCTGCTAGTCAAGTTCAATATACCAAATATGGAGTCAATGAGTCAGTCCGTTACGTAATCTTGTATCTTTGCTCAGAAGCGTATAAAAGGTCTATATTCACTTAATCAACTTTAATATTGTGTTTTATTTACATAGCTATTACTCATTTAAAGAAAAATTTAACGGATTAAGCTGTGTATTTTTAAGGTAGACACCGTGACCATGCACACCATAAAGTACGCGTAACGTCGGGAAAGTTTTAAAATAATGTAAATTAAATTTAAATTTTGTAAAAATACATAGTTAAAAGTGCTTTTCTTTTAATCGACTCTTTCTCATTGTTAACGTATTTGAAACCTATTAGTTCCTCCAACACATTGTTTTTCAACCTGTGGGTTTGTAGGGGGGTCGCCAGAGGTCGAAAAAATAGGGTACTTTAGTAAAAAAAACAATAGAGACAATTACTATTGTTAATAGTAATACTGTAACATACATACATGATAAAAAACCGAAGGGTCAGAGGGGGTCGCGAACTATTTATACCAGGGGGGTCGCATCATGAAAAAGGTTGAAAAACAATGCTCCAACATATACGATCTGTATGAAATTGGCCGTAACAATAAAATGTCCCCAAGAATGCGGTTAGCAAGGTTAGTGAAAGCTGACATTGTTCTAGTATGGCTCGATTTAGCGGCGTTGTTACTGGTTCCCATTGACACGTATTTAATATAATTATCTAGAATAACTTAAATATATAAGACTTAAAAGCTCATAAATTTCAGATCAGTCCCGAAACGTAAGCTTTCTGTATAGAAACGTTAGGCGATAAAATCGTCGAGATACATCAAAGCTATGTTTTTAAAAGGGAAAACCTTTTTATTCAGTCGAAATGGAGGATTTATTAAAAAAAACGGTTATTTTAAAATAATATTTTTATTATTATTATTTAGTCAATTATTTCCATTTACTTTGTGGATGTAAGGTTATGTATTCGGCAATAAGATTTAAAAAAGGGGGGGGGTGGGGTTTTTTTGGGGCGAAAAAAATATCCCTTTTTGTGTGTGAAAAAAACAATGTGCTTTGATCACACGTTTGACAATTTTGGAAGGTAGGTGTTTTGGGAATTCCTACAATATGAGGGTATTCCTGGAGTATAAGTTATGACATTATTATTATTGACATTCGACATTTGCCTCCTAATTTGACTCGCTAATGAGGTATTGTAATCATATAGAATCATGTGTAACTTGAGAAATAAATAAATTAGTATTAAACAATAAATGTAATAAAAAATAATGATTTGTTATATTTTGATGTTTGATCTATGTTCGTATGCGTTACCTGCCTTCATTTGTTTCTCTTACGTGCGTCCTTTTAAGCGAAAACGTATAAATATATAAAATTTAAGTATCAGTTTGAAATGAGATCAACTGTTCCGAATGGCCACGACGTTTACTTTAAGAAAAGGTTTATAAAAAGTAACCTAGACTAAGTCATAAGCACTAGGTTTATTTTAACTAATACTGTGCTTCGTTAAATTTGATTGGTCTTCGAGCAAAGCTCTATGGTCGGCTTCGAATGTGCCTGTTGAGACATATAGCGTATTCTCAGGGACTCTGTTGTGTAGAGAAAATGTCATAGGGCTCACAGTTTTCGTGAAAAATTAGAAATAAATGATATTTGTCCACGAATAACTTTGTGAGTTCTGATTTATTTGTTGATATAGATAATATTTTGAAACGAAACATCTATTGAGCTCTCATTCAACGACCTATAGCCAAGCCAGTAGCAGCAACCGGACTATAGCGATGCCAATAACTCTTCCGTCTCTTTCAAATTGTATTTCGATTGTGATGAAAAGAGATAGACGGATACTACGGACAATTGGAGAGGTTTTAGGAGTTAACACTGTCAGTAATATTTATCATTATACTAGCTGATCCGGCAAACGTTATTTTGCCATAAATGTAATTTCTAGCAATCATTTTTTAGTTCAATAAAAATCTTTAAGTGTGCGGGGATATGTTTATAATCGAAAGCGTGTTAAACAATGCTTTATTTAGGTTAATAAATTAATCTTTATTAGTATCTGTTAGAATCTTTAGGAGTTAACAAATAATTGTGACTGTCAATTAATTATAGACAAATAATTTGCAGTAAAATTGCGACTATAATTAAAGATGTAAGCTATCCCGTAAGTTGGACCAGACTGCTCACGGTGTGCCAATTTAATTTAAAAATCGGTTAAATAGTTTAGGAGTTCATCGTGGACAAACGTGACAGAAGATTTATATATGTTATCATATACTACATATACTTTTCACAAATGGTCAGTTAAGTCAAGGGGTCGTAAGGTTAGGTAGCCTGTATTATGGGTGCTAACATATCCACCCAGACCACACGCGACTGCGTCGTCATATTTGAGAAACATGACGTTGTAAAACACGTGTTCAAACAATGTACAAATACATATTGTTTCAACTTTCTCACATTATCAGATTGATATTGATAAGGCAAGGTTATTCAATATTTCCTTTTAGATAAGAATCGGCTACGATAGCCAAAGCGGTATATCATTCGAGTTTTGCCATGCTTCTGCCACGTCAATGGACAATTTTTTTTTTTATATTTATATAACAGTCAGTTGACATACAAATATAAACGGAGAACAAAAAGCATCAGTATAGTCAACCGACCAAAACTGTGATATGTAAACAATTAGAAATAGCCAAAATTTCAAAACTACTAAAAAACTAAACGAACTAAACACTCGAAAAAAAAAATTAAACACAATATTGACAATTGACACGCGCAAGGAGGTTTAAGAAATATGTTTACATCAACCAAACGCATTCAGCTTTTTTAATATTGGTTTTAACAGTGGGTAATTAGAATAGGGCAGATTAGTTTTGAGATTTATTTTATGGTGGCGATTCTGATAACTCTAAAACTAAAAATCTCTTGATTTAGGTTTAGACCTGTCAAACGTGTGTAACCTATTCTATATGTTTCTACATTGACAATTTAAACCTTATTGCTATCAATTTAGAGATATACAGAAAAGGTTACGCTCTCTAAAACTGTTTGACAGGTCTCAAGGTAAATTTAGAGATTTTTAGTTTCGAGTGTGTACATCAGAATTGCCACCAATATATTAACCCTAAATTTCATCACTACTATTTATACGTCAAAACGGTTGCCGCAGCAGCTGATAAATTTATCTGTTAGAAGGCAAATGACCAAACATTTGTGCTTGTCGCAATAGGTAATACAATCTGAATTGTTTCGCCGGGAATTGAACTTCCGCGTATATTAGCAATTAAACCACAGACTTCGGTGCCATAAAGGAAATAATTGCATTTCCGTGTTCCACTTTTACGGTAAATTTAATTAATATTAGGTAATCGTTTGCACGCACCTGAGTTTTGAATTTACACCACCATGATTTTTTTATATGCCACTATTTTTATCTAATATATATAAAATTCTCGTGTCACGGGGTTCGAACTTGAACTCCTCCGAAACGGCTTGACCGATTCTCATGAAACTTTGTGAGCGTATTGGGTAGGTCTGAGAATCGGCCAACATCTATTTTTCATCCCCCTTAATGTTAAGGGTCAAACCCCTAAATTTTTTTTTTTATTTTTTAGATATAATTAATTGAATCAGGCGTTACTTTGCGGAAGTCCATAGTTCAAAATCCCAATAGACCAGTATGAAAGCAGTACTCCGCGAAAAACCCACAACCACTCGACGCACGTTTTGCTCCGACACCGGAGCATCATCAGGAGATGTTGCTTTCATACTGGTCTATTGGGATTTTATTTTTTAGATAATATTTTTAGTTTCTATTTTGTTATGATACAACATACAAAAATACATACAATCCTTAATTTTCAACATTCTACGATCAACCCTTATTTTTTTTATATTAATTAAAAATTGAAATCACATGTATAGCAAAACAACGTTTGCCGGATCAGCTAGTATCGTTATAAATGAATCATTATATTTGTTCCAGGATCTAATTCCACCTCAAGACACGGAGTCGTACCTTCTGAAGACCCAAAATGCGATCACGAACCTTCAGGCGAAATTGCATTCGTCGCGCACCACGATCCCGTCCCAACTCACGACTAGTCTCATCAGTGAGAAGACCATGGTCTCCAGATTGCCGATCTCCCAGCTGAGCCGGTCTAATTCTCTTAATTATAGACTGCGCAGGAAGGATAACTCAGGTATTTTCTCGTTATATCTCTTATGTTTTCACACCCCATCTTCCTATAAAACAACACAAACCAAGCTGTTCTAAACATCTCGGTTTACTACAAATTATTTGAGTAAATCATTTGTAGTAAATCTCAGCTATACATCGCATACCAACAGACTATACGCACATTTTCAACAAATAGATATATTTAATTTGACTTGAAAAGGTATTAAGAACAAAATTAATTGTGGTATCATTTGTCATGATGGCTTTGTCCTTGACACATAATTGAATTGTTTTTAAATCAATGTAATTTAATAATGTTAACTGTGTTTTATGTGTGTTTAAACGTGTATTCCGCATTTGGCTTATCTGTTATAATTATTTTTTGTTTAATGTTCAATATAATATGGTAAATGCTGTAAGAATACCTAAAATATAAATAAATATATGTTATTTGGATAGTACACTGCTGAGCTGATGCCGTTATAATGATAAAACATAAGATGTTTAATTGTATTGATATAACTTTATGCTTAAATATTTGTATGGAATCGGATCTGATTCGCGCTGGACCGATTTTTTTAAAGGCTCGCAAACGTAATGTAAGCTCTCTTATTTATGCTTCGTAGATAAACAGATTATATTAAAAAAAACAACGGGCGATATGAAGCGGTATCTACCAGGCAACCCGAGAGATACAAAGATTGGTAAAAAGCGAGAAAAATAATAATATAACGATGAATAATGCTGAAGTACCAAAAATTACAAAAAAAATAAATGTAAAACAAGAAATGATTACAATGAAAATGACAATATTGTAAATCATTCGTCGTGTGAGCAAACGGCCGTGTGTAAAATGTGAATTAATTTATTATTATTTTGTTTTGAATAAGAAAGGTTGATATAGCAGAAACCTATATGATTTTAATGCGTCTCTGCATTCAGAATGTTACATGCTAACTCCTTTAATTATACACTACTTGGTTTTACAAAAAATTGTATTATAATCTTCTACACAACAAAGTTAACTCCGCTTTTTTTATTATTTATTGATTTGTAGAAAAAATATATTTCTAAGAACGCAACAAACACTATGGGGGTTAAACTTGCACCAGTAGAGCCAAACTGTGGTTTATATTTATAAACATTAAACAAAGCGATAAACCCTTGGACCGAATACATATTTTTTTATGTCAATATTTTACGGTAATTGTGAAATAATTAAAGATATTGCTAATTTTTTTTTAATACGCAATAAAGATTACAAAATAAATCGCTCATATCATGAATATTCGTATAACATGGAAATTCAACACTGTTTCGTTTGATTGGGTTACTGGCTCATTAATTTACATCCAATATAATATTATTGATATTTATTATATGCTTATAAAAGGGCCATTAATAAAAATATCAAACAGCAAAGTGACAAATAAATATTCCTTGTAATTTGTGATTAGTTTTATAAAAATTTTGAAGTCTAAGTGTATCATTCAATTTTTATTCGGTTCCCTTTGGCGTAGGGTTGTAGGCCTATTAATATAAGTCCTAGATAGGCACCTGGGACATACAGCTACGATTTAACCCGTATATTTTTATTTTATTACATTTACTAAGATGGAAAAAGTTATAAAACAAGGTCTTAGATTCTCTTACCTGCTTCAGGTGACGGCAGCCCGCTCCGAAGTCCGGGGCACTATGTCATTACTGGCTCCTCAAAGGTGGACCACCGACGACTGACGAACGCTTCCAGATCATTAGACACCGAACCGAGGCGGGACTCCAACATGAACAGCCCCGACTCTTACAGGGGCCTCCTCAGCAACAGCTCGGACGACAAAACCGTCTCCAATCGGCCTCAAACAAAAACGCACACACGCCACCAATCCTTCGACGGCCGGACTGACTATATCAAAGACATCAATACGAACGTCTGTCTCAAAACTGTGCTAAAAAACAACGCCCTAGATACGAGTCTTAGAATCGATCAAACGCACCAGCCGCTAAAGTTGAAACGCTCCAGTTCATTCAACACAGTGAAAAATAATAACATGATCGATACACGGGCGACGCGACGTTTGAGCGGTCATTCGGATATCTCGGACGCAACGGATAACGGCTCGTTTGATATGGGGATCCGGAAGAGGTTCTCGCCGGATTTGACCACCGTACCATCGAATTCGCCGCGGTGCCCTAACACACCGGAGATGCAGAGGAAGTTCGGGCCGGGTTTGACCAGGACCACACGAGTGAATAAGGGACGGATGTCTGAGCCGCCGATGACGAGGAAGCCGGCCAGCCACCAGAGCAGGCAGGACGCGAAAGTGCTCACGAGGCTCACCAAGTCCAGGTCGTCGACCAGGGAACCGGCCAAGTCTGAAAAAGGTATTTGAATAGAATGTATGTAGTTTAACGATTCGATTTAAATGAAAACTGATCACAGTTTGAGAGTAAGGGAGTTCTTTTTACTTTTTTACCGATTGAACATTGAACACTACAAATGGTAGAGAATCTTGGGAATGTTATTTCTATCTTCCTTGGCAGTAAATATTAATAAAAATCTTCTTTAAATATAATTTAAAAAAAACATTATTAATTCATTAACACTTATCAAAGGAGGCTTTAATCTAAGACTTTTATTAAAAGGGACAAATTTTAACTTCCGTACCATTGACAAACAATGGCAGTAAATTAATAGGCATACAGGTCAATGAATACTTTCGATTATTTGAATGGCCACGATTTCAAAATGAAAATTATTTTTATCAAACAACACACCAGAACACTATTACGTCTACATCAAGATTAAAGTAAATATTTCTAATTATATTATTTCTTCAAAAATATACTTTATTTCAGCACAAAAGAAGCCAAGCCAGCACCGTTCATCATCAGTGCTAGCCACGAAAGAGAAGGAGTTCTCCAACTGGAAGAAGAGGTCTTCGTATGATCCAATGAAGGCAGCGCAGGAGGGAAAAAAGAGACAGCAGATGGCGAAAAGGCAAGAGTGTAACAAGGATGACCTTAGTTCCCCCAGGTTGCTTTTTACTCAATTTCGAATGATTAATTATTCTAAGATCTTTTCATCAAAGTTGATTAAAATATTTATAAATAAATGGCTGCTAAGAGCCATTGATGTCAGTTTTTTGAACAGTGTACTCGATATTCTATTGTTGAACACTCCCGCATGGACCGTTGTATTGTGAACATCTTTTCCTAAATTATATTATGTATTTATCGTTATCCATTGGTGTTTTTTTGTGCTCTGCCAAAATAACTCGAACAATATTTAACTCAATCAATAATTTGTTCATAAGTTTTAATCTCAGGAATTACTGTGTGTATCGATGTTGTTTGACAATACATTTATTGAGAAAGGTTACAATTATATCTCGCTTATTATTATTTTATTTATATTTATTATTACATTGTGAAAATAGGTAAAACTGTGTCTTTGAATGTGGGTGAAGAAGAAAATAGATGGTGTGCAATAATACCAAAGTAATAAAACTTAAAAGCTAGAATATATCTATGTCCTTTTATTATAAAGATTGGGTGTTGAGACGAAATAGCATATATAATTAATAGAATCAGGCGTTACTTTTGAGTAAGTTCATAGTACAAAATTGAAATATATCTCATCGAACGCTGTTCTTAGAAGAGATGTAGATATTGTTTAAAGGATTTTTCGCAGAGTAATGCTACTAAATTGTTCTAGTTGAATAGTTGTTTCTCATAACCGCATGGTTTATGGACAGCACACGTTTTCATTTGTGAATCCTTTTTAGGACCAAAAAAGTAGTATTTAATAAGCTACAAAAAAAATTCCAGCCACTCGTCGCCCGTACACCGCTCCCAGTCGTTCCACACCACGAACATCGCAGATCTGACCCTGGACTACTCCTCCGAAGGCACAGAGGATGATCAGCCCACGCTGCCCATTGACCCCATGATCACGTCCACGCATTCGGACATCCTGGATCTCAGGAGGAAAGGGCTGAGCAATGATGTCGTTTTGGGAAGGAGCTATGTCGCTAACTTTAAGGTAAATTTGTAAACTTGAGTTTGATAGACATGAGATTTTTTCATCAACCGAAAAACATTAATGTTCTGTAGCTAGAATTAAAAGAAGAATATCCAGTTCTGTCGATTTGATATTTCATACATTTCGAGGGTAGTTTTAGATTCGTTGAAATAAGAAAAGAGAAAATTTCGTCAAAATGAATGAAAGTAATGTGTCACCCATTAATTCGCCAAAATTATCACTTCAGGTATCCCAACCGGAGAAACCGAAACGTCACGACAAACACAAATCGACCAAAGAGGTTGACAAACGCAGAACCTTCATACTTGACAGTGACACGAACTCCACCACGAATGGGAGCAGTCCGAGGAATAGCTCCATATTCAGCCACGAGAAGAACTCCTATACGGACACCGAAGGAGAGAGCGGGACGGAGAGTGCCCCCGTCATGCGACAGAGCAAGACGCAAATACAGCCCAGGCAGAGGTACGAGAGGAATTCAATGACGACCAAATTTACTTAAAATCACTAGAACATTTCAAGTTTTGTCTGTGTTTATAGTATTAGTAATACCTCTTGGTATTGATATTTGTTCCTATTTAAGAAACTACCAAAAACAATCACTTCTTGGAAACAAGTCATGCAAACAAACAAACAAATTTTAAATACAATAAGAAATCATGTAAAAGCATCCAAAACTTTGACATCACCAGCCGTTGAAGGTCTATTTTGTGCATTTTACAGATATAGCGGTGATTATTCAATGTCGTCGTCGACCACCTCGGTTGGGCATAAGAAGCCTAAAGAAATCCAGCCCCGTTACTTAGACATTTCCAAGTACAAGTCGGAGAATTCCCCCAAGACCTTCCTTCGACGGGATCCCAGCAAGACTTATGTTGGAGTACTCGGTGAACGGCCAGTTAGTAAGGGAAGCGCCCAGCAATATGAAATGGGTAAGTCTTACTGCTATTTTTAGCTTGCTTTAGCTAATGGGATCGGCCATTGTGCTTTTAAAGAAAAATCTTTGTCCGATAATATTGTCTTTTATTAACATGACTGTTACTCATTTAAAGAAAAAACCTATTAACAGATTTAAGTTATGTATTTCTGCAAAATTAAATATAATTTACATTATTTTAAATTTTCCAACGTTTCGCGTACTTTACAGCGCGCGTGCTCACGGTAGACTGAAGACAAAAGGTTTTGTCAAAATAAGTGTCACAGCCGCAGAGAGGTTGTATGTTATCTGTGTTTATTGCCCCGGAGTTGGTATCGATAATTTAAAATAATGTAATATATATTTACAATTTTGTAAAAATACATAACTTAAATCCGTTCATAATCTTTGTCTGAAGGAATATTATGTATTCTTAAGTATTCTTGACTCGTCGCATCCCATTTAAGAATGTAAACAGTCTGTTGGTATTATGTCATAAAGAAATCAAAGAATTGTGTCCGTTCCCAAATTGCATGTCTTGTGGTGAATATCTATTTGCCATAGATAATGAAAGGGATTATAAAAAGTCAATCGACTCAAATGTAGTAAATTATATCTTATGTATTATTTATACATACATTTGCAAATAAATGCTTAATTCTAGTCCACATTATGTGACTTAAAAAAGAAAATTAACACTAAACGGAGAATGCAAAGAGTGAACTTTAATTAATTCTTTATAGAATATGTTATATACTTTAAGGAGAATTTATTTTTATATAATCATATATAGAGTATACAGGAGGCTCAACTAATGTTAAGTAATACCACCTATGGACACTGCCGAGGGCAAGTGCGGTGCCGGCCTTTTAGATGATGACTCTCTTTCTTTAACACAATATTGTAAAATTTTTTAGAGCAAAAGAAACAAGAATTAGAGAAGTGGAAACGCAGGGCGTCGTACGATCCGAGGAAAGCCGCGGCTCTCGGCAAGTCAAAAACTCCGCCCAAGACTGCTAGGTAAGGAAGAATTCATTATTGTCTGTGCTCGAAATATATTTTATCTACGTATACTTTAATGTTGCCACTACAAATTTCTTGAAAGATATTTACACCAAATATATTATCCATAATATACATACATTCATATATTATTATTAATATACCTACATATTTTAAATTAAAATATGTAAATTAAATTTAATTAATTATTATACGGCAATGCTACAACAAATATGGATATACAAAATACTTTTTGTTTTATTTCTTTTTAATTTTTGCATATTTTCCTTTCCGATCAATTATTCGACGACAGAGATATGCTATAATTTATTCACATTTATGTATAGTATTTTTTAAATATTGGTTTTTGAAAATTTTTAGAGCGTGACAGTTCCCAAACGCATACAATTGTGGCTAAAGTGTAACGGCGGCCATCTTGTATGAAAGAGGTTAGTCAATTGTCACTTTGACAGTTCTGGGAATTGAGGTTTTTTTATTGATCAGCATATGCACGATGCTCACAATTCATGCTTTACGCTTTAAATAATGCCAGCGAGGGTCTTGACTGAAATTGAAGTCGAAGAAGTTTTTACACAGGGGTGCTTTTAAACAATGTCCCCAAATTGGTTTTGTTTAATTTTTGCTTGGTGTTGGTCCTCACTATTTCACATTTTGTAAATAACATTTTATAGAAGTAAGTACTTTTGTATATTAATTCTCGATTTCTTGTTAGTTCTTAGGTGGATGGAGGTTATAAATTCTACTTTGTGACACTAGTAATTTTGAAATAAATAATAGTTCTTAAGTAGAAATTCATATAATATCGTAGTTTTTGTAGTTAATGTTTTTTATTTTCATAAAATGTAAATAGATGTAATTGACGGTATATTATCCAAAAAAAAATCATAAAAAATTATTATATATTTTATTTTAAATTTGTCAATTATGGACCAATTTTGATTATAGTTTTTATTGAAGGGAATATTATACCATTTAGGAAACCAGGATTTAATGATCGCTCGACTTTTGCTTTTGCAATTATTTACTTCGATGAAAATGGTCCAGACTGTATAATCTATATGATTGGTTGGTTGTTTTAACCAAGGTTTATATCAGTTTTTGAAACATTCGCTATTTTGACTTCGATAAATATAACCTGCAGGATAATGAAATGTTCAATTAATTTCAGCAACGTGCTACGTTCGCAATCGTTCCATGGGCCGGTTTTGTCGCCGAATCTCCGTTACCAGCCTCCGCCGGCGCAGATAAATGAATCTTACGATGCTTCGAGCGATAACGATTTTTAGGCGAAATGCCGATGTGATAGTTGTTTTAGTGTACCCGATTTGCTTTAATCTCTTATAGTAATGTCAGTTGTCAGTTACTGTCGCTTGTCAGATTGACAGCCGCTGTCACTGGCGCCAAATATTTGAAATTGCGAGATTCCAAGCTTTGCTTTACCAATTACCCTTTAGGGTGTTTTTTTTTATTTTCGCACAAAATATACAATGTACATGCACGGATTTTTTTTATATTTACAGTTTATATTCGAGTCCCGTTTAGAATATTTAATCTTTATAAATCGAATGTAGGTTTAAGCTTATAGTTTAAAGGGCCAATACTATGAAATAATATGGTATATTCGCGTGCACTCATGATGATAATTATAATCAAATTAGAAGCTCGCGAGTATATCGCTCATATCGTAAACATCGATTTAATTTCTAGTTAGGACTAGGATTGATTAGTGCAATAATTCACATCACATGATTTTTTTTTCATACTGGTTCCACTGTTAGGCTTTATTATTGGCTATGGCAATTTATAAATGTGATAAGTTTGAGAATATTTAAGTTTCTAAATTATATTTGGCGTTGAATTTGTCCATTTGTAAAAGGGTTGCCATGTTTTCAAAGTACAGAATTTAGTTTCGAGTGTCTGCTTATATTTTATTAGTCATATTTTTATTGATATAAAAAGATGCGCATCGTTGAGAGCGGTCAAATTCACTCTGTAGGCTTTGTGAGAAACTTTCCCTTATCGTAATCGTACAAAGGTACCGAAAACTGGCAACCTTTAATAGTTAATTATCCTGTTGTAAAGCTTGTCATAATGCAATTATTCGGAATTATTTATATTTTTATATTGTATTTAAATACTCATTTAGCGTATGTTTTTCATATAAAATAAGTGAATAATTGAACTGAGTTACTCTGAAGTATTTCAAATCGTCTGTGGTAATTTAGTTGACAACGGGTATGACGTGACTGCTGGTACGTCACTCTGAATAGTGACGATCACGCTTTAAATGTCAATGTCATATTGAACTGTCTGTTTAATATAGTGCCTCATTCCTCAAATTGTTTAACAAAACGTCACCACATACGATTTTCGTTAGATTTTTCAAACATCTTGTACCAGTTCATGTTGTTTTTGTCAAACGGTTTAAAGTAACTCATTTCTTGAGCTTCAGTATTTTGTACAAATTATTTTTTACGTTCTGTTAATGTGATTTTATTTCCCAATTATTATGTTGTTCTCATGAATATAGTTGTCAAGTAAATAATGTCTATATTTAAATGTCGTCAAGGTAGTGGTGAACCCCGCCCTTACATGTATAATTTCAGTGGTATTATCGCTCTAAGCGTAGATTTTTTGTAATTGATGTTAAGCATTTCATAATTGTTTTCATGGGAAATAAAAAATGTATTAAATTTTTTTTGTTTTCATTATCAAGCATTGTAAGGTAAGGTCAGAATAAAAGAATATTTCATACATTTATTTATTTGCGATAACCAATACATTGGGCTCATAATTTCTTATGAGCTATTACAATTATCCATATATTATAAATTTAATCTATGTTTACATTTGATATTTCAAAAATAAAATAATTTGCCATGCAAATCAATTTCGTTGTTTAACAATTCTGACCGAGAGGGATAAGACCGTCTCTTTCCAGCATAATAGACTCCAATACAATAAAAAGAGATAGCATTCATACTATCGAGTCTGATCATCAAATCGTCTTGTTATCACTTCTGTTGGACATCTCAACGATTCAAATTAACAAAGACCGCTTCGTCTAATTTAACAGGGTTCAAATCTCTTATAAAATTCGCTCGATAGCTTTTGGTGACACAAATTTACCTAAAAACGTCAGGTCATTTGGTTTGCGAGTAGAAAATCGATACAAAATTAAGCTACCAGTTTAGAAAATGGTAACATTGATTGCTTCTATTTCAAGATGGGCTTTTGAAAGTGCTTTATCACTTGTAATGTGTGACATGTATAGGGTTTTAGGCCGCTAAAGAATGGGCCCACGCTGGAGCTACCATATTTTTCTATTTAAGTCATAGGAGAATACATCTTGAACATCACTTTATTCCCGCCTCCATTTTGTGTGCGTTTGTGTAATTTGACTCGTCAATTCTCCCGAGTAGTTCTAGAGTTGTAACTCCTGCTTGGGATTTTAACCCAAAATAAACGAGGAAGAGATTTATAGCAAATGAGTGTTATTGTGTGCATCATGCTTCCGTCTGTATTCATATATTCAAGATTTAAATAATTTCTCATTAACGCGGCCATCTTTGCTAATTGCTATCGAGCGGTTGATTAAATACATATAATTTTTGACTTATAAATTATATACTCGTAATAACGTACAGGTCGGCAAATCGCTTAACATTACATCTCTGTATATTTATAGATTCACATTAACGATCTTATACCATTCATAAATCATTTAGATGTTGACAATCGTGTTTTGCTTTTGGTATAACGAGATCAAAAATATTTTATAGTTATGCTTACTGAGCACTTATAAAAGTATTAACAAATACATTAAAATGAAGGATACAAAGCACAGACAATAAACCTGTAATAAATTAACATTTCAAAGTCACTTGCGTTCGATTGACATAGATTCTATAATCTATGCCCGTTCTTTCGGACAAAAAAGGAACTGTAATTCTTTCGAGCGGTCTAAGTTTAAATCACAACCATTATACGCAATATAATTAACAAAAATATAGAAAACAATCTATTTTGAGCAACTGAAAGCGACGATAAACCATTCGGTTGGCAACTGTGGGTTGTATTGCGAGACGGAAGACAAATGTCATTGTTATCTGTGCTATTATAAAATGTGTTAACTAAGATAATTATTACGACGATAATTTCCTGAAACCATAGTTTCTTCTTTTATTCTTGTTTTAATATTGTTTTGTATCAATATATACATATCTCCGAACTTCAAATGTGTATATTCATAGCTCAATTCATGTTAAAACTTGGACTTTCACAGTCACATTTCACGCGAATTCTCATATCTGAATATATTAATCGAGTGCATATCACCTTTATTCCTTCAGATAAAATAACCTAAAACATATTTTTAATGGCAATACAACTCTTAGTTACCTGCTTTGAAAACGTATTTACTGGGAATATATACGTATATAAATTGCTTTCGTTAAACAAATGGGAATTAGGAACTATTTTAAATTAGGAACCAAACAATAGAGCGTGTCTCGTAATAAAATTCGAAATGATTTCACGAATAAAATCTGATTTTTGGAAACACCCCAAAATAACACTATACCCTGTTGTTTCATGCCTCGAAAAGAAATAAATGCATAGAGGCAAAAACTCTGGCACTACTAACTGAACAAAAACAAATTATATCTGTTAAAACTTCACTTACACTATCTTATAATTTAATTAAAGCATCCAATTGTGATTAAACACATACTTCAATACATATATCAATAAATATTATGTATATTAGAATCTTTGACATGAAACTGGCGGCCTCGATGTCATATAGTCTGTGAAATTGTGACATATTGTTATCTCTTTCTTTATACGTAAACCCATTGATTTGTATGTACCAGAAAGAGATGACAACAACTCAAGTGGCAGATACGAGTCCCAAATTTTGACATTTTACATGCATTTACATTAAAACTACTTGACAATTGCCTATCTGTCTCAGGGCGGATGTACACGACACTACTTTTTATTTACAATTTTAAGCACTACGTAGTTCCTATGTGACAGTGATATTTGAGAGATTAGAAAACTTTTCGCTACCATATAAAAATCATTCACAACATAAAGTTCTGTAGCTATGGAAAATCAAGAGAAGTTCCCCCTATTTGGTCTGTAAACGTCCGCAAAAAGTTTCCAAATCTGAATCTGAACAAGGGATCGATAGAAAACTTGGCCGATTTAATGTTTACTAACATTTAATGCGATGTGCGTTAAGTCACTAATATCGATAGAACATCCAACTCCACAAATTACCTACGCTAACTCATAAAACGATACAACTGTCAACAGTAAAACAACAGACACGTAGAAAAATTTATTCACGCGCAAAACATTGAGCAAATATGAGCGTAAAGCTATTATATACTAGAAGCAGTTGAAAGCGCCTTAATAAATCATTTTGTACAACGTCCAACAAAAATATATTCATCCAAATCAAAACGCAATTTTAAACATCAATATTTACAACAACTAGTTAGAGTTTGTATAGTCTGTTAGACGGCGACACTGACACTTGACATTGGCAGCTTTGAAGCGGCCATCTTGGGATTTAACAGCTGATTTCGACATCCGCGACCTTGTCACTTTCGCTACCCTGTTTCTTCACTTTGGTTTTGCCGTTGGCAACATTGATGTCAGGATAACTTCTGTTCCTCGCATTACCTGCCGTACTTCCGGAACTTGATGACGTGTTGTCACTATCGGCGTATGGGACATCGGTTAGGGGTCCATTTAATAAACTGGCAGCCGAACTGGATTGTTTTAAATTGCTCTTGTCGTTTTCAGAGGTTAGGTCGTGTATAACGGCTTTTTTGGGATCGATTTGTATGGTTTTCGATTCTGACAACTTATTAGGTGTGACAACGTTGATGTACGGTGGGACTATGTTCATGGTCGTGAGGTTGACCGAGCCGCTGTTCTTTTTGAGAGCGTTCAAATTCTGTTCTAACTGAGCGGCGTCTAGACAGAGCGGTTTTGGTTTTGGCATTGTTTTCGGGGGGTCTTTAACCCACGCGTTGATTCGCGGCGGATCCGGTGAAGCTATGGGGGCCGATTTATTTTCGACGCCAAGATTATTTTTGTTCCTTTCATGCAAAAGCGAATTCTTGTCGGCATTTATTTTGTTCTTGTCAATTGCGTCCGTTGTTTTGTTTTTCTCGAATAGTTTATTTTTATCCGGAGTTTTACTTTCAATAGCTTTAGTAAGATCATTTTCTGGTGGTTTAGGTGATGTTGGTGTTATGCTAATAAGTTTATCCACCTAAAATGTTATTATTTTATATTTTTCTACTAATTTATTATCCATTTACATATGAACCCTATTTTTTATATTAAACAGTACTTACAGTAGGTCCATAATCGTTGGTCGGTTTGTGTTCAAGGGCGTGCTTGTTTTCTTCGATGAAGGATGTTTCCCAGATGACCGGTTTATCGGCTGCCTCTGCCTCGGATTCTCCATCCAGGGACTCCCCCTCTATTGAACTAAGCAACCTGATAATAAAGATTTTTATTTCAGTATAATATCTTCAAGATCGAAACCGGCGGAAGTGATGTAAAATAACCCTGATTACCTGTCCGTAGAATTAGACTGCAGAAACTTTGTGCTGGTCCGAGTCTCGGCGGCGGAAACAATAAAGGCCTCCCCCTTTTGATTCCCGCCGGTCTTGGACGCCATTGGAATGTTGCCATATTCTTGTGATGCTGAAATTTAATCAGTTATATCAAACAAAAACTGATGATGACTTTAAACTTGAAACATCATTTTTCCAGTATGGGATCAGCGAGGTCAGGACGACCAATACCTTCATTAATGAGGATTTGACGATCTTACGTACCTTTCAGTAGAGGTGGATATGGTGAAGCCTCCATTTTTGGGCTGTCGGATGTCGCCGTGGGCGCTTTGCTATGAGGTACCAACGGACCCGTTGAGCTACGTGTAGCACATTTGTATTAGACATATACAAATTTAAATTATATTTTCAATATTTTGAAATTCTATACTGTTTCATTTTTCGTTACACTGACGAAATTTGATATAGTTAAAGGTATAATTTACTATCTATTTTTAATCATTAGTTTAAAGACCGAATGGGGCTCTAGGCATGCCTATCTCTCGCTCTGTCATTTGAGCAGTTTGATCTAAATTTCCCAAACAAACGAACAACTTCAAATGTGTTATGATTATGTGTGTGTTAGTGATGTGTATTTGGGAAGATTTAGTTAAAATATTTCGCCGAGTTATTTTTGTTTTTAGTTCAAATACCGTGAATTCATTGCCAAAGAGGAACAAAAATAACTCAACCTAATTTCATCTGGACAACATCAAAATCGGGAAAGTGCGTTTATAAATTGAGAAAACGAAATTTTGAAAGTTAAAATTTGTAAAATACTCATAACCATCTGCAATTTATTGTATTAACAACATGTATTAAAACATGTTGACCCAATGTTGTCCCCTTGTGAACACCTGCATTTCTAAATAATTTGATACTAGCTGATCGTTTAAATAAAACATTTATCGAATTTTGGAATGTGATTTTGGATTACATTTGTCATGACCACTATTTAAATCCCTTGGATAAACCGCATCGAATGCTTAACCGAAGTCTGTAAACGATATTCGAGCTGTTACTATGTTTTATTAATGCGATGGTTACGATTATTTATCGATCGTTACCTATCATCTGGAGTCTGCTCCTGAGGTGACTTCGGGACCAGGTAGTCACACGCTGACGAGCGCTGCCAACACAGCGGTTAGTGAAGTATGCAGGATGAGTTTATGATCTATGGTCTTATTTTAATTATATATTAATTCTTTTTTTTTGTAATTAGGAATATTTTATTCTGTTATACTGTTTTTTAGTTACTTTAGAGAAGGCTTTTATATTCCTGGCAGTATGTTCAGAGCACAGTATATAATGTATGTAGAAAGTAAAGTAAAATTTTTAGTATCTCAACTAAGGCCATAGATCCAAACAGAAATTTTATACCACCCTGTATCTTCACTTTAAGGCTAATCGTGCATTCAAGAAATTTTTAAGCTTTATAAAAATCTTAAAACCAAAATATTGATTTATTAGCGTACTCATGTAGAATAGTACAGACTTAATTCAAGGAAAATAACGCAATTTTTATAAAGCTCAATAAAGGATTCATAGAAGGTAATTTCCGCTATAGCTACTAGGCAAGTAAACACGTTCGAATCCGTAAAAACGAGATACTTTGAAATGCATATGGCATAAAACCGGGAATTAAACAAACCATGCGATGATTCTTTCAATGTATCTCTTAACTATGGGGTGTCTAAAACTACGCGTTTGAGGACAGGACGATAAGAAAAAAATAGCCAAAAATCATGCGGCACACAAGCACGCAAGGGAACTAACATCGAGAAAAACAAAAGTATTACTTGCTTCTAGTAGCCAGAGCGAAAACATTTGAAAAAAAAAAACATTGTTATAAAATTAGTAGATTCAATTTAAATGTCTGTTTAACCTAATGATAACATTAAAATTGAAGTTAACAGTTCAATTTATTAGTTACATCTGAGTTTCGTTAAAATGTGATAATGGCTTTACGAATGTTGTTAGAACACCCTGAATCCAAAAAAACTTTTGTTGTCTATGGATATTATAGTATAAATTTGAATACGTACCGGTATCCCGTTGAGATCATCAAAGTAGCGATCATTGTGTAGAGGTATCAATGAGCGCATCATCGGAAGTGGTGCGTTGGTTATTTCTGGGTCCTAGAGAAAAATGTTATTCAAACATATTTTACCTAAAAAAAATACTACAAAATCGCGTGAATACACTTTTTAATTAGGATCTGAAAATTCTAGCAAAAAAATAGGCTGTAGGCGAAATGGTAATGGGGATGGATTACCTGCAAGAACCTCTGCAAGCGATCAAACATTTGCGCAAACGACGGCCGTTCCTCCGGATTGGGGTTCCAACACTCGCACATCAAACGGTATACGTCAGAAGGACAGCCTGGGGAAAATGAAGGATATTTTTTGAATTTCCTACCAAAATACATTATACCAATATAGGAAGAAATATGTATTTTTTAAAATTATTTTAATTATAATTAATTATTCATATTATCACACCACTCTATAGTGTCGCTAAAGAGAAAGTAATTCTATGAGACAGTACATACGAACTTAAAGATTTTTTTCAAAATAATCGAAAATATCATTCATATATGTAGATGATATGATTTAAGGGAAGAAGGGAGAAATAACTAACATACCGTAAGGCTTATCAAGTCTCCCGCCCCCGGAGACGAGTTGCATAACCTCCCTATTAGAACACCCTGTGTATGGCATCACGCCGAGAGAAAACACTTCCCAGAGTAAAACACCAAACGACCTGTAACATACGATGAAAAGATTTAAAGACGATTTAGCTTTATTTCTTCACATTTCGTTTGGCTTTCTATAAAAATTTGGATGCTTTTTGTTCAGATGTCAAACATCGAACCACTGACACTACTGACACGGTTGTTCTAAATATTATATCTGAAGATGCGCGATACACCAACAACTCACATAAGAAATGTTGTATATGTGAATTATAGTTACAGTATCATCTTTAGCTTAATAAATCAGATTTTAATATTGATTTGGCTTATTCATTTCTTGCATCCCTAAAAGTAGCGAAGCCTATGTTCTAAGGCGCTAACTCTTCCAGGCTATATATAAATGCTATACCGCAAAGCAAGAAGAAATAATAAAGTCTTATTAGACCGCAAAGTCAGAAAAGAGTAGACTAACTACAGTGGTAGAATTCAAGAGTAAAGATTTTGCGATCTCAGTTCAGAGCGTTCCTCGGTTTTATCGTTTTTACGCTAAAGAAGGAGTTATTGTGAGAAGGAGTAAAGTAGTAGTAGATTCTCTCTCACTATTAAGTCGTTTAAGTGTATTTGGCAAATTCATTACAGAACATCACTATACACAGACTCCCGAACTTTACATATAAATTGAGACACTACAGTCTAAATCGCAGACTGTAAACTTTTGAAAAGGTTTTATAAAGGATGGCACGTATTTGTAATATCTCACCAGACATCAGTTTTGGCAGTAAAGACTCCATCGATATAGGCCTCCGGCGGCATCCACTTTATTGGCAGCATGGCTTTCCCCCCTTTTCGGTAATAGTCGGCGCGGTATATGTCCCGGGCCATACCGAAGTCAGCGATTTTGCACACACGACCGGGGCCGCGGGATGTGAGTAGGCAATTGCGAGCCGCAATATCGCTGTTAGACGGTAGAGCACGAAAGAATTTTACCAAAATTTATGGGAGATTTTGTACAAATATTTATTTGATTAATAGCGCCAATTTCTAATATATCTGGAGTTGCAGGTGTCCATGGGCGGTTTAAAGACAAACTTTAATAAGTTAAATATCATATATATAAAATCACAGTTTTCGTTCCCATACTCCTCCGAAACGGCTTGACCGATTCTCATGAAACTTTGTGTGCATATTGGTTAGGTGTGAGGATCGGAAAATATCTGTTTTTCATCCCCCTAAATATTAAGGGTGGTCCACCCCTAATTTTTTTTGTCAGAATTTCTTATTTTTATTTTTCTATAATACATACAACCCTAAATTTTTACGCCTCTACGATCAACCCCTTTTCTTTTATTAATTGAAAATTGAAATCACATGTATGGCAAAACAACGTGAACATAAAATGTAAGAGGTAACTAGAAAAGTCAATGGTAGATAGAACCTTTTGGGTGGTTAACTAGCAACCACTTACCGGTGTATGAACCTCTGGGACTCCAGATACTTGCAGCCCTTGCAGATGTCGAGGGAGCAGAGGATGAGGTCCTTCATGGTGAGGGCGCTGGCCCGGTCGGGTTTGGGCCGATTGTCCCGAAGGAACTGCTTCAGGTCACCGCCGCCTAACAGCTCCAGGACAATGAACCTGCAACATTGAAAATATTTAGAAGTTTTCTTTTAGGGAAAAACAATCGGGGGAAATGTCCGCCGTGAGCCAGTTTGGTAAAAATCCTTCCGATTTCAGTTGATACCAACTCCGGCGCAATAAATACAGATAACACACAACCTCTCTGCAGCTGTGACACTTATTTTGACAATTAACACCTTTTGTCTTGAGTCTACCGTGACCACGCACTAACTTAAATCCGTTAATAATATGTTTTTCTTTAAATGAGTAACAGTTATGTTAATAAAAGACAATAGTAATGTTTGTCAAATTTTGAAAATTCTGAAACTTTGCAATTACCTGGGATGGCGATCGAAGCAGACTCCAATGATGTGAACGATGTTGGGATGGTTGAACTTGGCCATGATGGCGGCCTCCATGAGGAAGTCGGACTCGGCCTGGCCAGTGGACAGCTCCGGAAGGGTCTTCACGGCCACCGGCATCTCCACGGTGTCCCCTGGCTGATGCTTGTACAGGCCCTGGTATACCTCCCCGAAAGCACCTTGCCCTAACGCCCTGGGAGTAATTATTTCACTTATCGATCGATGTTTTAGATCATATCATGTTAATAATAGCTGTTCTCTGTGATTTGACCCGCATCGCATACCGGCAACGCATCAGCCCATGGATACGACCTTGCCTTGACCTTGACGTTTCAGGGCTACCAATTTTCAGCACATTTGTATAAATAGTAAGTTTTGCTACCTTTTAAAAGAAAGTGTTATAAAAAAATAACATAGCTTCAGATGAGAATCATCTGTAACTACATACTTGATCAATTTAAGCTTTTCTCTGGCCACCTGTGGCAGCCCCTTCACATCCACCCCCATAGGGAAGAAGCTTTCGCTGCCATAGTGGGGGTTGAACGCCATGCCCAAGGCATTTTCACCTGCCCCAGGACCAGTCCGTAGTCTGTGCAATTGTACTTCCTGAAAAAAAGATGTTACAAATAGGAGGGTAGGACGAAAATAATACAATGAGTTATTACTTATTGATTTAGTTGCTATTGCGCCGTCGTACGGTGTGGACGTATTCTTGATTAGCTGTCAGTAATATTCAATTGAAATTAACGGTGTTTTTGTGTAGATATCGTGACAAATTGTTTTAAGAATAATTATTATTTTTTCTGATTAAAAAAATACAACAAAAAAGCCTTTATTTATATAACCTATAATCAACTTTTCTCGCAGGGATACTCTACACTATCCCATGAAAATTTGACAAGTATATGAATTACAAAGGAATGTTGAGAAAAAAAAAATTAGTTTCTACAACACCCTATTGAAACCAAATATTATACCTGTTCAAGAAGTCTCTTTTGATGTAACTCCGCTTCTTTCTTTCGCTGATATTTGTTATCTGTTAACAAGAAAGCAATATTAAAAATAACCGGAAAAGAGGGGCCCCAAAAAAAAAAAACCTTTTTTACCATTTTCTTTAATTAAATTTTTGTTTTTTGTTTTTTAGTGTTATTTATTATTAGCGGACCCAAAACTATCTCAAAATCTCGCCATATAATCTGAATTCCATCATCAGAACTCAATTTCTTGATACTTATCTATAGTAAGTAAAGTAAGTATGGTAGACTTACACAAGTGTAAGCAGACGCAGGGCACCGTGACCATGCAGACGAAGCCGATGATGCACAGCGCGATGATGAGGATCCACCAGCCCTGAGACCACGCCTCCTCGACTGTAAATGAAATAAAACCTTGTACGTGAATAAAAATAAACAATTACACTATCAAAACTCGAGTTTAATTGCACACGAACAAAAAAAAATATACAAAATTAGAGGCTATTACTATTATGTACCGTACAAAACTATAGATTCGCGATTTTTTTAGAAATGGAATCTAGCTGTTGGCAGGTTAAAGGCCGGCAACTCACTTGTGAGGCCTCTAGTATTGCGAGTGTCCATGGGCGGTATCATTTACGAACAGGTGAACCTCCTGACTGTGCAGGAAAATTAGAGATAAGTTTGCAACTTTATACAAAACTAGATTTTAAAGTAATATTTAACAGAATTTTTTATGTCAAAGATTTAGTTTAGTTGTCGATAAAAATTCAATATTAAAAAATATCGATACTGACGTCATCAATTAGTGCAGCGCTAGACATAATCATATATATTTACTAAATAGTTTGTCTATTCGATAAAAGATGTCACTGTAATTATTAATGACAACTAAATAATTGTTTAAAATTAGAAAATTAAGCTTTTAAATATTGTAAGGAATGTGAAAATAATTAAAAATAATATAGTTTAGTGACAGATTGTAAAAATAGCCTCTCTGGGTTTCCAATTCTCAGTTTTTATACTTGTTTCGAGAAAGTTCCACACCGGAAATGGGTCGAGCCTTGTATTATGTAATAAAAGTATTATGGAATTTTCTAGAAGTCTCTCCACAGCAACAATAACCGTTATTTTGGTCGAAAACATATAAATAGCGTTCGGGAACCCTATTCGTGGCACAGTAAAATATCGGACTCCAATAGAGCAGGAGCTTCAGAAGAGGAAACCCAGAGGGGAGAAACCATAGCGGAACACAATCCCAGCATTAAAGTAAATGTGTATAATATACTGTGAGGGTTTTATGCACATGACCGTTTAAAAAAAAAAAGCTACTCACGAATGCACTTCGTTGGGTCGTTGCTATCAGTAGACCAAGAGGCAGGGCAGTAGCATTTCACATCACTTCTGTATTCGTTCATCGCGACGCAACGGTAATTGCAGCCACAGGCCTTAGAGAATTATATTTACCGTAAAAAATATTAGAAAAGCAATTTCATAGACAAAAATCCGTGATGGAAGTGTCAAAAAAAAATTTTTTTTTGTTCGAAATATAAATCGCTTTAACAATGAGGAGAACATACTATAATTCCGCTAAGAGAATTAATAATCAAAAATAGAATTGAATAACAAATAATTTTATCATTTAGTTGTTTTTTTTTAAAGTATTTATTTATATAACACAGTGGAAAAATCGAATAAGTATATATTGTATGATATACTTTCCATTCTAATCAAATAACGAGCGATGTAAAACCAAACCCAAAATATTTAGCTCTCTTTTTAAAACGCCGACTGTAATTCCAATAAATTAAAAAAAAAAAACACTTCGAAAAAAAAAATTCGAAAGATCGACAATTTTATCAAATTCGATCAGCCTTATAAAGTGTTGTTTTGAAAAAGAGGTTTTATGTGTTGATTATATCAGCTCACGTGTATGGCAGGCACGATGAGAACCTCCCCTGGCCCCGTTCGTAAGGCGACGCCAGCCGAGCTGTAGTCTTTGATCGCTCTAGCGTTGTCTATGTACGACCACCCGCCTTCGCCATGCTGCCCCACGCCGTCATGCGTGCTGCCACCTTAAAATGAAACATGTATCTTACGAGATGTTTACTTTACTTCAAAATTTCCTATATAATAATAATTTCCTATATTCTAATATTAAGTTCTCAGTTTAAAAGGCAAACCCTAGATAATGTTGCCGATGAGTGTTTTATTAAAACTCCTCAATTATTAAGGGAAATGAGTTAAACGTACCAGCCCACCCTCCACCGCCGCCCCCCCTTAAACAGCCCCCTCCGCCGCCTCCGAAGCCCCCGTGAGCTCCCCCATTGCAAGCGAGGCCCCCGATGCCCCCCTTCCTGCAGAGACGCACCCCGGACCACCTCGAAGCCCGGAGTGATGGGGCCTCTGCGGCTGAGCCAGCCCCCCCCAGCACCTGACAAAGGAGTTTCGGTAAAACTATTTAAAAAAACAATCATTAAATTAACTTTAAAAGCAAGACGTTGTTCTGTAAGTATATAATAACCAACATGTATTTTAAACTAACCAGAAGTTCTCCCAGGTGTTCCATACATATATCCAGATTCGGGAGTGGTATTGGTCCTTCCGCGGGCATGTTGCGAGTTGTCATCCCGGAACACCCCCACGGATATTCCCCCACCCCCACCACCAACCAGTAAGGGGATGGGGCGGCCGTTTTTGCCCAACTAGTCATATGAAAGGAGAAACGACTAAGTCTATCACTGGATCAATTTATTATATATACAACAACAAGAAATTTGATAAAAGGAAAGAGTTCTATATCAATGCAATATAGAAGTGATAGGCGTTGAATAAATCTGTCCCTTGGCTGATGAGTGATGCCCTCAACTATTGCTCCACCAATAATGATGGAGAGCCGATTTAACGCATAGTGATAAAAAAAGTCGAAAACTAGGCTAAACTTTTATATAATTCACCAAAAACACTGCTCATTAATTGAATAATTGGAATACATAAATGACTCATATCTTTGTTAAATCGAATGAGAATGAATGATAAAAATGTTTACCAGGAACACATACGTAGCCCCCCCACCACCGCCCCCTCCATCGTTCACGTGTGTATTCCTTACTTCATGGGTTTTGCTGGTGAATATCTGGTAAGTGTCGTTTGATTCCCGGCGGGAACATTCATGACTCTCTTGTGCTGATAGTGTCTAGAACACATTTTGTAGGGTGAATTTCTCTGGTAATTTTGATTGTAAATGGATATATTTCGGTCTGCACTGACCTTCTTACACGCATTGAGCCCCTGTTGCCCAACCAGCATATAAATCTTCTCGGAGCGATGCAACTCGAAGACACCCCTCGCTTGGGCCCCATGAGAGACCCCTGCCCACATAGAGCCTAGACCCCCACTAGCGCCTGTTGCTATTATCCTATCAAAAACGTTTATAGGTAAGGAAATTTCTTGGCCGATCCTAACTGTGTTAACCGGCCATACACCAACGATTTTCATGGCATACCTTCGACCCGAAAAATTACAATCAAATATTCTAAAACATCTCGAGGGAATTTAAAGAAAAACACTTTATTAACGGATTAGCCTATGCATTTTTACAAAATTTAAATATATTTTACATTATTCTAAATTTTCCGACGTTTCGCATACTTTACAGTGTGCGTGGTCACGGTAGACATATGTAAAACATATTTAAATGTTGTAAAACTAAATAGCTTAATCCGTTAATAAAGTATTTTACTCTTTAAATGAGTAATATCTATGTCAATAAAAGACACATCTCGAGGCAAGTTAAAATTTGTTTCCATCTTAAATTCCGTTTAAGTTTATTCCCCTCCTCGGTGTTAACAAAATTCATCGTTTCAATTATAAGCTGCTTAATTTATGTTTTCGACAAATATTCCCGATACAAATATTATTGCCCTTAGCTTTTATAATCGTTCGGCAATTTTTGTTATTTCGTATTTGTTCGCAAATTCTCATCGTTTAATTGGAATTATATATAATCGGGTTAACATTTCATTGCCTCTAATTGGTATATCATTATTTATAAGAGGATCTCTGTTCTACACTTTTTCAATGGAAACTCGGCTTAGAATATAATTGACGAATATTACAACGGTTTCACCCGAGTTTTTGTCAAATAAATATTTTATTTAATACTTTTTCAAAATTGGTCCAACCAACTCAAAAACATTTTTAAGTTTAAAGACTCTAAAAATGGCTAACATTCATATTTTTAAGTATCTTTTTAAGTATAAAGATAAAAAGTTACAGTAAATAGCATAACACTAATAAATCTTATGTTCTTTTAATAGTTATATCGTTTTATGTTTGTCGTTTATGGTTTTTCTACTATCAAGCATCTGCGTAGACCTTCGACCGCGAGTTTTAAAAAGAGGTTGAATTAAAACAGTTATAATGACGAAACTAAACGATCATTTGAAAATAATTTTGAGCCATGCACTGGATTATGAAATCATGATTAATCTAATATATAAAATTCTCTTGTCACAATGTTCGAACTTGAACTCCTCCGAAACGGATTGACCGATTCTCATGAAACTTTCTGAGCGTATTGAGTAAGTCTGAGAATCCGCCATCATCCATTTTTCATCCCCCTAAATGTTAAGGTGTGCACCCGTAAATTTTTTTTTAGACAAAATTTTAAGTTTCTATTTTTTTATGATACAATCCTAAATTTTCATCCTTCAACGATCAACCCTTATTTTTTATTTATTAATTGAAAAATGAAATCACATGTATCGCAAAACAACGTTGCCGGATCAGCTAGTATAATACAAATATCTTATCTACAAAATATAAAGAAGATTGTTTTATTGTCAGTCTGAAATCATCGATTTCGACTAAATTGTTTATACGCGAGAACGCTCTTAACTCTTAACCGTATCAAAAGCTCTACGGTTGCCAAATTTCTTTAGCAATTGTTTACGATCGATTGGGTCTGGTTGCTAAGATCTGAAACAAGTTTGTACATTAGTGAATACATACGTATACAATCCTTCGTTGGGTACTTCCCACACTTGTATGCCATTGTATGGGGGCGAGTTCACCACCGTGACCGACACCGAGGTGTTTTTGTACGCCGAGTCGCACAGCGTCTGGTTCGGGCCCAAACGACCGATCGCTCCACAGGTTGTGAATCGATACACTGCAAATATATTTTACATATGTGGACGATTTTATTACGAGTTTTTTTGAACCATTGTTATGAGCGTCAAGTATTACGATTTTTAAGATATACGGTGTTTATATTAAACAGAAGATTAGCTATTTGGTTAACTAGCAAACATTGTTATTATTTTATATTAAAGATTTTAATGTTACACATTTAATTACATTAATTATTGGTTTCGTATTGTGGTATCTATATTTTTTTATTTCATAGTTGTCTATAGTACTTTTGGAAAGTATTGAAACCACTAATGCACGTGTTTTTTAGTAATAATTAATTTGACAATATACAGATGAAATTCGATGTTTTGACATTAGTCGACATACCAGTAGTATCGGCGAAGTCAGGGTGAGGTGTGGTCTTCTCCTCAAACACGGGATCGTAATAATTATAATCACCCAGCTCCGACGCATTAATGTTAAGACCGAAGCACTCTGGTGCCATTGAGAAGTCGTCTATGGCCGAGTCCGAATAGATCCGCATGCCCATACGAGTTTTAAATAGGAAGTAGTATCTAAAAATATATATTTCGTTCGTACTATGCTTTCGCGTAATGCAACATTAGAATACATCCAAAAGTCAATGCCTTAATAGAATTGAAAGAAAAACACTTTATTAACGGATCAAGTAATGTATATTTGCAAAATTTAAATATATTTTACATTATTTTAAATTTTCCCGACGTTTCGCGTACTTTACAGTGTGCGTGGTCACGGTAGATTTCAAATAATGTAAAATATATTTAAAATTTGTAAAAATAAATAGCTTAATCCGTTAATAAAGTGTTTTTCTTTAAATGAGTAATAGTAATGTCAATAAAAGACAATATTATCTCGAGGCAAGTTAAAATTTGTATCGATCTTAAATTTCTTTTAAGTTTATGACAATAAAAGACAATAATAGAATTTACTAGCAATATTCCGCGAAGAAACCCTTAAACACCCATTGCACTTTGCGCCCCGACACCGGAGCAACAGGATTCCGTTAGTACAGTTTTCATTAAGTGAACACTGCTGAGCGAACCTCTTTAAACATGTCATCAAGCAATTTGTAAATTGGTCTATTAGAATTGTATACTATGGACTTCCGCAAAGTAACGCCTGATTCTATTAATCATATCCAAAATATCACAATTTGAATTATTCTCTCAACCCTAACTTCTATATAACTGCCGGTGCAACTGTGTGTGTGGAAGTAACTGACCTGCTAGTGATATTTGGTAGGAATATGGCAGCCCTGTACCAATTCTCGCCTTTATCCTTCGTGGAGAACCAAAGCGACGTGGTGATGTTGCCTCTGGACGTCAGCTCCACCACGTCCACGCTCAACGATCCGTAGTTGCGTCCATTTTGTTGGTAGTAGAAACGTATCTGTCAAAATTAAAAGAACCGAACTATAAGAAGACAAGAAGCATTATTCATTCTAGTCTTTTTGCATCTAATGCAGCAAGTAGCAACCCAGGTGGAGCACAGATATTAATATAGAATATACCATGTCACAGACTAATCTAGATAACATTAATCAAATTGACAATTGACGCTGTTTGTCGATGATAACCTCAAATTTAGAAGTTCAAAGAAAAGTACGTGTAGAATTTGTGTAGATACTTCTATGACTGCAAGATTAATATCATAAACTAGAAAGTGTGTAAGTATGGATGTTTGGTACTTTTTTACTTAAAAACTACTGGAGGGATTTTATTATTATTTATTTATTTATTTTACACTTTATCACACAACATAAAAGAGACAAGACACTAAATTTACAAGCACTAACATTAAAGATGTAAAGGGCAGCCTTATCGCTATTAGCGATCTCTACCAGGCAACCCCTATTTGACAGAGAAAAAAAAATTAAGGAGAGGGAACACGTGCATTTTAGTCAAACTTTACGATACTTAAGCTTATCAGAAAAGATTTTTATAAGAGACATAAGCTACCCTTTTTTAATATTGTGTCAATTGTATGAAGTCAGTAGGAAAAAATCTGCGAGCTATTCTGGCGTGCGCTCCTGATACACATACTGTAAACAAGAGTTACACATATGTAATGTATGATGGAAATTTGTATCTTAAACATATCCCCATATATTCATGTTCTTATGTGTCAAGCCAAAAAAGATGATTGCTTCAACCAATTTTTTTTTTTTTTTCAAATATAGTCTTAAATGGAAAATATTTTTTTCGTTTCTATATATAATATATATCGTACTATATAAAATATGTATTTTGCGATAGGAATGATTCTAATCAAACATACAATTAACTATGGTTGTCTCACATCTGTGATTTAAATTTCGCTTCGTAACAAGGGTAACGTTTACAATATTTTACATTTATACCCAATTCGATCGAAAAACAGACTAGAGAGAGAGATAATTTCGTTTTATTCCATTTATTTTGCTTCAAATAACTTTAATATTTGTTATATTCATTTAATGTTGAAATTCATACTTTAATATTCTGTTGTTGTAAGATCTTTCACGCAACGAAACTTGCAATAATCTATGAATAAGTTTATTAATTTATTGTATTTTTTCCGGCTGTATGTACAGGACAACTACTGTAGGTCGCAAGGGCATCCTATATTGACTGAAGGGAATTCGCGAACGGTGCTTCGCCAAAAATGTAAAGATATTTTTTTTTTCCTTAAGTTTTTTTTTTAACTTACTGAGTTTTGCCCTTAGTCTAATTCATTAGTGTAGGAGTTACTGTTATTGTTCTGGGTATGTTGTTGGCTAACTGTGCAAGCTGTACTCTCCTATAATTGGAGATGCACGCGGTATGATAAGTGTGTAGTCCTAAATAAATGTTGTGTGTGTGTTGTGTATCTCCGTTGGAGTTTCAAAATAAAAAATAAATAAAAAAATTAGCGATACCGCGAATGGTGTTGCTAGTTAATAGATTTATTAAATCTGCACCAGAGCAGGATACATTTGTGACAGGCTTGTTAAGAATGAGGAGTTTTTATTTGTAAGTTTAGGTAAGGTATTTTTTAAGTACGTTTTGGCTTTATGCTGTTATTTAATAAATAATTTAAAAAGATTATTTATTGTCTGTGTATGTAAACTGCTGGCGTTATTTTACCGTATGTAAATAAATAAACGTATAGACTATCCAACATGACATGTTAATCATAGACAAAACTTCACCTATTTGATAATAGTGGAATCGTCTCCAAACACTCACCGTACAGCAGTTATAATACTTGGACGTGATATTCCCGTGGACTTTGGGCGGCGGGTTAAAGATGACGGTCTTCATGACGGCCGTTGACGCGAAATCCGCCCTCTCCTTATTCGGCCCCGTCACATTCATATTGACGAAATAGTAGTATCCGACACACGATGCGATCGAGTAGTTCCTGTGGGCTGGGGACAAGGGGATGATGGGGCTGCTGGTGGTGTACAGCATCTGTGGGGGCCCGCAGGTGTGGTCGTAGTTGGGGCCCGTTTTGTCCGTGGGCGTCGGGCCGCTATGACGCGACCATTTCAGGATGGGTCTGGAAGAAATGGTATATATATTCTCTATGACTCTTCTACGACAAATTACGTCATCAGGAATAGTTTAGTGTTGTTCAATGAATACTTTATAACTAATGAACTATTGGCCGCGAAAAAACCCTAAAAAACCGGACGCACGTTTCGCCCCGAACAGCGTTTCGATCTATTTGAGTTTTGTACTATGGTCTTCCTAAGTAACGCCTGATTGTATTAATAATTAATAATAGGTTTTTAAAATGTACTATTTTGAAATAATTCGGCTATGTAACACCTACAAACTGCGTGCAACATTTGAAATAATAACTTCTCTTTTCGCCGTAGCGTAAACACGATTTGACAGAGAGGGACAAAATACGGTTTAATTGTATATTATAAGCGAAATAACTTACTGAGGCACATTCTCAAATCCGCATGTGTCGTGTTCAAAGTTGCAGTAGGATCCAAACGGCATTTTCACTGGAACAATATATCTAATTAATTGTGTTTGTGCTGATAGTGTATCTGTTTTTGCAACCCAGTGCCCACCTTTAAGTTGTACAAATAAATATGGTTCAAGTTAAGTTTATATAAGAATTAATAATTGTACATTTAGTTGGTAGGTCATAATAAATAAATATAATTTCTTGTATCAAACTTTCAACAAAAAGTTCCATCTTCCGTTCCGTTCTTCTTCTAACCTAACCGTTTCGACGCTAGAGTGAGAACGGGCGAATGAACGGACATGACGAAGGGTTCCTTTACGTAGACTGCGGAACCCTAATAAAAGTAGCCTAAGTGAGGAGTTTATTACATCAGTTACCAATCAAAAAAAGTCCCGTCAAAATCGGTCCAGCCATTCCAGATATTAGCCGGAACAAACAGACAGACAGACAGACAAAAATTTAAAAAAATACCATTTTGGTGTATGTATAGTATATATATTCATATGCATGTAGTAAAAAACGGTTATTTCAATATTAAAAACAGACACTCCAATTTTATATATTAGTATAGATTATTGTTGTTTAGGATAAGTTAACGAGGCACGACCAAACCTCTGAAATAGTTGCTCATAAAATACAACCAGTATTTAATTGTTCGTTTGATTTACAATCTGAAGAACGAACCAACGAACGTTAAATACGAAATATGCCAAAATTCTCCCCTAAAAGTCTCGACATATTCAAATCGTTAAAGGATATACAACAATTTTAAATTATTAGGGACTTACCGCAATTCTGATGCTCATCCAACCCATCGTCACAGTCTTTCACCAGGTCACAAATTTGCTGTGACTTGACACACGAGTCCTTCTGTAAAAACTAAATTGTGTTAAAATCGCGCCAAACGATTTAGACCTAGGACACAGAGTTAAAACTTGACGCTAAGAATGACATTTGTCAAAAACAGATTGGACTTTGACATACGCGTGACATCTGGTATGTACCATTTCAGAATCGCTAATTGGCTAACGTATACCAGATTAGGTTTACTAGAAACGTTCATCTTAAATTTATTATTGGCGAAAAAAATACATTAACATTTACTTCCAGTTAAAGACCTAGAGTGTTTTTATTTCTTATAACCACATCATTCAAAGAAAAATGTACTCACACATGTAAATTATCCTTCTTATTATAAAAAACACAAAGTTTTGTAGTTCGTAACAGATTTTTGCTTTCATAGTATTTAACCTCTTTCAATCTCGACAAAATTATTAGGGACAATTAACAAATACATCAATTTATAAGTAATATTTTTATTTATTTATTTATACGCTTACGTTCATAATCTTGCATTTAATCTGTCTAAACTGGCACTCCCCGTTGTAAACAGGAGGTTCAGGCAAGCACTCCACCATACGAATATTGTCTATGGCAATGTGTGGTAGTACTTGCGACACGCTCACATAACTTGGCCGGGTTACTTCAATTATAATGCGAACTTCTTGCTGGACTTTTCCAATCATGAATCTCATTGGTTGCCACCTGAAAATTGTCAAGCGACACAGACTACACTCATTTATATATGAAAAAGGTTGACAACTCGTTGATCGCTTCTATAATTACCGTTATTAAAAATTAAATAATGTACTAATGGGAAGCGTACGTTGTATTTGTAACTGTCATTCGTTACAAAGTAATTCGTTACAAAGTAAAGTATCTATGTATGGCATCTGTAATAGGTAACCATTGTGTTATGATAGTAACTAGTGAGTAAATGTTGTTTTTTTTGTATAGAAGTGAATATATTAAAATATATTAATACTGACATTTCGACATTGTTTCCAGCGAACTCCTGAAGTATCCACTGGACTTCAGACGACGTCGACTCTGACACAAGGCGGATACTCGCATTTTGCATCTTGCTCTGGTGCATTTTCACTTCAAACTGTCAAAAAAAAGTATTTGTGACGTAGCCGAATTTCATTTTGAGAAAAGGATATTTGGATGTGTGGAAATAATTTCCCAGGCCCTCCGCAATACTTTAGGAGTTTTGAGCCCTTATTATATATTGTTATTATTATCATAAGCAGTAAATATGGAATTGTTCTTACTAAAAGTGTTTGAATTTGACATTTAGGCAATAATTCAATGTCCGCCTTTTTGGAGCCGAGGTAAAGACTTCAGCAAGTCGAAAGACGAGAAGTTCCACAGGGAGGTTATACCGTTCCTGTGACGTCACAGATGTCAGTGCAATAAAGGTTTGAATTTTGAAGAAAATGAAAGTACCTTGCAAAACTCACGAAGACCACGAAATGGTGGCGATTTGATGACCATATTCTCCATCGTAGGGTCCACTGGCAAGTACAGGTAATGACCTGTAAATAAATTGGGATATATGTAACTGTAAAATGTTTTGAGGGTAGCTGAATATTTCCAAATAACTCCGGTTTGAGTGCAACTCAAGTTTATGGAAACAATATTAAAATCATTAATATTATGGTATTTGTCGTATAGCTATCCTACTCACACATATTCATTTTTCGTTAACTAATTTAATATTTATTGAGTAAAAATTTCTCGAGGTTTATAATTTATGTCGTTTAACCACACAACACTTCATTAATTAATTGGCGAACTAAGCCCGCTTACCCTTTGAATTTTATTCATTTAGTCTTTGTAAATGTGAAGTTGGACACAGACACACAGACATTTAGTCTGTGTCACTGGAAGGAACTAGTGCCTAAGAAACAGACTCTAGGCTGCCTAGTTTAGGTGCTAGGAGTAATTAGTATATTGCAGTGTTCTGTTCTGTTATTATTTTCATAAAATTAAGAACTAGTAAGTTTTTAGTTTTCTTTGTTGTTATGAAGTGGATTAGGATACAAATACAAAATTTATTATTTAAAAGTAGTTGATACCCGGACTTCCTGTGGATTTCACACTCTTGGCAAAGGTTTGGGCGTACGTAATAATGGCGTCGTTCAATTACAACTGTCAGCAATTTATGATATTGATTTGGTGGGACACGCTAAAATCAACGAAGTTACTTCTTATATTATCAGACAGTAAAAGTCCCGTCAGAATCCGTTCAGCCATTTAAGAGATCAGTCGTAACAAACACTAAGATTAAGATTATTATTATTATTATTTTTAAACAATAAGATTGTAAAAAATGTAATTTTTGTTTATGCACCGTATATATATTAGCTTTTAGAAACCACTAATTCGTTTGCTATAGAAAAGTATTCTATTAGTTAACCATTCGATTACAGAAACAATAAAATAAAAATACACCCTTTTACGCGTAAAAAAAACTTATTTTCATTGAAACTCCGCTCTTATAAATGGAGTTTCCAACACAACAGGTGTTTTCAATTCAAATCAATCGTTCCAGAGATTAGCGGGTTCAAACAAACACATCAGCGTTACAATATTATAGTATAAATTGAGATTTAGTCTTAAGAATGATCTACATGAATGCTAAGACGCCTTCCTCGCTCAGTCAGCGTCTAATTTTAGACGACTGTTGAATGTAATTGTCCTAAGTCCTTTTTACGCTTGACTGCCATTCAGTACAGAAATAGGCTCTATGTCTGCTTCTGTCTATATAGAATAAATATACATTATTCACTTTAACATACTCCATTGTTGTATTTAATAAACAAAACGACTTATCGAACATAAATTATTAAACACAGTATCAAAAGGAAAACAAGAAATTGTTCGTTTAATTAATAAAAATGCAAGATTTAATTCGTTCAATCGAAAACCATAGATAATAAGCACGAAGAGGAAGAAAATGCAAGTCTATGTAATCTGTTTAAGTTACAAGGGACATTTAAAAAAATAAACTATTTATATATCCTTGTCCTTTATATACGTATTAAATACTAGACTTTATGATTTATTAGGCTGGTGTCATTGTCTTTCATTTCAATTATAATAATCAATATTCGTAACAATAATTCTATTTTTAAATCTAGAATTCAATAGTTTTCTTTTTTTGTTTCTCTTTAAAATCGTCATTGCACTCCTCAAGCGGGTTTGTTATCTATGTTATTTAAATATATATCATAAAACTTAAATGATAATAGATAACTATAGATATCTATTATCATTTAAGTACTTACTATAGACTGAATATTGAGTAAAAAGTCCTTATAGCCTTGTTTATGAGCCCACCCGATCTCCTGGCCTCAGCGGAAATCAAATGATATCGTGATGATTCAATTTGAGCGGCAACTTGTGTTCCATTTTCAAGTTTGTGATGCGTATTTGTTTTTACAATTGAGAGGATGATAAGAACTGTTTGAGGTCGTATTTATGCTGTAGGCGCTTTCTATAACTTTGTTTGCATAGTGAAACAAACTATATGAAAACTAAATATTTGCTAGTGCATATAAAAACATCGACAGGAAACTTCATAAGAAATATGCTACAAAGCTATCCTCATTATCCCTGCACCTATACCTTTGGAGAGATATGATTTACCTATGTTTTAATACATTTCTTTTATTTTCATAGTTCTCAGTAGTAGCCTCATTAAAATTCTTTAAATATTTTCTTTTATTTATTATCATTTGTTGTCATATTGTTATATATCACTGTCACAAGTATAAGATCTCTTTTGTATTGTCTTAAATAAGTAGACCTAAACGCTAAGGTTGTGCAATCGCAATTGAAAATATGCGTTAGAAATTTTGATATCTCCATAAATAAAAATAGATTTTTCTTTCAGTTATCAGAAAATCCGTAAAAGCATAAATCGCTTAAGAATAATGCTTTTGTGTAAATATCACTTTCACAATGGCTACATATGACCCTTGACATTAAGTGCGCAACAGATTCCCTTTAGAGTTACCGCACAAACGATACTTTAACTATCGATTGAAGTGCGTCTCTAACTATTTAACACCTCGCAATATTAAATTATATAAATTGATAGGTATTCATAGAAAACAAATCATTTGTTAAAACACTATTACACACGTTAAATTTGACAAAGCTTGTTTTAGCTTGTACTCACCGCCTTTATTGTAATCGGCGTCCATGGCGGGCGCGGAAAATTTCAGCCCTTGTGTTGTTTCATTCATGAATTCAACATCCGCAGCGGTGACCACTCTGAACCCCAGACCGTGGCTGGAAATTGTCTGGTTCCACTGCCACATACACATTGAACCATTCGTGTTTTCGAAATCACAAAACACACCAGTCACCTGTGGTACATAGCTGCTCTTGAACGTCGCCTCGTACGTAGGCCCGGACGGGCGGAGCGTCTTAATCTTCGTCAAGGAGTTCGTCTCGTTCTCCATATTTAGCTTCTGGTTTGATATAGAACCTTCATTGTCATTCATCATGTTCTCTTGGTCACTCCTGTGGCCCAGGAGTAACAGTTTGTTTAAGTGCTGTTTACCCCGGCGTCGGTTTTTGAACTCCTCACTCCTGTTCATCAGATTCGACAGCTTCTGGAAGGAGCCGCGCACCGGTTCGGGCAGGGCGGATCTCGACTGGCCTTTTTTCTTCTCCACGGCTTTTTTATCCTTCTCGACGTCATTCTCAGCGTTTGCCGCCGCATAAATTGCGACAAATATCAATAATCGCACAATATCCATTAGGGTGAGTGAATAGGACATTGGATGATTTAGGTGGTCGCAAAGTGCATTTTAAAATTATTGTCTTTCGTCTTTAAGTGTCCCCATTCGTCGTGTAGATAGATAGCCGCCAGTCCAAACAACATCGATGTACACAGACGCACATTTTAAAAAAAACAAAGTACCTACTGTGTTAACGAAATTAGCACAATCCTCGGGGACATGTCCCTGGATATATCTCAAATGGACGACACCGCGACACAGGACACGACGGCCCCTCAACTCTAGATAATAACACAATGAGCACAAAACACAATACGTTGTCGATTATGCTAGTATTAACAATTTTCACATATGTAAAATTGCGTTCTAACAGTTTTGTAAAATATATAAAACCGAAGTCGTAACAGCGCCACGAGAATACGCGGAACTATGGCCGTGGACCGAAATAATCATTACTTTAGATGCGATCTTCGGGTGCGAGGGATGCTGCGCAGGTGTCAACCCGTGCTGAGCGAATTCCCGGGCTTTTCGCGCAGATCAACGGTGCGTTGTCCGCTCGGGTCCCAATTGGCTGGCCTCTGCTGCCGCTCACGTCAAACACGTCCTATAGGACACTACTCGGTTCCGAATTCCGACGATTGGTAGAATAAACGTTACCGTAGACCATCCAATGAGAATTGAAAGCGGAAATTTCATTGGAATCCTTGGCATTTTCCTTGCAGATTTATTTACGACGGGGTCGGGCTTCAGTAGGTATCTTCTGCGGAAATTTGATGGACATTTTGATCCTAATGGAGTTTGTCTATTTCAGCTGAAGCTACAGAGGTTGAAATATCATTAGCGTCTTTAAAGCATTCACTTATCGTTGGTATTATATTTGTCTTATAAAAGGCAAATCTATTTTTATCGTTCTTCAGAATTCTTAATTCAACAAATAATAATAGCGAGCTTGTGTGTATACATATATTTTAATTCATGACCCCTAACATGACAATGGGCAGTAACCTCCAGACGACAAAAGAAAATAGTACGAAAACAATTTATAATTGGAAATGGCAATTGGCGGATAGTTTTTCTCTCATTAAGAAAAAACGTTCGGAAACGAACCTTTTTTATTATAGCCGTTTCAAATTGAATTAGTTACCAAGAAGTTTAGAATTTAATTATAATAAGTAATGCTATTATAATTATCATTAATAAAACACACTAAAAATTATTATTATTATTAAACTTAAATCATCATCAGAAATTTATTCTATTAAGTCAATTGTCAGTTTAAATAACGTCAAAGTGTAAATTTCTGAACGTACAGCTACAGCACCACTCCTTGTGGATTATTTTGGTTTGGAATTCGCATCTTGTTAACTGTGTGCTCAATACAAATAAATAATTAACCCAGACGGTAACAATTGAACGACGACAAATTACAATGAATAACATTTGCAATGTGGACTTTTTAGTGTATTAGCATTTCTACTTAGAAACACATTGATTACACAGTGTGAGGTGAGTAAATGTCGTTTGTTTATGACTAACAGAAATCATAAATACTTTAACCGAAAATAAATAATTAATTATTTCGTGTTTTAAAGAACAGTTAGTATAAAAATATCTTTAATTAAACAATATAATATTTTGCCGGGAGAGGTAATGTAGCTGTACTCGTCTTAGGCGAAATATTTTTATTTTCTATTTCTATTTTATTTAATGTTTATTTGTTCTTAAATCATCACAAATAAGCTAGTTTCATTAAATATACATTGTTCTTTGTCAAGATCATATTTATCCTTTTATTAATTTCATTATAATTGGGTTATCAGTCTTTGGTATAATTATGGTTACTAACAAATAATTCTGTTAAATCTTAATTATATTGCATACAAAGAAAATGTCCGAGTAAAATTATATCTTAAACAGATCTTTTATATTTTGTTGTAAATGAGCTTGAGCTAAAATAACAATGTCCCATACATAAAATATATTTTTGAAACAAATGCTTCTTGATATACATACATATTTCCTTATTAAATATGAATGACTTCATTTATAATGTGATTTAAATATAAATGATAAGATTATCATATGATAAATTGAGCTTTCCTTTATTGTTGTAATAATTTAGATAACTATTATCTAAGAATAACTAGTATAAAGTAACATGACAATAGCATAAATATTGTTGAAACAATAAAATCCTTAATTAATATTAAAAAAAATAATAGTTAGTTATTTCAAGTAAAGTGTGATGATTTCTCTTACATCATAAGTATTTATGTAAATCTAAAAAATGTATGTATTTTTTAGATTTACATAAATACTTATGATATTCTTAAATATTGTAAAGAATATTATTTACAATAAGGTTTATTCACTCATATAAGAAGAACAATACTTATTTTTGTAAACAAAGTTAATCATTGATGTATACCCCCTAAGTTGCTTGAATTCAAGACAAGGTCAGGTGTGGAAGACTTAAAATACCTAAGTGAATGCAACAAGAGATATTCAAGGCTAAACAAAAAGCTGTTGGTTGTTAAAAACATTTAGAAGTTACTTTTTTGTTACATTTTCCTCGATATTTGTTTATTTTTAAACAGGCAAGATTTTATTTAATAGATAAATAAATTATCTTATAGATCAGACTGATTGTTATTATCAGTTAATTGGAAGGAATTTATTTACCTTCCGATCTGAGTCACTTATCTATGAAGTTTCCATAGTTATGTTTATTTGAGTCCTGTTATTTTTTCTTCTGCCTAACAATTACGGAACGGGAGACAGCAGAGTGACATACAGACTGATGGATTCAATTGTACTTCAAGATTTTTCAGATTAACTAAATTACATATGATTCAGAATTAACTCCTATATCTATTCTATACTTTCACATTTAACTATGGTTTTTGAATAGATGTTAAAGGTAAATTAAAAAAAAATAGCTGCTGCGAAAAATTATTGTCTTTGCTTTGTTTTATTGGTTGTCTCTGTTTCTAGAACCCAAAGGGTAAAAACAAACCCAATTACCGAGATTTATACATATGTCACAAGGCTGTATATCATAAACCGTCATAGATAGTTGTAATTTCATAGATTATGTATTTCTGTTATTAAAGTAAATACCATGTTGGGTGAGCGCCATACATAATAATATTATTATTATTATATATTTCTGTTGCTATTATTATAAGAAATAGTAAAAAACTTAATGAAGTAAATAATTAAACGTGCTCGCAATTTTTTTCAGTAATGCTATGGAATTCTTTGTGCGCGATTCAGACTCTCAATAGACCGGTTTTTTGTTAATTCAAATGTGCGTGAGAGGAAGTATTGTGTATGTCACATAAAACAACAAATTAATTTTAACTGCAAATATGTATTGCTTAGGTTTTCACGCTTCACGAGTTTGAGAAACCTAAAAAATATTAAATTAATTAATCCGTTATATATAGACAAGAATTACTTAAAGTAACAAATCAACTCAAGTTTCTAGTACGTCTATGGCAACGAGCTAATGAAATGTCAACTTTCGCGCCATTTATAGGCTGTTTTAGATCGGACACGTCAAGGGTTTCTGCAGTCTTTAATCCGGGTCACCTACATCTGACGCATCAATGCCTATATGCTCTTTTGAACCAATAAGGGTACTTGTTTTTACTCTATTAAAAATTATTGTACCACTTTCAATATGCCGCGTGAATTTATCGCTGAAATAAAAATGAAATATTTTTTCAGTATATATCGCACGACACAAGTCCCTATTTTACCCATCTCTATAAGGCTGTCAAAACGCCTGTAAGCCTCCTGGAGTTGCAGGGGTATGGGCGGCGTTTTCTAAGTGACCCGCCTGCTCGTTTGCCCCTGTCACATAAATTAAAGAAAAAAAACGTTTCAAATTTATAAATAATTATAGGCTAATAAATTTTCAGAAAATGACATAAATTATGTCTGGTGGTAATTCGAAGAACAAGTCGCGGTCCAAGCGACATGAAGGCTGGGAGGAGGCTGGTGGGGAGTTCTACCAGGAACTGTACCCTGGTGGGGAGCAGGAACTCTTCGATAACCTTCAGAGAGCTGATGCAGCGAAGCTGGCGACGTTACTGCCTTCCAAACAGGCTAGGAATAGTAAGTAGAATCCTACCCGAAGACAGTTGGCGCAATGGTTACAATGCCGGAGAACATAACGGGTTCCGGGGTTCGATCCTCGTTACGATCAACATTTGTGAAATGAAGAGGTCTTTGTACATATTTATCAGTTGTGTTATCAGCTATAAATAGATTACTTGAGGCTAAAAGACCATCTCGTAAAAAAATATTTACTTATAAATTACAAATTTGACATCTATCTAGTTGGCTGCACACTATTAGTAAAACATACGTTTCATAATGTGATACAAACTATAATATTTAGTGTGGATGGTGGGCGACTATAAATCCAATTGTAATTAAACCTTAGTCAATAATTTAACGGTTTTAAACATAAAAGGGTTTGTCAAGATGTATTTCGACAGTATTTTTCATTTATGCTCCGCTCTTATAGATCCTCGATAAGAGTTTTTCAATTCGCACCACTCTTGTTTAAGATTAACGTCTTCCAACAAATTTATAATGTTGGTGCAGAGGTGATAGGCCTGTACGCTGAATGTTGGCCAAGTTCAGACTGTAAAATCCTTTTTTACTCGTATAAGAATGTGGTACTAATGACAAAGAAGCGTTCAGCGGTCTTTCGCGTGGCCTTAAATTACTAGGCATTTCCAACATTGCCTTATCTGATATTTCAGCTACAACAGCAAAGCGAGCCAGATCGCAAAATGAACGTCGTCAGTCGACGTATGCGCGGACGACGCAAAGCAGAGACATACATCTCTCAATGTTGCCAGATTTATCCGGTAAGTGTTACATACCGGGGTTGCCATCAACGTAATTCTAAAATCTTGTAAATTCTTCACAGTTTCAATTTTAATTCTTTTTGAAATTCCAAAGCTCCGTTAGAATATAATATTTGTTTGAACAACGGGTTCATGGTTTAGTTCTTACGGATTTGATTTCCGGGTGAACAGTTAGTTCTACATCCGCTTTACCTACTTGAAACAGCTAATGTGTATATTATCCTGGCGCTAAATCGATAGTAATGTATTTCCCCTACAAATCAATTAAGAAATTATATCTAGGTACTTATTTTCAAGGATACTTACAGGTCATAGAAGCGAGTATTTAATTCAAGGCTGTATATTTTTGTATTGACCCAAATTTACAAAGATTATCCGTATTTTTTTATAACACAGTTATTTGCAATTTCCTAGAAAATTTATCCAATGAGGAACGAACTTGGGAGGAAATTATGCAGATTAAGGCAATGCCAGTTCCGATGCATCAGAAAAGGGATCTTAAGGCAAGGCTGCAGGTACGCTTATTGATTGAAAGAAATCGACTATAGACATAGAAATATTGTATTCTTCAATCTCTAGACGAATTTGAAAAATGTAACATTTCAGAACGCGACAAAGCTCCGTTTGCAAGGCTTCGAGCAGCTTCAGTGGCGGCAGCGAAAAGTTTGGCACCGGTTCAGCAGTCGATTTGCCGAAATTGTGGGGAAATTTGAATTATGGCAGTCTGCGTTACGGGAAATTGAGGGTAAATTTGGCGTCGGTGTCGTGTCATATTTCCTCTTCCTGCGGTGGCTGTTCTTCCTCAACATTGCCATATCTCTATTCGTAATTGTATTTTTAATACTTCCGCAAGTGTTGCTAGTCGAAAATAGTCTATTGTGTGACGATACGTATCCGAACTCCACAATTTGTTGTTCCGAGGCGTACTTCAACCGGAACATGACTGGGAATAATGTGATTTTAGACTTAATACAGGGGACTGGGTGGATGGAACGGACGATTCTGTTCTATGGCGTGTACAGTGACCAGATTTACACGTATTTCGTGAAGAATCTTTGGGAGGCGGAAATGTTTTATAACATGCCGATAGCGTTCATTCTAGTGCCGATTTCTTGGGCGCTGGTCTCTCTTGTCGCGATAGTCAAAACTGGGGCGAAGGGCTTCAAGGATCGGCTGGTGGAGAGCGAGGGCCAGTTCTACATGTACTGCAATCTGGTGTTTGGGGGCTGGGACTTCTGTATCCACCACGAGAAGTCCGCCCGAATAAAGCACAAAGCGCTGTACAACGAGATCAAAGGCTGCTTAGAGGCGGACAAGTTCAACGAGGAGAAACAGCTTCGCAGCAAGGAGAGCCACCTCCTGATGCATCTGCGGCGCGGCCTCGTCCATTCTCTTGTCTTCGTCATTCTAGTTGCGTCGGGGGTTTTGATATACTTCGCGTTTAACTTTTCAAAGGATTTACTCGACGAGCAGATGTCTGGCTCGGACTACGGGAATAGGTCGGAACCGTATAGGGACGGGTATACCTTTGGGAGGTTTCAGAACATCGTATTGGAATTCCTTCCTTCCATTTGTATTGTGGTACTAAACATCATTGTTCCGGAGATCTTCGAGCACTTGATTAACTATGAGAGTTACAATCCCGCGAATGTTGTCTTGATATCTCTACTCCGAACGGTTTTGCTAAGGTTGTCATCGTTCGCGGTGCTGCTGAGCCAGATCTACATCCAAATAACTGACCCGAACCGGATATTGTGCTCGGCGTACACCGACGAAGTCCGGCTCGAATGCTGGGAGACCTACTTCGGTCAGCAGTTGTACAAGTTGATTTTAACCGACTTCGCAGTCCAATTCGTGATGATATTCTTCATAAATTTCCCGCGTTCCTTCATCGCTCGCCACTCGCGCAGCCATTGTCTCAAAGTGATCGGCACGCAGCACTTCTATCTGCCAAAACACGTGCTGGATATCGTGTACGTCCAGACAATTATATGGATGGGGGCCTACTTCTGTCCATTCCTCCCTATAATCGGAATGATTTACTCCTTCCTGATATTCTATATGAAGAAGTTCGCGTGTTTGGTGAATAGCACCCCGTCCCCTATAGTTTACAAAGCGTCTAAATCGAAATCGCTCTTCATGTCTTTCTTATTGTTAGGTTTCGTGATATCCATAGCACCGGTCGCTTACGCCGTTGCGGAAATTATGCCGTCGATTAACTGTGGACCCTTCAGAGGGTACTCCACGGTGTGGGAGTACGTTGTCATAACCTTTGACACGTTCCCGAACGTTCTTCGGGAGTTTATCTTCCTGCTGGGGACGTCCACGTTCGCTGTGCCCGCATTTGCACTCATGTTGTTCTTTTTGTATTATTACTGGGCGGTCGCGACGGCTAATAGGCATATGGTGACGGTTCTGAAGAACCAGCTAGTGCTCGAAGGGCACGACAAGCAATTCTTGTTGAACAGACTTAGCGCGTTTATACGTCAGCACCAGAAACGGTGCGAGAGAAACAGGGCTAGCTTCGCGGACGATGACTCGGAACAGACTAGCTCAAGATAATTTCTCTTATATAAAATTCATCAATTTGAACAGCGAATTTTTTTATCTGGTCGGTGAAATACGTAAAATTTTCGTCGGGTTTTGTATATAAGATGTGTGTGTTGGTGGCCGTCACTATAATCATGTAAAATATATAAATATTAAATATAAATAGGGAGACGCGATTTAATATTTTGCGGGTATTTTTGTGGTTTCCCTAAACAACTTGATTGTCACCCAGAACTGTAAATAATGATATTATCCCGCGTGTCAACTGTCAAACTACTTCTTTCATTGCTCTCCTTCTGTCAGTGGTGGGTGAGTTGTATGTCTTCCCAGTTGGATGATTATTTCTTTGAACACTATCGGTCTGTCGCCGATAAATAATGAAAAAGTTCATAGGATTCTTAAAACATTTTACCAAAGTTGCTCAATTTATCTAATTATAGCAAAATCAAAAGTTTGACTAAAGGACTCCTCAGTTTCTATTCTTGGCAACGTAAGCTCCATAAATAGTTCTTTGTGAGTTCAGTTTTTATGAAAGGGCTTTTTTGAGCGATAGTGCCAAATTTGTTTGTAATCCTTTTGTGTTAATGAAAGCGATAAAGTATTCAAAACCCTAGATTTTGACATTATTTTAAGTGTTTTACAATTTTAATATTATATATACTAAATATTATTATTAGTTATCTCTTGTGATTTTGTATCTTTGGTACCTTTGGCCAGTCTTAATAACTCGTATTTAATGTTAATGTATTTGACATAGTATAGTCACTACAATATTGAATGAAACTTTTTAAATTAAAAATTAGTTATCTAAGAAACAAATTAAGTGTTATTAAGATTGGCAATTAACTAATTTTAGGTTGCGTCTCGCATTCCACTTGTCCATTCTTAGTGCAAATTTTAGGTGAATTAACTCCTGACTAGCATTTATAGATTCTGTGATCTCATTTTAGCAACTCTCACCATAGCAAGCATTTAAACACGTTTAGTTATTTTGTTCAAATCAAAAAGTAATAGAACAAACTATTATTTTATATCGCTCACTTATTTGACATAAATAGCAAATTTTTATAGCTGTATGGTGTAAATTCTGTCTTATGAAGAATTGTACAATTAGATATTTTATTATACATCTTTATTTATACTTTGATTGTGTAGTAAATCATATTTGTCTATTGTAAAATAATGAATAAATAATTTCGTTTGTCCAAAGTTCCTAAATCAAGTTTTGTCCCTTTAAATGTTTTGTCACAAATATAACGTAAGTAGTCTAAGTTTATTTATTTTGGACAATCTCGTTCATTTACTAAAAAAAGCAGATATTTTAATCTAATTTATGCTTTTGAAAATAAAATCAATTATTGGTTGTATATCACATTTCTAGATTTCTTTTCAAGTAGTGTTTTTTCAGTCTATAGTGAACCGGAGATTTGAATTATCTTTGTCGTTTCAAAATATAAGAGAAAAGCAACTTTTTTAATATTTTCAGAATGTTGTGTTGCTGACTTTATACTTGAGTTCAACTGGCTTTCCAAAGGAACTGTCAATATCAAATAATAAATGTCTAGATAATAAGGCTGCTATAAATATTAGTATATGAACGATACCATTTAGACGTAATAATGGCGCCAAAAATTTACTCGAGCACTAGCTGCCATAGATTTTGATACTCTAGTATTATAAGCATTTATAGATAATAGCGAAACAATAGACAATTCACTATGTTTAGTATTTATTTAAAAAAAAACAAATTAGGCAATTCTAGTATAATTCGTTTAGGATCTATTTGACAAGTTTAAAAATGTTGCAATATGTGAAAATTTATTTGGGACTCGTAAATTTCGACACTGCCAACACTGATTATTGTATAGTAAATTTACATGTGAAAATAAATGAATGTAGAAATTCGACATTTCTTATTTTACTCTATAAATTAAGAACTCTTTCTTGACAGAATAAAAACAATTTGACACTATTCCGATTTAATTCGTATGAAAAGAGGCAAAACAATATAAATAAAAAAACAATATATTCATAATATTTTTTTATATTCTCCGTATTAAAAATACAAATCTACTCATCTTTAAACGACATATAATTTATATTTTCAAAAACTACGAACGCTTTCCCGATCGGATATATAAAAACACATTATAATGGGGATGTTCTATTTCAATATTAAACACTATCTCGTAAGATAATTTATATCTGATAAATCAAAATTGGTGTAATTGAACTGATTTATCTAACCTCCAACTCTTATAAAAGAGAAAGAAGAGTGCTTCAGCATTTGACCCTAACAATTCCGCTTTTTGCAAATTATTCTTTAAGTTAGATTAAAATTCCGATCGAAAAAGATTCATTGAACACATATTGATATTTCTATCAATTTTTGTATCAAGTTATTTTTTTTATAGAATAATCAAACCATACTAATTCCATTATACCCTGTATTAGTTTTCATTATTATGTGCCACAGTTGCGATTCAGACAGGCGAAATGTAATTTATATATAATTAAATGCGAATATAGACGTTCAGTTTCTGACTTAAATATATTATAGTAGAAAAAAATTATTCCAGAATAATCCTCTTTATAAATAACTAAACACGTCTTTAGACTAAAGTTTTGTTTTTAGGTTCTCGCAAATCGTCTCAACGTTTTGACTCACACTCCAGTCAAAACAGTGGATTAAGTTTGTATGATGCAAATTCAATATTTTTTCACAAAAATTCACCCGTTTTTAACATTTAACGTCAAATAATCGATTTTAACGAAAAACTATTCAATAGCTTACTTTGGCCTCATAAAACTAAGGTAGTCGTTGCCATGGCAACACTATTGGCAAACGGTAACCATGGCAACGCTCCCTTCGCGTAACCAAAATTTAATTAAATCGGTATCTTAATACTAGGAACATAAATTTCTCTCTTATTAAAACTACAAATCAACAATCTTAAACAATAGTTTACGAACTGACATCATTCGAAACGTATCTGTGAAATTGAAATTTATTCTTATAACATAACGTATAACATGGCATTTGAAATAAAATAATCCGAAATAACTCTTTCTTATTATACCAAAGAAAAAATGTTTTTTTTTTACTGTTAAAAATTTTAAAGGCGAATTTTTTTTTTATGATACTTTTTCCAGTCTGTCAACAGACTCGCCGCATAAATAATATATTTTAATACAAACCGATCAATTAATGGTCGCGGCGTGCTCAAAGTCCCCTTTCTCCAGTTGTTTCTGTTTTCCCGGCTCATAGAGAAGCATCGAAGTGCGTTCCGGGCTCGTTTTGTTACGCTGCATATCTGAAATACAATTTTACATAACCTGCGGGTTCTAACCCACACTTTTATATCGAACAATAAATGACATTTTATTTACAGGACCTTTTTTTTCTTTTTTAATTTATTGAGGCATTGGATATCAGAACCTTTAGCCTGGTCTGGAAGATACAATGTGAACATCGAAATAAAATTAAAAATAAGATAAAATATAACTAACTAAGCACTAAATATTAACAGTAACAGGTCCTTTCTTAATGTTGGTGTTGCCAGGATGCTATGAAAACCTCTATAATAGTATTATAAACAGAACTTAACAATTAGTGATTAATTTTTTGTTCATCAAAAAATATTTTAAACAGAAGCATTTAAATCTCAACATAAACAGTGTTTTGACACAGAAAATAGAAACTTACATCTCAAACTGAGCCGGCGTCTATGCTGGGAGATCTCCAGCTGCCTCCGGACCAGCTGGGAGGCCGACGCGGGTCGAGCGCTCATGGGCAGGCTGGAAGACCCTGGGATCATGTCTGAGGACGCCGCCTTTGTGTGCTCTGGGTATCATCACATACATTTGGGAAGGGGTTTTCTAGTTTTTGTATTATTCATTTCAAATAGGACAGCTGCACGCTCAAATTAGGCAAATAATTGACTATGTTTGAAAAAATGAGTAAAGAAATACGTAATTTAAAATTGCTACAAAAACGACAAATGCAACACAAAAACTAATGATTTACAAATCGGATTTACGCGTTTCCAATCCAGAAATTTTGATATCAAAGATTCCACGCCGCTCTTGTAGTAGTATTTAGTTGGAGAACTAAGAACTGACCAAAAAACGTGATTCGCGGACAAACAAAATTGGGGCTTCCTATTTAAAAAACTGAATTATTTTGAAAAGCTGAATGAAAAGGGATCACATCAAAAAATATCGTGGTCAATAGCTGGTCAGGCTTAATTCATATAACCAACAACATGATACTATGGTATGCGTCGCCGGCCTTTCAAACCTTTGGGTGGCCTTATAAGGTGTTTTTTCTATTCTAAATTAAATTATGCATTCAAGCAGATATGGACCGTGACATTTGACTTTTTTTTTCAACCTGCTTCAACAATTATTAATGACATTTCTCAGTCGGTTAGCACCAATGTATGCTGGATTTAAGGATTATATAAATATATAATATAAACCCCAGACCATAGTCCGGCATGGTGGCGATACCACCAGTTTTGAAGCCAGAATATACTAACCTCGTTCAGTCAAGATGATTTCCCGATGCATTTGCGAGAGTTCAGCGTCGTTCACCAACACACGGTGCTTCTTGAACGCGTCGTAGATTCGATTCTCATCCGAAAACATTACATTTGGCTTATCCTCTTGTATGGACGAGTTGCTTAACGGCAACTGAGGGTAGAACAAAAAAATATTTAAGTGCGGGTATGTATCGATTTAGCTTGAACGCCTGTCATAATTATTATACATATTTATGGGTAAAGGGAAAATTCCCCCCTTTTTTTTTTGGGGTTTCCTCTGCCCATGAGGAAAATAACATCCAGTTGTAGAGCGAGTCTCACAGATACTGCATTAGGTCCAGAACACCGCTTGTCTTGCATTATTTTATTTTTTGTAGCAATTTTAAAATCAAACGTCGGAAAAATTAAAAATAAATAAAAAATATTAAAATCTTGCAAAAATACATAACTTAAATCCGTTAGTAAATTGTTTTTCTTTAAATGTATCGTATTTCTTTACTCAATTTCAAATGAAGTGACTTATTTGCCTAATTTGAACGTGCAATTGTTGTAATTAAATTTTGTTCTATATACTTCATAGAAAATATCAACTCATGAAGTCCTAAAGGAAACGAAATTATACATACTGTCTTATTCTTGTTATAAGTAGGGCTGGACTGCGGTCGATTCTTAAAGTCGATATGGTTGACCCCAACTCCGGCACTTCTCTTGATGATCGGCGACAATTTCCTAAACTCACTCCTCGGCTCCAATTCGATTTTCACCGTTTCCGTCGTCGACGTATTCGATCGACCGAATAGAGGAGATAGTTTCGGTTTAATTATGCTATCCGACTCGTCAGTACTTTCGATAGTAATTGTAGAGTCATTTGTTTCTTTCACAGGCTTGACTACGATCAATCCATTATCTTTGGGAAGTACAAAATTGGGGTTCTCAAATCCAGTTTGTGTGGCTATGTCATCGCTGACAGTTGTAAAAGTTTGAGAGCCTCTGGATGACCTTGTGAGCATTCGCCGCCTACGTTCCAATTCTGCATGGATGTCTGTTTGTACTCGTAAGTTGATGTCGCCGTAGCGGCGCACTATGTAGTTGAGGAGCCACTGGTAGCCTTTCCGAAGGCCTGGATCAATTTTGGGCTTTTTCGAATTAGTGAATGATGGTTCAGCTGTGTAAGATTCCACTAATGTAGGGCATCTGTATCTGTAATAATTTGGTATTATAAGAGGCAAGAAAATTTAAATAAATCAAAATATTAAAATACATTTACACTAATATTTGTCTTTGTAATGTGCCAAAATGAAAATTATACTTACTTATTAACTAGAGGTTCTATATTCAGTTTTTCAACAACATCTATGTCATCAAGAGCTCCATTTTTGTCCTGTTTGTTAGCTAGTACTAACACAGGCTTTCCTGTTAAGACAAGGTAGAATGCATGAGAACATATAAGAATAATTTTGTAAGTATAGTTCTAAAAAAATACAGATAAAAATAATAAAATATACCTAACTAGTGACAATAATTAACTAAATCTAATTATAATTTGCATTCCTAATTATGTCACAAGTATGTTAAAAGTACAATGTTAACATACATTGGACATAGTAATGTTTCTTTAAACATTTAATATTTTTGACCTTAAAAAACTGAAGTTTTATACAAATATCAGAGGAGTCTACCATAAATGCTGTATTGTTATTTTAAGGTATATGAAAAAGAATTGAATGAGTGATCTGAATTTATCAGTGCACAGTTGATGTTTGGCAATTTATATGATATAACATGTATTAACTAAAAACCAATATATATATATATATATTATAATCTATTCTTCACACAGTTAGAAAATTAATTAAAAAACATTTTACAAAACCATGACAATCAATTAGTTTCTCATAATACTGATAAGGCTTTAACAAAAACACTTAACTTACCCGATATTTTATCGTGTGATAAAACCTCTTCCAATACGATTTTACATTCCTCTAACCTGTTATAATCGCTCGAATCGATCACGAATATTATACCATGTACTTCACTGTAATATTGAGACCAAATCTGTCTAAATTGTGGCCCACCGCCCAAATCGTATATTGTTACTGGCGTATCTTTATGAATTAAGTTAACAGCCTTAAAACCAACTGTAGGCAGAACTTTATCATCGTTTTCACCAGCCAAATTGTTCACTGTTTTAGTTTTGCCCGCGTTGTCTAAACCGATTAAAATTAACACTATATGGCGGCGTAAGCGACGCCGCCGGAATATACCCCAACAATTACCCATAATAAAAACTATACTACACTATTTTGGCAAAAATATCACGAATTTTATCATAAATTCTTCATAGAACTTTGAAATCGTAACGTGCCGCCATTCGTATTGTTACCTTTTTTGTTGACACACCGGTTACCAATGGCAATGGAGTATGCGGCCAGTATTATTTCAAAGACAAAATGTCAATAAGTACCATTTACACACGAGTTTCCACTCTATGTAGTAGGCAACATATATTTCTTACACAGAGTAGGCATATCAAAATATGTTGTTTTGCTTTAGTCATTCAATTGTATAAAAATTAATTAGATTGATATTTCTGATAGTTTAAAAAGCAAACATATTGTTCACACTCATTACATAATGAAAAGAGTAAGGTAAATATAAAAAACAAGGTTACAGGTGTTCCAATAATAATGAATTTTCAACTCACCTTCAATAAAGGTCATACTAATAATCATCACATAAGCAATTAACATCATCATTTAACCAAATAAAAATAGATAGTTCAGTAAAAAAACTTTTAAAAATACATAATACTTTTATTTACTTGACATAAATACAGGTACAATTTCTTGTTATTTACAAAGCTAAACTTGGAAATTATAAAGTTAATAATTGCGCGCCAATAATAGCAATGTAATCTTGTGTTGTCATATGAGTAAATGGGAATTATCTAAATCTGACGATAATTGCGTCGCCACTTTTAACAGAGAAGTAAGCTAAATCTTTCATCACATTGTCGAGTTCCATTTCTGAGCCATTATCTTTATCATATAGTAAATGTAAAGTTGGATGTTTGGTGTTGCCCTTTGAGAAAAGCCGTTGAGCAAGTGTGACCAATTTTTGTACTGCCATTGTTGAAGGAAATTTCTTTTTTAATACTTTGCCATTTTCATCTTGAAGAGTAATTTCTAATAGTTGCGATGTTAGTGTCATATTCTTCTGTTGTTTAACTAGCAGGCTGTCATCAGGAATGCCATATTCTGAAAGATGTTTAAAATACAAAATGATTAACAAAAACAATCTATCGATTATTAAGATCTTTATGTTTATAATAACTGTGATATTAGCAGATTTGCTGGATATTTTTATTTATTAATTTAAAATAAACAATTAAATAGGAGTCAGAGGCCAGAAGGCTCACGTAGTTACACGCGCCACCCATGCACAATCATAATGCCAGAAGCCACACAAGTACAACGGCGGTTTTTAAGAATACAATGAAAATATAAAGTTGTGTGATGAAGGAAAAGCAAATGATAACAATAAAAACTAACTATCGATTAATTCCTGGAAACGGTTGTGCTCCAAATCAAAAGCCTTTTTCTTGCAAGAGTCACTTTGGACTAGTTTCCATTCTGCACCATACCGTTTCATATAATCATATTCCGCTCCTCTCCGTAACTCACGGGTTATTATCGATCCATTTAGTTCCTGAAATTGTCCAATTGTTTGTTTCATGTTGTACATACAAATATGTATGAATAAAATCGTCAGTACTAAAGCCTTTTCATTAATTTTTGTGAACACATAAACAAAAACACCTATAAATTTAACTTTTATTACAACTAATTTTTAACAAATATTACCTGCAAAGTGCCAATTTTAGCTATGATCATCTGAGAGCCAGTGTCATAATCCTCAGTGTCTTGTATTGGGTTCTTTAGGAAGTAAAGTTTTTTAAGATTCTTTAATTTGTTCAGTTCACTCACCGACTGCCACTGAAAGATATAATTTTTTCTATTTTAATTGTTAAAAAAAAATAGGTTGAGTTAAAAATGAAAATTATCTTTTAAGCGTAGAAATAAATATCATCAAGTGTGTTGATATTTAATTTTTAATGTCTGATGCCACCCCATTACCTGCATTCAGTCAAAAAAATTACTTACATCACCAATTCTGTTCCTGTTTAAGAACAAAACCTCCAAATTTTCAAATACTTCCTCTTTTGCATTATTGGGATCATTCTTAAAACGGATATTTTCAATAAAGCAGTCGTTTAAACTAAGAACTTTCAATTTTTTTAATCTTCCCAAATTAACAACTTCTTCCCAAGAATCAATAGGGTTGCCATCTAACCGTAATATTGATAAAGTGTTCAAAGTGACGGTGGGCGGCGTGATTTTTTTGATCCTGTTATAAGCAGCTATAATTTCGTTGATTTTCGGCCAAAGGTGAGAGAGTGCAAGAAGATCGGACCAATTGTAGTCACAAACAGATATGTTGAGTTTCTCCAAATTTGCAAAATTAATAGAGAGTTGTAGCATTGTTTCTTCTGGAATGTCTATTGCCATGTGATTTTTGCTGTAATAAATTTTTATTTATCAAACATATGAAATTAATTGTGTATGTTTATAACTAATATTCTTTTTTTCCTGCTTCTTAGAAGTATAAGAAATGTACTTTGACCATTGATGCCTTTAATGTTATTTAAGACCATATAATTTTTTTAAACTAAGTGCTTTCAATACACAAAGCATCAATGTAAATGCATGAATAGTAACATCATACAATGATATGCTTTACATAAAACATTTAGTTTAATGAAATACATAATATGAATAAGATTTAGGGATCTTCAAGAAAAGGAAAGTATAGGTATCTTAAAGGCTGGCAATACACTAATGAGGCCTCCAGCATTGCAAATGTCCATGGATGGAGGTATCACTTGACATCAGGTGAGCCTCCTGCCCATTAGACCCATTTTTTTATTATTAAAATAATACTTTATTTATATTAATTACCTGATATTCAATTCATTCAATTGCGGTAGTTGTGCAGATATATTGATCACTTCACGCCAGTTTGCAAAAAGGTTTTGGGAGACATCAAGACTTCTCACATTTGGACACAGGGTTGATAGTTCACCAGCCTTGGCAACATTCTGATCGTGAACACACACTTCTTGGAGACGGTCAAATTTTCTGAAACAGAATAATCTATAACAGAAACAGACTAAAATAAAAGAATCTGACACACTTTTTCAGTGTTTCACAGGATGACATTGATCTAATAATACACACATTATTATAAAAAAATGTTGATTTAGTGAGGTTTATGTTAGTAATTACTTACTGCTTTTGGTGTATCTTTTCGAAGCCAACCATCTCAATAAAAGGTGCGCCCATTTCCCTTTTCCATTCATTGATCACAGTTCTGCAGTGAGCAGCTACTGTCTCATCCTAAAAAAGGTTAACTTAACAACAAACTATTTCAATAAAACAACATTTCTTAAACTTATATAAAATCTACTACATATAAAGCAAGAGATACTTATACTGGTATTTATATTGCATGCTTAAGTTTCAATAGTAGATTTAAGTAAAAATAATAATATATTGTATAAATATAATATATATCAATACAAACAAAACTTTTCAAAACATCTGTTTCTTTTGTGTGGGTGGGTGAGTCATACATACTGATGTTAATGTTCAACAAGAAAGGTATATTTAACAAATAATCATCATATATACCTCACGATCTCCGTAGTACTTTCGAATGGCTTCAGCACAAGTTTTCATAGGAGAAACTTTATTAGGGCGGATGAAAGACCCAGCTCCTGGTCTAGTGGTTTTAAAGTATTGGATACCATCTATACTTCCGTCATGTTTACCACGCTCTAGGTTATCCCATTCAACTCCATACCAGGTTCCTTTATATCCCTGGACATCACCAATATACTTCACAGTACCAAAATCATCATTACTCTTGATCCTACAACCGATTGTCACTTGCATTTCATCATCGTCACCTTTATGACTGTTCATTGCACCATTACAAAATTTTGGTATTAAGTTTACAGGCATTGCGCCCACCATTATTTCAATAATTTCAAAAATAGAACTATTTATCAAAAGAAAAACAGTCCGATTGATATTTTTCTTAAAACTGCGACAATCGAACGTCACTGTCAGGAAAGCTATATTTTCTGAAAAGCGAAACACACCACAGCTACAGTGACTAAAGTACGAACTGTTTATGACACACAGACCACTACTGTTAGCTTAATATGAAAGTATGCCAAAACTAGGCAAGAAAGTTCAACATTTGATTTAATCAAAAAATATATAATTTGATTCCTATATCTACTTAATTTCCTTACTATGTCAGTAAGAATGAATAGTCACTAAAATGAAACATATTTGGATATTATAAAAATTAAATGGGGAACTTTGCATAGATTGATAAATGTAGATTGTTGGATTCAGTTATTGCGGTCGCATGCCATAGAGTAAATTAAAGTACTGACAATTCTCATGTCGCTAGTGTACTCGGAAGAAGTAAGAATTTCAGTCTGCATCGCTAGCGTCCTCTTGTCTTGCGCGTATTTTTAAGTCGAAAACAGAATACCGGAACGTATATTGTAGGGGAAAAAAACTTCAGAGCTTTGATATTTGACAAAAATGGCCACCCCGAAAGTGCCAGACTTTTACTCCAGTCAATAATTAAGAAATGATAGTGTGTGATTGTGAAATAATGCTGTTTTTAAGTGAACAATTGTTCAGTGCCGTGCAATAGTGCATCAGGATACATTTTAACAAAGGATAGGACGTCCAAAATGAGGTATGTATGATTTGTATAAAGTAGAGCTTTATAACAGAAAACAAATGGATTTATTTAAATATTAACACGCACGCATCGATCTATAATTAAACTGAAATTTTTGCTTCTCACCTAAATATATTTTATTATATTTTTGAGCTGTATGACCAATATTAAATAAGTAAACATTCTCGTCATGGCCCATCGATCTTCACGTAATTACAGACATTATTACCGATTTTATGAATGGAAGTACATAAAAACACCATTATAATATGTTCGAGTATTTTGATGGAGTTCTATGAATTATAATTTCTCTGCTTGATGCTATTATTGATTTTCTAAGGTGTGTTATGATCTTCAAAATCTACCCCACACGATGTTATAGGGATTATTTTAGTACCCTTCTGTGGTTGCTATGACCTTGAATCAATTTAAATGAATGAGCGCGACACGAAATTTCTTTGAATTAGGGTGGTGTTCCCCTCCCAAGGGTGCGTTGGTGTATTGGGAAAACAATATTCCTTAATAGTAAAATTAACAAGGAAGTTATTTTTAGACTGTTTTTCTATACAATATATTACATATATTGTTGACATGTGGTAAAAATTATTCATACCATCAGATAACAAAGATTGTAATTAAATATATTTTAATATATTTAATTACAATAGCTCAATTCTTTGTTATCATTGTGTAAAAAAACTATATTGTATTTAAAATTTAAATAAAACTTTTAAAAAAATCCTTTATAATTTTTTTATTACAGACTATGCCCAGTACTTTAGAAAATGAACTGTATCGAGTAACACTATCTGAAATGAAACTAAGAAAGATAACTACCTAATAGGCTGTATCTAGACCTCATGTCTATCAATATATGCTTTAGATTATATAACTATTTTCATTAATCATTTTTTAGTTAATGGATGGAATTTATAAAAATACTGTTCAGTCTGGGAAATTGTTACTGTTCAAGGTCAATACTTTGATAATAAGGTAAAAAAAATGCCATATGGTTATACAGAATTAGTATTCTGTTTATTTAATCAGAAATAAAACTTATCATGGAAGATTAGAGGCAATCTCATTTTTAAACTGATTTGATTAAAAGTTATGTCGAATTAAATTTTTATAGCAGATAATAGCTTTTTGTGTTTTTCAGTATTTTACAAAATTTCCTTCTGTATATTCTTCTCTTTTTTGCCTTAAGCTATTTTGGTAATTGGTTGAAAATGTCATTGTGTTGTGCTATATATACATAAGATAAAGGAAAATAAAACATTGTACTCTCTAAATTTACCCTAAATTACCATATCCTCACTCCTAATTTACATGCATACTATAATTAGTGACAATTAACAAAATACATCTCCCCTTGAATGCATCCTTTTTAATTAATCCTAAATTTTCAATGATATTGTATTTTTTGAAATTACATACTAAATTTTTTTTAAAAATTCCTTTTTTTTTACATTCAAACAAGAAAAAACCAGTAATTGTTTTAGTAATAATCATTCTGTTAAATTAATAGAATTTATTTTATTAGTTGTTGTAATGAAAACAGCAAATGACTAGTTTAAAATGGTGTAAAGATTTTTTCCTTTAATAAATATGTATGTGGTGCACAACAATGAGAAGTGGGAAGTAATGGTTGTATAATTCTAATCACTATCAAAGCATCAACGGTAACTGCTATAATTAGTACATTATAACACTTGTTATAAGTATACACTTGTGACTAATGATGTATGACTAATTTAATGTAACTAGCAAATGTTGTGGCTTCACCCCATAAAGAGTAAATCAACAATGAATTCCAAGTGTTAGCCTTTACTTAATTCACTGCAATCAATTTTATAGTTTTACTTTTTAATGTAATCTTTAATTAATATTGCTTAAAAGGTTCAAAATAACCATAATCCAAAATAAGTTGTCACAACTTATTCTCGCTGAAATGTAATATCAACCATCTCTCGATTCAGGCTTAAATAGCCTGCTTTATTCATGTTCTAAAATATCATATTCTTAACTAACAATAATTGACATTCAAATAAATTATTACTTTTTAAATTATAACTCTCTATCAGAAATTATGTGAAGCCTTTCATTTTCATTTTGCTGCAGCAATGTTCTTCAGAATCTAGGTTGCTTTGAGTCTTTATTATTCTGTATGCTCATACTGTTGCTAGATCTCTAACACTTGATTCATCCAGCGAGGACGCTAATAGTATAATCGTACGGAAGTTACATTTGCGTCGCATGCTTTATACATGACATCTAGGAGCCTAAAGAATGTCAGATGTAGGAATTGTGATATTGTTAATAGTGGATTCAGGCAGATAGTATTGTGTGATGTCGCTTATGCTGTATCAAACAATTTTATGTGTAAATCTTGCCAGACATTTAATTTTGAAGTAGTTCTTGTTTTAAGTTGTTCGTTGCTTTCTGTTAAATTATGTTTACTCTGTAATGAAATGAGAGATGAGTTCTATTGTAGAATTGAAGCGATTACCAACTAATGCATAGGTATTTCTTATTTAATACCTACCTATATGTCAAACGCGAGTTCTCGAGTGGACGACCTATTGTCCGCTGCACCGATGACCTTAGGCAGGTTGCCGGTAGTGGCTGTATAAGGAAGGTCGAGGACCGAGTGTTGTGGCAGAGGCTTATGTCCAGCAGTGGATGATTATAGTTTAATGATGGTGATACCTCAAAGCATATATTCCGTCATATAAGGTAATTTGAGGAGTGTATAAAAATGAATATATAATGTTCAGAAAGTTTTGCAAGTGTTTTATGTATTCGCGTTTTTATTACTTATGTATCAGATGCATTGTCTTATGTTATGGTTCTGTTGTCTAATTGTTTCTAATGACAGTATAAAAAAGACATCCATATTTGATGCTCCTCGTAATTATTAAAGCACCATTAGAGGTTAATATTTGTCCGACAAAATTGGAATCGATACGTATGTTTAACTTTTATTACGAGATTCGCTAGTTTTTGGGTGAAAACGTAAAGAATAACGAAAGATCTGTACTGGAGATGGGATATTTAGACAAGGCAATTTGCAATTGATTGAGATTTACAATTGATCTGTACATAATGCCAGATTTACTCATGCTACGCCATTCGCTTGCATACTGCGTTCAAACCCCATACAGCTTTTAGTATCCTGTTCTAGTTGATTCTTCCATCTAGTCAAGCTTGGTGTATGGAAACAGAGTTTTGTTGTGAACCTTGCTCAGTCCATCGTATTAGATGGCGTCCTCTTGATATGTCCCAAGAAAAGATTGGATATATGACAAAAAATTTAAAACTGAATATTTAGTACATCCATTAACCGTTTACTTTTAATGATCGTTAGTACTGAATTCGTATCAATTAACGTTACCAATTAGACTCTGTCGAACAGTGATCGGATGTCAAAGGATAGAAAAGTATCAAACTACGGATTCAGTTTTAGTTTAATGATATATCTTGTTTGATGTTTCGAATATAAAATACGAATAATCTTTTAACTTTGAACGGTTAATACGAAACTGTAATAAATCCACCCCCTCTTATGAGAAACATTACAATCGAAATTTGTGCCCCTTACCCCATACAACGGAACTTCAAACAAATAAGCAATTAACAGCAATGGGGAGACATTACTACATGTGTATGTCTTGCCTATGTGACCTTCAGTATAAAATATCTAAGGTGACGTTCTCGCGGCTCGTGATTCAGGGAATTCGCTGAGTAAACGGATGACTAATTCTGCAAAAGCCGTATTTATATCCGTTATTTGAACAACAAGATCGACTTTCCATTATAAGATGAATGTCCCGGTAAAATCTGCTTTTTAATAGAGTGAATACCAAGGAGTGTAAGAAGTGTGCATTCGCCGAATGTCTTTAAGAAGCTTATGAAGTAATATGTACTATCTAAATATAAGTAAAAAATATATAATTATATATCTTAGAATAAAACTTATATTTCTAATTTAAATTATTTTTGTAATGATTTTTGAGAAATAAATATCTCTAACCGTAATCGTATATGAATTAAAAATGGTGCAACAGTTAATTTTATTATTTAAAATTAATTAAATTTTTAAGTATATTATGTTCAAATATTTCCCACCGAACAAGTTCTGGTGGAAGGCGCGTGACCTCATTTAAGTACTACATATGTGTTGGGTGTCGAAAAAATTGCACACTGGTGTGTGCGTGTGGTGGAGAACACACACATATTAATTCTGTATATATTATGTTAATTTCGAGCAATAAATATTGGATACAGCAGGAACTTCGAGCTTTTCTGACACACAAAAGTTTACCGTGTTTTGTACTTAATTCAAAAATGTTTGCTAAAAACACTCCAGTTTTTATAAAGCATTTCAGGTGTCCGATTGTTAACAATGGCTGTAGTAAAATTTTATAATGCGCAACCAGGAATTAGTTCCTTATTTTTTATATGTTTGATGACTCACCTTATTCAGAATGGCGTTGGAACGGCTCAGAATGATAAATTCCAGTATACTTCGTATGAATAGTTCGTATACTATGTAATAAGTATGTACGTATAAAGAATTAGAAATAGAGCATATTATAAAAGAGATCGATGCTTACTTGAGTTAAAACATTGAGATGAGATTGATTTATTTTCTATGAATTAGTAATTTTTTTCCACTGTGTATATCGAAAAATATTTATATTCGTCTAATAAAAGTTACAACGCAAATAGAATTGCATTATGACTCATTACCTATAAAACAAGTCTGCCTCCACTGGGGTATCGTCAGAAACACGACTATTTATTGATACTAAAACTAAATAGCTTTGTGTCGCAACTCTAACTTGCGAAAGCTCATGCGAGGAGGAAGGCTAAGCCATTGCATCATTATTACCTTGATATTAGAATATATTTTCGAATAAGTCGAGAATCCAGTTCTATTTATCAATAACTGCAAGTTTTCGATAGGTTTTAAATATTATTCAAAATCATTGAAATTATCGGATATTAGAGACATGCGGTTAAATGTTCGGGTTGTGTATAAATTTGATTTAACAAGCGAATGACAAAGTAATATTGTCTATTATTAACATATTACATAACTGTTTAACGGATTTATGTTATGTATTTTTGCATTATTATGTATTATTACATTGTTTAAAAAAAAAAAATCCGACGTTTCGCGTGCTTTACAGCGTGCGTGGTCACTGTAGAGACGTCGGAAATTTTTTAAATAATGTAATTAAATTTAAATTTAGCAAAAATTCATAACATAAATCCGATAAAATGTGTTTTTCTTTGAATCACAAAGTAACCTCGTAATTCACGCACTTAGAATGTGTTCTGTGTTGCAATTGTTATATAATTTAACAATCTTTTAAAACGTGACTTAATCATCAGTTTAACATATACGTTCGTCAACAAAGGGTCCTAGTCCGCGCTTGTATTTTATTTGGATGAATTATTTAGAATTCAGTTAACTTCTGACAATTTATGAAACACCAAAAACGCCATCTAGTGTGTGTAGTTGATGTAAAACTTTATAGTGAACAATGAACCTCATATTTCAACGGCGCGTTATATTTGACCGCCGCTGTGACGAATTCGACGCGAAAAGCTTATTTTCGAATGTATTGTAGTGAACAATGGATTACGGTTTTATACTGAAAACTGGTGGTGGGTTAAATCGACGTAGTTTGCCTATGCCTATTGAGTAAGGTTTTTCTGAAATTATTATGTTCACACGAAGTTTTGAATGTAAAGAATTGAAATGAATATGTCCGGTGAATGTACGAGATATAGATACTTGTACATTCATGTGTGTAGGCCAGTGTCAATATCTCCGCTATTATAATATTGTCTTTTATTGACAAAATTTTTAGGTATATAAAATATGTTATATAGTTACGTTAATATGAGGCGAATGTATCATCTCAATATTGTTAGCGCGACCCAAGAATACTGGTGAAATACTGCTCCTTAGACGAAGTCGTTGTCACAAGCTAGTTAGAAATAAAACTATTATTCTTCTATGTCGCATTATTGATCTTTCAAGGAGTGATCAATTTCATTCGAATAAATTATATCTAATATATGAAATTCTCGTGTCACAATGTTCGAACTCGAACTCCTCCGAAACGGCTTGACCGATTATCATGAAACTTTGTGAGAGTATTGAGTAGTCTGAGAATCGGCCAACATCTATTTTTCATCCCCCTAGTAGTCCAACCATAATTTATTTTTTAGACAAATTTTTTTCTGATACAACATACAAAAATACGTACAATCCTCATTTTCACCCTTCTACAATCGACCCTTATTTTGTTTTTATTAATTGAAAATTGAAATCACATGTATGGCAAAACAATGTTTGCTGGGTCAGCTAGTTACTCTAAAATCTTAATATTATCTGTTAGACAGATTAAGCAAAGTCCACAACAGAGACGTTTCCGCACATGGAAGGATATAGATAGACTTTAGCGTAATTGATTCCGAAAAACATTTCTAAACATTCATTATTATTACTTATTTCATTTATAAACTATAAATGTAACTAATATACAATTTATAGCGGACCCCGTTTGAGAAAGAAAAGCCTCCTCCGTTTTCAAAAATCCTTGTTTTCCGCTATATCATCTTACCACCGTTCTTTGGTATACTTGGTTGGTGGGCCTGGTGATAGTGCCCTGCCCATTGCCATTTTCGTTTCAGAAACTTTACATAACTTGTCGAATTGGAGCTTTTTGTTATAATAATATTTTACGAACATTGTAATCTATTTGTACGTGATCCGTAAGCAAATTAAGAAGCGTGTTAACCGTTTTAATTAAATGTTTATCAATTTTAGTTGCTTCGTCGTTACGGTGCGCGCATTTTTCGCAAACGCTCGCGTTCAATGATCGCGGTGTGTGACAAGGGATAAGCGACGGGCGAACTTATTATCGATACGCTTGAGATTAACAGAAAGTATAAATCGGTTATAGTTGGATCTTACGTTCTCTCCTATACACAATATGACAGACATAGACGAAATAGGATTTGGGATAAATTAGATTTAGGCGGATATTTTTTGAAAATAACGCATATAACTCATGTTTTTAGAGGTTGGATTTATTTTCCAAATAGAGAAATATTGGGTCTTATTATACACACAATAAAATGTATTCGGAAATCTCTAAATTTGAGTCTCAATATATATTTTAAATTAAATATTTATTGGTCTCATAGAGATTATCAAACCTCACATGTTGCTCCATCAATTTGACAAATATTTTTTCATTATTGTAAATAATTACAATGAACGAATCGTGCTAATAATTCGTCGTCGGGAATCAACGGACATTATAGAAGGTGTAGGTGTAGGTCATTATAACCGGACATAATTTCGATTTTATTATATAGAATTTTATATGAAATTAAAACTTCGTAGTACATTTACGCTTGGTCAATATAGACGGAGTCGTAATAAACGGATTCTACTGTATATGATAATTCCATTGTTGGATAAAGAAAGAGTAATGAGCACAATTTTTGTTTTAAGATTTAATTCAAACAACTTCAGCACGTGTACTTGTACCACAAAGTACTGTTAGCTGCCGTGACCACGTTTGTATGATTTAATACGTCCGTCCGTTTGTTATCGCATGTGACATTAAGCGACCAAATTAAGATTGTTAACCTGCAATTTAATTTTATGCGGCACTTGTCTCATTGACGTAACAAGGGATGTTGTAATTTAGCCGTGTTAACTGGTTTTGGGACTATAAGAGGGTTTTGTTCGACTCCTACATGTTCTGCCGCGACGGCCCAAGCCGAGGTTCGAGTCTCACAGGAGACGCCCTTGCGCTAGCCGCGGCACAATTCTAGGCAGAGCTTAACTCGCCTCAAACGCCCGAGCTGAGCTGTCATGGCCCTTCAGGCCAACAGCGAGATCCCATCCAAAAAAAAAAACCTACATGTTCAGTGTTCGTTTACCAAATTATAATCGTTAAGATATTATGCCAATCTGATGAGAACAATGTCGGTTGCCCTTCGGTACTATATGTTAACTGTTTTTTTTGTGTATCAATACAGTTTACTTTATTTATAAATAAATGATGTATGGTGGGAGAGATTTTTATAACGTCTTTAATGTTATCGATTGAATGATACTTGCGTTTATAATTTTATCTAATTTGAAGGGTTTATTTACTGTTATGGATGAAATCATCAGTTTCACTTTGAAGTAAATCAATACATGGCACAATTTGACAGAAACACACCAGCCGTAATACAGGTATTTCCTAACGAATACGACTTAGAAATCTTCAAGAAGAGAACGTCATTGGGAGTGTCTATGGGCGTCGTGGTAACTTATCAATTGAGCCTTTGCCCGCTTGCCACCTGTTTCATGATTACTTCGCCCTATGCGCAGACGCTGATGATGGCTCAAGGTAGACACTACGGGTGACCACAGAGCTGACGCTTTCCTCGCTCAGCGTATGTTATATAGCTACATAATCTTAATATACATAAATCTCCTGTCACTATGTTTGTCCGCGATGGACTCCTAAACTTATCACTTTAAATTAAATTCTCAAAATAATAATAATAATGTAATGTCAATGTATTCGTCGGGTATGCAAATGTTTGTCTAAGTGTGAAGTTATTGTCGTCACCGGATGTGGATGTATAAGGCTGTGCACTTATAGGTCATGGATTACGTACCCATTAATTATACATTTATTGGAAAATTATTTATAATGAATATATATTCTTAAATTTTATTTATTGATAGCACGTAGTGAGCGTCGTGTATGGAGGTGTTAGCTCACAAAAAACAATCCCTTAGGCTGAAAACTTGTAAAGTCAACTTTCTGAGTACCAATTTTCAGAATAAGTGGCGTTGTTAAAATAATAAAAGCCTTCTTGTTTATTAATTAAACAAATTAAGTTGTTAATTATGTCACGTAAATCAGTGTGCGCTCTGTCACGCCTTCAGTAATAAATTTGTTTTCCATCACCGTTAAAAGTATATACCGATATAGAATGCACTTGTTAAAGGAAATGATCAGGGAAATAAATTAATATACGCATCGCAGCTAACGTTGGGATCTGAACAGCTGTTGATATTTGATAGTGCCATATGAAGGCAATTGCGCGGAAAAGTGAAGCCTTATTCGCCGACATCTGCTGGGATGTTTGTGATTCGCGATTTTTCGACTATGCTGTATGCAACCAGGCTTGTATATCTAGAGTTGTTTAACAGTTGAAACGTCATATTTCAAACACTCAATCACTGCATTCGAGGGTACCACACTGGTGTTTTCAAGAACTGGCTTGCTTGGTGCTAGTTATTTTTTAAAGAGCGCGTTAACGATGGCCTAAAGCTCAATAACTGGGGGGGGTGTTGAGTTGTCAGGCGGTAGACTAGAGATTACCGAATATTGGCTATGGAAATGACATAATCTGTAAAACGATAAAGTTCAGTTTTTACTACAAATGAATATAGCGGCTTCGCATACAACAGACGGGTGTTTGTTGATTCCGACTCGCGTTTGCCCGGTGTTTTCTCCCTGACCTCGCTACGAAAGTAAGGTACCTAGTCGCGTAGAATGAACGTATAAAGAATTCTATTGCTCACACGGCTCGGGGCGATCGTCCACGAGCGACTGAAATGACTGAACTGAATTCAATCGCGAGACGTACATTTTGTGTACAATTTTTAATGTTTGTGATCGTTTAATTTGAAACTGAGGTCATAATATTTTACTATTTAATGGATTGTTGCTTTTGTAGGTTGTATCACATAAGGTTTTCGATGAAGAATGAAGTTAGGTTAGATTAGCCTATTGACTAACCGAGTTAAAAAACGCGTTGATGTTTGTTGAAAATACCTAGATGTGGATTTAGATCTTGTCTCCGTTGAACTTAATTGCAACATGCAGAAAGCTCCTTTTAATGAAAAGCACACAATAATCATAGTGCCCATGCCACGTTGCAGTGTACGCTTTTCTATATTAGTCTAAGTAGCGGAGCGGAAATTAAAAGCTAGTAGCAAATTGGGTCGACGTACGCCCTATATACCGAGGTGAGGTTAAGTTAATTTAAAGTTATTACTAAATATAAAATTCGCATCGTTTACCACAATGTAAATACTATTTTATTATTTTATGTTAGTGAGGGCATTTTGAAAATGTCTGCTCAGGGGATAACCAATCCTTAATATGTCAAGACTAGCAAGGTGTTAAAGTTACTTTAATAGTTATATATAATTAATTAATACTAGGTTAATAATATTATTTATATAATTAAGTTAATGCTAGGGTATTTAAAAAGCAGTATAACTTCTTTTAACGTATATATGTCTCTTTTCCACAGTTGTATGTACTACATTGTAGATCCTGTAGATCTTTTTTTAACGATTGCAAATTCAGTCATACTTAAATGAACTATAACTATAGTTATATATATCTAGAAATTACATTTAAGTTTGACTTCCTAGAATACAGATAATATCTCTAGGAGGATTATTCTAATAACGAGGTTTAATTTCATTTCGTGTGGGATCAATACATATAAGCGATAATTGTTAACATAAGTTTCAACAGTCAGCTCAAAAATTTAAATAGCCTACGAAAATGTATACCAGCGCCATCTAGAGCTTTAACAGTGAACTAAATAAACATTAGCGTGGTAAAAACCTCCTTTACGTGTTTACCAATTTTAACAATGTTGAAGAGAAAGCTTCGATCTAAGAATAAGCTTAACATGCAGTGTGCTTTGAGGATACATTTCTGCATATGTCTAAGTAATTTTTATAAGAATATGTTTGTGTTCAATATACGTGGCTTGAAATAAGCACGTGAACACTGATTCGTATAAATAAAATGTCGTAGGACATTTGTCGAAAATTGTAACGTAAGTACTAGAACTATGTCAATTAAGGTAAGCTGTCTATAAGAGTTAATCGTTTTAGTAGTTAAGATTGCGTATCGAAACATATAAGTATTAACTCATTTACTAATCGTTATATATATGATTGTATGTAAAAGATAAATAATGAGCTGCACTAACTCTGCATTCCATTCGCACCATCTGAATGGATGGAAATCTTCCACAGTTCGCTTTTGAAACCAGAGCCTTGATTTTCTCTTGCGAACAAGTGGACTGTCGAATCAACCCAGCGGAGGTCGGGCCTCCAATTTTTCAAAAAGAGAACGTACTTCAATAAGGGCTGGCAACGCAACCATTAATGGGTGTTTATAGGCTGCGGCTGTCTATTTTATAAAGAAAAGCAGTGCTCGTGTTTGAGTGATATTTGACACAATTTAAAATACCAAGTATTTGTGATGACTTGTATAGAGCCTCCATAAAGGGTGGCTAGGTATTCAAAAGCCGTCTGGCAATGTCGATCCAGCGGTTTTATTTAACATCAGGTGTGCCGCCAGCCAGTTTGTAGTTCTACTAACAAAAACCTGCGATGGAAAATGCACTATGGCTAGAGTCAAATCCCATATCTCTTTCCCACGGTCTGTATCCGTCCCACTCCGATGTTTACAATTTCCTCCCGCGATCTAGTTGAACGCGATCCGCGCGCACGCGTCGACGTTCGATCGTTGATCTATAGATCATTTTATAGATTTCATAGATTGTGTTGTGAAAATTGTGTGTGGAATTTGTGTTTAATGGGTTCTTGTAATTTATTTGTTAATTCAGATTAAGCGTTTTTTGCTCTAAGGTAAAATATTTTTAGACTGATTAATGTGGAGGCAATAATGTCCTCGTAAATCATGTTATCATATTTAAGGGTTTCATTTAAATAAGTAGAAAAATATCGCTTAGTGTATTTGATTTAAAATAATTTATTTTTAAATTTCAATAAATATATCTATATACTTAATGATTTGTTACAGTTTGTAAATTTAACGTAACATTTAAAATATTATATACAATGGAATGTTTTAGTAGTATTTTAACATGGGAAGCTGTTTATATGTAAAATTTAACAAAAGCCAGGTGTGGGTACAGCTGTTAACTGCAGTTTTAACTGGTTAGTTAGAATAGGTTAATTTTGTCAGAGGATGTTTTTGTTATGATATTGGACGTAATATAAGCTGTGGCCGCGGTTTGTTCTCAATATTTCATAAACAATAGAGTTGGTTTTCAGGCTCAGAATCGTAATATTAATTGTAGATAAATATATATGTATGGATAATCTAATATATAAAATTCTCGTATCACATAATCCTCCGAAACGACTTGACTTTATATGAAATTTTGTATCAGTTAGTATTTTGTTCAGTAGGTATGAAAATCGCCTAACATCTATTTTTCATACCCCTTAATGTTATGGGTGGTCCACCACAATTTTTGCTTTCATTTTTTTTGTACAAAATTCCTTTCTTTTTCTATGATACAGCATACAAAAATACATACAACACAAAAATTTTTTACCCCTCTACGATCAATCCCTATTTTTTTAGTAATTAAAAATCTATAAATGTGGCAAAAACAACGTTTGCCAGGTCAGCAAGTAGTCATATAATACTTCTGATTTCCCAATTTTTAAAATATGGGATATATATTAACTAATGAACGACTCTGAGTGAGGCGTAAATGTCGTTTTGCCTACCGAATTCCACAATTCAAAACAACATTATCTATGTTTGTTTGTAAACTCGGAATCTGGTTTAACTAAACAGATATGGGTAAACACAGGAATCGTTGATAGTGTTATCAATTCTAATAAAATAAATGCCTCACACGTACATAACATCATATGCTTTGAATTATTATTATTAGTATCGACCCGCATTCAGTCGTACGTAAACAATGGAATTATACAATTATAGTTACCATTTTCCCCTATTATTAATAATATTTTAACTATAGCACACTTCGTGACAGAGGAGTTATAGGAGACTTGAGAAATATATAAGAGAACACGGGTTTATATTAGGTATCGCTGGTGTATGATATTTATTATAATATAATATATATAATTATAAATAATTCAATTTATACTTCAAGTAGGTTTTGATATGGATATTTTAACAGTTTTTTATAGCACTAAAAGTCCATTCTTATTGGTTATGATGTGAGGAGCTTTTGGAAGCCCATAAAAATGTATTTGAAATGGACTTTTATTTGATTGAGAATAAATAGTTAGGATGCCGACGTGCAGACAGTGAATAAAAAATACCTCGTAATAGGCTTTTTGTGTGATGAAATGCAGAGGGACTTATCGTTAAGTGGAGGAGGAAGTGGACATAACTACAGAGATGCACTTTGTACTTAGTGAAATTAATCTCTATTTAAACTCTATTGATGTTTTCTTTCCGAAGGTGTGTTCGTCATTCCTTAATACCATGTCGAGATAACACTAGTAATTTTTTTTTAATATATATATATATATTTATATATGAAAAAGTATATAGGGTCAAATTTGCCAGGCTATACACACATCTTTGTATAAAAAATCCGACGACCTTTTGGGGTTGCAGACGTTTCCCGGGTCCTCAACTTTTTTTATTAGAAGAAGCCTATCAAGATATATGTGGTTTATTATTTAATAAAACTTCTTCAAGTATATAAAAGCAAATTAATTCATTTAATTTGTTTTTTATACAGTATTGGTTTGGTAATCGAGACACTGTCAATGTATATACGAGTATCTGTGTACTAATAAAATAAAAAATGTACCAGCGTTTAGCAGTAGTTGTATGTGTGTTTACTAGCGTAAACCAAAGATATACAAAATGGCAACGAATCAAAATAAAAATGTCGACCAGGGATCTTCGGCCTGGTTAAAATAATTTAGCATAAAATTTGGCGGCGCAAATTAAGTTACCAGTTGTCAGTTGCAGTGTGTGGTTGTCTGGAATCCTTCTCTTGCGGTTAAGTTTAACCGCAATTGTATCGATTACTTTAAAAGGTCAAGACTCTTCTATTTCCGTTAATCCAATAAAACATTTTCAGTTTGCAAAATTTTTACTGTTAAAACTTTATAATGTTGGTATAGTGGCAAAATTTCAACGAATTTTATTATATTTAACTGTTCGTATGAGTGTATGAGGCATATATTTATTATAGCATCGCTGCAAGAATTTATCACAAAGAGGAGAGATTTTTACACAAATCTTTGTAGTATTAGTGATACTAAATTGTTGACAACAGGCCAACATTATCTAACTTGATTTCCGTGAGTTAAGCTGTATTTAACACTTGCTAGTGATTAAAGTTAGTACAGCGCATCTCCGTTCAAAACGTGAGAATAATTCTTGCAGCTTCCTGGTCATGTACCCACGCGTTATTAATGACAGCCCTAAGCTAATTTATGTTTAAATAATGTTTGTTAAGCATGTAGTTGTTGAGATGATTTCGTAAAAACAATTGAGCGAAATAAGATTTGATTGGAGCGCGGTCGAGATGTGAAAGATTTCTTTAGATTTTTTGGGCAAGGAGTATTATTTTCGTGTAATTAAAATAATTATCTTAAATTAATATTGATGTGAAATTAAAGTGTCAAATGTTTCTTTATTCAGTGCAGAACTATGTATTTAGTTTTTATTTTACCAATATTATATTATAAATTTTATTAAAATAGCATGGAATGATAGATAAACAGATCTTTCTCTTGTTTCCACTTTGATAGCGTGGTTAGCTATAATTTGAAAATGATATAGATATATATCTAATTGTAATACTATGAGTGTTTCGAAATGTCACCTCAAGGCCTTTACCAACGGCGTATCTTTTGGCTGAATTGTTTTATTACTTAGCCATTTCCTAACAAGCTCAGTCAGCCCACGCCATATTTGCTAAGTGGGTAGATCGTAAACTTTCAAATTAAGATTGTGTATAAGGTCGGGTCGAGTTTTGGCGCGTTGGCGGCCGTAGAGAGAAGACGTCTCCTTATAAGGGCTCGTTACTAAACCTTTTTTTTTATATAAAAATTCAACTTATGCTCTCTAGGGCCCAATATTTATTGGATCGGCAAAAAAATATTTATAATATAGTCACGTGAAAGTCAAAATATAGAAGATACGAATGTTTGTAGTTCGTGCAATTTCTCAAAACAAGGCTTTCCGAACGACCGATTGTCTGTTTAAATGCGTCAAATCGATGATGTCAATGTCATCTTCACAATCGTGTCCCACGGTGCCGCAAATGACTTGGGAATGACCGACACATTTAATAAGTGATTCGTATCAGATTATTGGAGATTGTAAAGAGCTTTCGTCATTTTGATGCAATTAGGGTGAAATGAAAGCTCTATACAAAGAATACAAAATTGCTCAAATCTATCTCGTTAAGGCGCACTTGATTTGCTAAATTGTTTTATTTACGTATCAGCGTAGCCGCTAAGGATTACAAAAGAGGGGTTTTAACCCACTAGAGGAATGCTACAATTATTTAGCTCCAGGAATAAAACCTTATATCCCACTGTACTACTTTGTAGAGCGTATAAAGCCTCATTATTTTATGTCTGTCCATATAAGTGTGTCTGGTTAGCCGGTAATATGCTATGAACGATATTAGAAAATGCAATGTTTGAGCTTTATACCTGATATAAGGTAATTTTATAACATATAATGTATATATATAATATAGATATTTCATATAAGCTTAGCTGGTGAAGTTTTCATATTTAAGAAATAATTGTTGAATTTCACAGCAAAAGGAAATTCAAGCGATGAGATAATCTCAATCTATAGGTACTAATGTTAAACGAACGAGTTTGTTTGAATAAAACGAAATAATATTTAAGTTGACGGTTGACGAGTACATTAAGCGTTGTAAATGATTTAGGCTTCGGAATTCAACAAAGCGATGCGGTCGAGGTGATTTAGTGAGAGACGTTTGGAATTTTAACTGTTTACAATCTGTTCCGGTGCACTGTCCTCCGAGACGTCACAATGTAATGCCACGATGGATTCTGTCATTTACAGAGTGTTTTTGCTGTCTGTAGATGTGTAATGTTATAGTTAATGCTTGGAGGAATGCAATGATAGTGCAATTGGGCGAAATGGGAAAATTTTGTTGGATCCCACTGTATAACAGGTATATATTTTTAAATATATTTGATGTATGTTAGGTACGGTTAATGCCCCTATAATATATAAACTTGGAACTCACTCACTCAATTAATATCCCTCATACGTTTTCTAACAGAAGGTGAAGCAGGTTTTTAGTAGACCTAAGTGAGATGAGACCTAATATTTATTTATCGCGCATCTTCAGATATAATATTTAGAACAACCGTGTCTGTAGTGTCAGCGGTTGCTCCATGTTTAATGACATCTGAACAGTCTGAAGTCCCTAATATACACACAGAAGGTGAAGCAGGTTTTTAGTAGACTCAAAGTGAGGAGAGACTTTATATTATCTAATTTACAAAATCCCAATAGACCAGTATGAAAGCAGTACTCCGCGAAAAAGCCACAACCACTCGACGCACGTTTCGCTTCGACACCGGAGCATCGTCAGAAGATGTTGCCTCTACGAACAGCGTTCGATGAGTCCATAGTATTTTGTACTATGGACTTCCGCAAAGTAACGTCTGATTTAATTAATTATATTATCTAATTTATTTCTTAAAAGGGATAAATAAATCGCTAAAGTACTCTGACCTTTGTGATTTATACCATTATAGCATTGGCTCTGATCGCTCATGTAATTCATGTAACGTCCTTAAATGTGACTTTGATATGGCGGACAGGAAAATTTGTTAAATGCGCGTGATCACCGTTTGGTAATAATACTGTTTGATTTGAATAATATTTAAAGTAGGTGTTTTGTGCGCTTTCGCTCAATTTTAAAAACTTTTTTAATATATTCCTTCCTATTATTGATAGTAAAGAGATTTATTGTGCCTATAGTCTTTCCTTCTATGCCATCGAACATCTACATCATGGGAATATCGTCTATCTAGCACTAAGATTTTTAAATTTGCACCAGTAGTTTGAGATCGCAATCCACTGAAAAAATAAACTTTTCTGTTTTATAATGTCAGTTAAGATGATATCAGTCGACTAGTAGGTATTTTATATTGGACAGGGAAAAAACAATGTATATTATATGAAAGAAAAAGGACGCAGTTAATTTAAATTGGTTAAGCATAACTGTGATAGTTTTCAGACTGAATTTAATGTTTTTGTTGTTCTAAAGGCAAGTTGAGATCACCATTCTCTGCCTTTTCGATTAGAAGGCTCAAGTTATCAATAACCCATATAACTGATATTTTACGGTAACTATGAAGTTTACATTAAGGACTTTTAAGCTTCTTTAAAGCCACATGGAAAACTTTCGACTATTGTTTTGAGCCATGTTCATATAACAGCCAGTCACGATTCACAATTAAACAAATACACTTAAAGAAACCAAGATAACATCGTCAATGATTAAATTGTTTTGAGAGGTTGTTGAAAGGTATATTAAGAACGAACCGTTTGAATTATCGTTGTTATATATGGGGTATATAGGGCTTGGTGACAATACTGTACGCCCTTACATAATTAAACATATGTTGTACATAATAAACCTAATGTAATATATATATAGACCATAGAAGCGGTAAAAGTATACCTATATTTTTATTTAGGAATCAATTTGTTACTACCGAATGTGGATTTGATATATATTATCAATTCCTATTGCATTCATCATTATTTTGGCATTTTTGTAGGGCTGTTTAAGATTAACATTTCAGTCATACGTTACAGTTACAGAATAGCTTGCATATAGTAAATTTACCTTACATGATATTTTGGACAATTCACCACGATATTTTTATTAGTCTGTGATATTCTGATAAGCTATTGTAAAGTTTGACATCGATTCAATAGTTTTTACGCGTTTGAGTATCGAACATACAAATGTTCGCGTTTATGATCGTAGTATAGTATACAGTACATAGATTGAAGAAAACGTTCTGGGAGGAGGGCGCGAAACATAATATTGGTTCTGGCCTCTGGTAGTAGGTTCGAGGCTAGAGATGTTTTTTGTGAACCTTGCATCAACGTTGAATGTTCTATGAAACGACTGCGGATAGGTCAAAGTGAGAGTTCTATGTAGCCCTTCCATCTTTCATCCGATGGTTTAAAACTCTGTGTTAATAAATATAAAGTAATAAATATAAATTTATTCGCCATTTGTTGTCTGTCTAGTCTGTGTAGTGTTTGTTAATTGTTACCTCTGTAGCAGCATCCACGACATCTTTCGATTATGTTTGTGTTTATTTTTCTTAATTTTATTCTTTACTGTTTAGTTTAAAACTTGTCACTGTATATCATGTCCAGTGTATTAAGGGACGACGGCTTTCCACACTGGTAAATCCTGGTTGAGTAGCCAGGGATTCCATATTTTTTTATAAAGTACTAGCTGATCCGGCAAACGTTGTTTTGCCATACACGTGATTTAAATTTTCAATAAAATTCAGGATTGTATGTATTTTTGTATGTTGTATCATAAGAAAAACATAAAATTTTTGTCTAAAAAATAAAAATTAGGGGTGGACTACCCTTTAAAATTTAGGGGATGAAAAATAGATGTTGGCCGTTTCTCAGACCTACTGAATACGCTCACAAAGTTTCATGAGAATCGGTCAAGTCGTTTCGGAGGAGTTTAAGTTCGAACCCCGTGACAGGAGAATTTTATATATTAGATTACTATATAAAACAATTGGTGGATTAAATACCATCTTGGGTATAGTAAGCATCTCAGATGCATCTGTAGCTGACGTCCAGCCACGTTCTACCGATGTTAATCGTTTAATTAAACCGGAAGATTAAATGACCTATTTGTAAAATACAAATTCAGAATACAGCTAATGGCGATCACAGTTAATTGTCGTCCAATGGTGCCTCGGCCCGTGATTGGCTACTTCCTGTCATGTCCGGTGATTGTACCGTGATTCCGAGTACTTGACGTGAAATGTTGAAAACATACTTTGTTGGCTCTTTGGTGGTGTCAAATTGATAGCGAGAAAAGGGAAGATTTTATACTGCTAGAAGGATTTCAAAAATATTTCGCTTTAAGATTGCTATATCAATAGCAGTTTAGGTATATGTCAAAGTATGACAAATAGAAATGGAAGGTCTATGAAAGATTTACGAATAAAATGAAATCGTTATATATGAGTTTACGATGTGCGCCTGTTATTTTGTTTGCTAGACATACTCTGAAGCTGGTTTGTTGTTTCGAAAAATGAGTCTTTAATAGGTTCTATATATTGTATTATTTCAAAAATATACTCTTATATTATAGTTTTTTTCTGTTATTGTAATAATTATAATAGAATTTCGCTTTCTTTAGCTCTTTTTTTTTTCTTTAGCGCTAGTTAAATAAGTTCTAGTCAATATCTCTTCCCTCGGATTCTCTCTGTAGAGCTGCCTCCTAAATTCTTTGCAAACTAAAGCCAATCTCTGTGACCAATTTAGAATGTAGGTGAGAACAAACAATGGACACCGTCTATTGTTGTAATGGCAAAAGTGTTACGTGAAATGATGGCTGATTCATGACTTACGAAATAAATTACGTCTTTGATATTTATTGCGAATTACCGTTAAGCTTATGGTTTTCCAAATAAATCTGGTGTAGTAGAGACAGGCACAAAACCAAAAAAAAAAACGGTGTGTTAAAAAAAATATAGAAAGAAGTACGACTTTTCGAGCTTTCAAATATAGTATGTAGAGATTTGATCCAGGCAGACTTTTCAGTTATTCTGGGTGGCGTAAAAGTGAAGAAAACTAGATTTAGGTTTTGTTTAATGTATAATTGTGCCATTAAATTTCATACAATTAGGATTTAATGTCTTTTATATGGTCCAGAGTCTAGTTTTCTAATTTAGAAAATTTGTTATAGCTGAACCAAACAGGGTGCTTACTTTTGCGCCACCCATATTTATGACCACCAATAGTTATGACAAAAATCTCAACTCAATATGAATTTGAAATATGTTTAGCCTGTCTTTTATTAACATAACTATATATAGTATTTTTAAATCTCTCAGTCTCAGTCTACTCAATCTTTCAGTCTACCGTGACCACGCACGCTGTTAAGCACGCGAAACGTCGGGAAAAATGTAAAAATAATGTAATATACTTAAATTTTGTAAAATACATAACTTAATCCGTTAACAAAGTGTATTTATTTATATGTTTAGCTTTATATTCCTAACACTTGAATGATTTACCTCAATCGGACGTAAACCGTGAACTAACGGTCATGTATGTATTGATCCGTGAAGATGAGCCGTGGCGTTCCCACGTTTTACAAGACATTGATGACGTAGAAGTTAAAACTTTTTAATTATGTATAAAAGATGCACTGCTGAATTTATTTTCTCGTTTCTAGACTGTTTTTACTGATAATTTGTTTAGAATGTACTTGGAAAACAAATGATTCGTGATCTAACTGTATTTCTGTGAGTTCGTGATGTAGTTGAATTTAGTTTTTTGTTTTGTTCGTTAACGGGCGCGATCCCGCATTGCCTTATCAACAGGAATAATGCCGGAAGTGTGTTTGAAGCGATAAAACTGGCGCCACACACGCTGAGAATATAAAACATGAATTATGGTATAATATTGTCCACTCTTACTCTTAAACGCGCGCATCTGCTTTGACGCTTCGTTTAAGAATGACTAGTGTTTGATTAGTGATGTTTTTCTTAGATTTGATGAGCGCTACGCTACTGGAGTCCTCGTACAGTAGTCAAATCTGCAGTTTGTAGAGGACTAAAAACCAAAAATATGATTGCGTTGTTTTTGACATGAGAAGTATATCAAATAATCGATAATAAATCTGTCGAAATATCTCGGTTCATAAGACAGCCTGACAGTTAGTCTCAATAATAAAGTTACTGTTTGTACGCCTTGGGTACAGAGCTTTTAAAACCGCAAATACCCTAGATGACGCCAAGATACGCATAGAACAAGTATCATACAAAATTTTTCTTACTGTGTGGCAATTCAATTCGATTATAATATAAGGAAAGTCGATTTTTATATTGATTCATATAAAGCAATTCAAGTCAAGACTTCCGTGAATGGTTCGCTATGAATCACACCGCTTTGTATTTTTTTGCAGTTTTTCCAGAAACTCCCTTTATAGAGTTGGTAGGATGTTTGTCAAGTGATATCTGGATGCGATATCTACTATGTATTGAATTATCTTTGAGAATGTACTTTCCAATTGAAGACATTGGTGGCGATTCTGATGTACACACTCTAAACTAAAAATCTCTAAATTTAGCTTTAGACCTGTCAAACAGTTTTAGAGAGCGTGACCTATATATATATATATATATCTTAATTAGAAATATATAGAATAGGTTACACACGTTCGCCACCATTGTCAAAACATAATTATTCATATAGCTAACACCAATCAACTTTAAAAATATCTTTCAAATTGGCATTCATTAATATTAGTTGACATTGAAATTGGCATCTAGTCTCCGTATTATTGACGAAATGCTGCAACCATTATTTGATGCTCCTCATGACGATGTATTAACGGCGTAACATTGATAATTAAATATTAATTTATTTGCTTAAATGGTACGATTTAGTTCATTCGAATGTAGTAAATAATGTATTTTATTCTTTGGCCGTTCATTGATACAACAAGTATTGGGTAAATAGTCGTTTTATTATATGTAAATTGTTGAATCTCGTTGTATTCTTTAAATGTTTTATTTCGCCTTCACAGCTCAAATGCTTACTGACAATCGATTTTTAAAAATCCCAATAGACCAATATGAAAGCAGTACTCCGCTGTTCGTAGAGTCAACATCTCCTGATGATGCTCCGGTGTCGGAGCAGAACGTACGTCGAGTGGTTGTGGGTTTTTCGCGGAGTACTGCTTTCATACTGGCCTATTGGGATTTTGAACTATGGACTTCCGCAAAGTAACGCCTGATTCAATTAATTGAATCGATTTTTACTATCGAATGCAAACGAGATTTGAATATGTCTTGAGCCACTAAGCCAGCACTGTACCTTAGGTAGTTTAAAGTTTATTATTAAAGATGTTTGTTTGATAGCTTCAATCTCAGGAACGGTGCAATTTTCAAGTTATTTTCTCGCTCTTACATCTCGCTCATAATAATTTTTAATTGAATACTATCTGAGATTATTTAAGATAATAAACCAGTGAAGAAATCCGATTAGTTGAAGCCAATCGTGTTTTGTGTTTTTTAGTACTCTCGCGGCTCACGACTTTGTCCAATCTATCAATTGTGCCTAGATGCTTTCTATCTGACCTGCCGTTATACGATTTCACCTCTCCCTTGTTACGGCCACAAGAATATACGTATTATTTGTATTTTCATCTTGAATGTGCTAATTCTTAAGGTTCGGATTGAAAGTGATCTTTATAGATAGATGATGAAAATATGTTTAAATAGATTGAGAGGCATTTATTAATGTTCCGATAAAATTAGTTCGCGCACGTCCTCAATTGCAAAAGATTTACTCGGTTTAATTGTATCAATCAAGAGCACTCCGATTGTTTCTAAGTATTTATTTGATGAGTTTGTACGCGGTCATATTTGATATTGCAATATTGTATGAATCGGAGGCGATTTTCGACTGTGATCGTGGAATATGCAATTATGGTGAACGGGGGAAAAACGGGGGTATTGCTTTCCAAAGGCTTTGGTTTAAAAGTAAATTTCAAATACAGCCTTACATCTTCTAAATGTTGGTATAACATGACAGAGTATGGTAGGTTTGCAAAATTGCTGTCGCAGCATTACGTGATGTTAGGCGATTGATTTGTTTTTCGAATAGTAAATTTATTATAACAATCCTTACGTAAGCGGATGTAATATATCTATCTCTTTTAAAATTCTTGTTCAAAGAATTAATATTGTCTAGTGTTTTTATGTGTTTTTTATTGTTAAGTCCACTCTAGTTTTTAACAACTTTCTATTATTATAAACAAAAGATAAATTGAATGAATACAAAATAGTGCTCCGCAGAAAAGTCTGCGACTAGACCTATTGACTTTCATATTATACTTTACAAACCTTTCTAAATAACACTCATCCAATCGTTAAGTTTCTCAATGACCTGCGCGAGCGCAGCTTCAATTGCACTTCATCTTAATTCGTTTTCTCACTATAACCCTTATTCCACAGCAACACGGGTGTTTAATGTAAGTTTTTTTTTATCAATATCGGATGTCGACTGATAAGGTGATGAACTAGAATTCAGGTTATAAGTACATATGATAATTGTGTCAACTGTCACTACTCAGTACTCACTGTAGACGTAGAGTTTGCAATTCAGTTCTGCTCAGGCATTCGTCGCGAGAGGACGTATCGCTCGCGATTTAGATTTATAAGTTTTTAATGAAACGTATTCCGAAAATGTATTTGTTTAAGTGAAAATAATTTTATGTTATATATTAACAGTGAATTAAAAGAACCCATTAAAATAGTGTTTATATGTAAATGTTCAAAAGCAAATCATGCGGCGATCGAAAATGAACGTGAACCCTGATTTGGGCGATTTAGAAGAGATGCTCGCTCATGTTCAAACGCAGATCGAACAGGAGATCGACATGGAGAAGGAAAATAAGATGCCGTCAATCATCAGCGTTCAAGAATCGCCAAAGATGAAGAGGAACGGATCGTTCAACCAACCCGAGAGCTTGGAGTACCGACGCCCTCCACGACCTACAAGACCGAATGGAGATGGGCCACAGTCTTTGGAATATAGAAACGGTGATTATGGTACGATCAATGGCTTTAAGGGTTCCCAGAGTAGCCTAAAGTCGAACGAGGATTCGCAGATGTCATTCCAATCATTTCGTTCGGAACCTGTGCAGCGCCACTCGGTGATGAGTCTGCAGGATAAAAGGGAACCAGCCTCGAACGGGTGGTCCAAAACTGCAACTCTGCCGAGGGGGTATGGCTCGACGAAGGAGAAGAATTGGGAGGAGTATTGGTCGCAGTGAGTATCTGCAAAAGTATCTTTTAAACAGTGTACTGTCGGAGCTATGAGTTGAAAACAGTATAGCCATATAATATGTCTATATAATAATCAGGATAGGACACATTTTTACTTCGAACTCGGGCGGTTCGGCTGTACCATTGTGTTTTTGTATTGATTTATATTATTGCTTTATTTCAAGGTGATGTTAAACATTAAACATATAGTCTAAGAAGATCGTGAGTTGTAATATAACGAAGGAAAATCTCTGATGAATTCAATCTCACAGTTTAGCAGACGCTACGGGTTTCGCTCAGGCTCACTGCAGGTCTATTTTAACTTAATTCGAATATAAACACTCTAAACGCATCTCAATGAGTCTGATGATTCACGTGATTCTTATCAAGCATATATCGATGGTTATTGTATCGTATGAAGCTACATCTATCAACGATGATCAATCATCATGACACGAATTGTTGGTTTCTGTCTTGTCAAGGCCAGGCGACGTGTGATAACTTCCATGGGGAGTTTTTGTTAATAATTAATATGTTTACAATAGATGTAATGTCAAGGTAGAGGTATGTAACCCAAAATGGTCAGGCGCCATTGTTGACCATGGAGCTTTCTGCGGCGAAATGTTAAACTGTTATTAATCGTTATACGTCGTTAATTGAGCATGATTGATTTTATCAAGGAAGGCTTCGTGCTCGTCAAGAAGCATAAGATGTTGTAATAATACGCTCCATTTTAATAACGGTCACAATGGTCGATTCAAAAACAATATCTTTTGTTTTGTAGTTTGGAAAACAATTGATTTCTGCGTAGGTGAAGAAAGCTTTATCTTATACCTCTGTGTCGTGCAGGTATTTTGGGATTTTTTACCGAGCCAGGTACGATTCTAATGTGATATTTGTATATTATTATTATTAGGATTGTTACTTGTATTTTTGGATAAAAAAGTCATTATTAGCCAATGTCGGTTGTGATGTCATATGTCAATATATGCTCAATTACTGTACAAATTTTATAGACAAGCATTGTACGTTGTGCCGATTTTTTATTAATTATTTTTTTGTTACTAACACACACATACACCGGTTTCTTCATACAAAACTATTTTGGGTCAGTTTAGGCCCGTATCTACTATTGTATTGGAAATAACATGACCGGATAAACGATAAATTAAACTAATTTAGGCTCGTTTAAAATTCCGCAAATTTATATTTGAATTACATCTCTGCCATTGTTGTTCAATAGATCATTAAGTCTATCAAACCGGGTGAAAGGGCTTTTTCAGTTTTAGGTCAAAAGTGCTCATTGCGAGGCAAATAGAATGAGGCGAGAGCGGCACTTATGCGCTTTGTTTATTCAGCTTAATCACCCAGACATTTAAAGTTCCTGAAACGGAGATAATTGCAATAATTTAAGAGTTTTAAATGTAAGTTAGTTTTTTATTGGTTCTGTTAAAGAGAAAATTTGCATACAGAACAAATGTAGAGACTATAAAAGAGACTGTCGAACAGAGGGTCCCCGGTCCGATCCCAACTACACAAATGTTTGACCACATTTATGTGATGTGCAAAAATATTAAAAAAAAAAATGTTAGCCGAGTTTGGAATTGTAAATGTATGTCTATCTTTCTCAGATATGTTAGAACCTATGATAGAAGCATTTTTCCGTGTGTGAAGTGTGTCCAGATATTAATGTTAGTTCTAAGTTACTATGACTAATGCGGAATACCATTTTTTCCGTTATAAAGTGATTCGTATAATTTTATAGCAGCGTTTGTGACATTGTAAATATCACTTAGTTAATGTACTTCGTAACGGTTCTATACATCAAGGCTGTTCAGTTTTTTTGACTGCAGACACACAGTAAAACATGTTGTCATTACGGGCCTAGTTATAAATCGTCCAGTGTCGATTCGAATATGTCTGAAGCATATTTTCGACGACGCGACGTCTTGTATGATGTTCGTAGAGACAACATCCTGACCATGCTCCGGTTTCGGAGCGACATTTGCGTCGAGTGGTTGTGGGTTTTTTTGCGGAGTATTGTGTATTAAGGTTTTGTACTTCCGCAAAGTAACGCCTGATTCTATTAATTTGCGTAAGGTTTTAAATTGTTCCAAGAGATGAGAGTGGAGACGTCATATCACTTGAAACGAGGCTGGACCCCTGGCGATTGTAAAAACTACATCTCGATCTATTGTTTATATTAAGACATCTGGCGAGCATCTTACATGTCAAATTTTGCCTGCAACAGATTTTGGTCTGTGGTTCATAATTTATGTCGTGTATTTATAGACCTTGCTCTGTACGACATCGATGAGAGATAATTGGTTATCTTATGACTTATTAGTACCACGTAATTTTGTTGCGATATTTCGGGGAAGAAACTCAACCTATTTGCTTAGGTGACACAAATACGTCACAAATGTGGAGTTTATGACGTATCGCCATTAAAATTTGTAAAGCACACTTTAAATAGTTGAACGCGTTTTAATTCGATTTAACGGTATTTATCTGTTGTGACACCTTTCAAATAATACGACCTTCTGTGGCAATAGTTGTCTGTCAGCCCACGTATCTAATATTGACGAAAGTTTGTCAATATGCATGGATGAACGTTTGTTACTCTCTCACATAAAAACTACTGAATGGATTTTATTGAAATTTTACAATGATGGAGTTTATACGTCGCTTTAACACATAGGCTACAATTCATAAAGATTTTTTGTCAGTTGTCCATGTAGGAAAGAATTTACTATCTGATTGATTCCTAAATGAAAATAGATTTGATATATAATATCCAAGGTAAATGTAACATTTTATTATTCCGAGTGAAGCGGAAGGAATCATCGTTATACATATTTATTTCTATTTCAGTTTAATTAGATAGAAGAACATGTTTTGGAACTCTATACGAGTGAGAATATGACGTCAAAGACAATCGTTTCTTTTGTGATCGCAGTCTCGCTGGGTATCGAGCTTAAAGCTGGTTTGTTAACTTAGATAGATTGACCATGTAAGCGGCAATGCATAAGTTGAAGCACATGCATACTCATATGTTTGACGTTAAAATATTTTTTAAACAAACATTAATGCGATTTACAAACGAAATTAAATGTAGTTTTAGGTTTTTTGTAAATGATTAATCATTTACTGCATTGCAATGTGATTATATTCTTTGAGTCTAAAATATATACTGTTCTCTATTGACATGAAAATATTAACGTATTTTATTGTTGGACATGAAATTCGACAGTTGTGCGTAGGCGCACGCGCCGGCTGTTGCATGAGCACTTTCGCCATTGCCCTTTTTATGCAAAGCTACTGTGCAATGTTAAGTGGTGAAATCGACGGGTTTTAATTGAGCTTTGAGGGCGGTGAGCTTATTAAGTATAACTTTTGTCGGTTTGTTTTGATAAAGGATGTTTGCAGTGTGTATTGATATCATAATTGTTCGCATGAATAATATTTGTTGTGAATATGAATTAATTTTAATATTGTTCAATTTATTTAAATTATGAAATGTGTCTAGAAAGCTTGAATAGCGTATCTCTATATCAGAGAACAGTATATCAAAAACCGGCAAGTACGTGTCGGACTCGCGCCCTGATGGTTCCGTACAAATCGTGTTATTGCACAGGAGGCCCCTTAATATTTATTTTGAGTGTTTTTTGCATTTTTCTAATATATCGGCAACAAACTTACATTATCAGTGAAAATTTCAGGTTTTTGATACGGACAAACAGACGGACAGCCCAGTCTTCTAATAGGGTTCCGTTTTTATTCCACGGAAACGATGCAATTCATAATACGGCAGTGTTTTTAATGTTGGAAACGTCTGTTACAGCGAGCAGTCGATAAGCAGCGCGCGCGCATCGGTTATGGTGTACGATGACTCCCTCAAACGTTGGATCCCCTCGGGCTCCAGCTCGGGCCTGTCCAAGGTCCACATCTATCATCACACCCAGCACAACACCTTCAGAGTGGTGGGGAGGAAGCTGAACGACCATGAGGTTTGTTTTAACCAGAGGTGTTCCATGTATTATATTTATTATGTTTCAGCTAGGCCTTGATATATGTTCATATTAAAATTCATTAAAACTGCTGCAATGAAATGTAATAGATTTACTATAATTTTATTTATTATAAAATATCTGTATGGATTTGTAAAGGCTATGCATTTATTAGTATGTTACATTTAATATTTATTTATTTTATTTTAGGTATTCCTACAGCTTATCATATTAAACATTAAACAAAAAATAATTATAAAACAAATAAGCCAAATGCGGAATACACGTTTAAACACACACAAAACACAGTTAACATTATTAAATTACATTGATTTAAAAACAATTCAATTATGTGTTAAGGAGAAAGCCATCATGACAAATGATACCACAATTAATTTTGTTCTTAATACCTTTTCAAGTCAAATTATATATCTATTTGTTGAAAATGTGCGTATAGTCTGATGGTATGCGATGCATAGCTGAACTGGCTGATATATTCGTTTGATTTTTGTGTTTAATATTTTATTGTCGGTTCGAACTTAAAATATTTTTGGACTACTAAAGCGGCTCCTTGAAGGTCCTTAAAGCACACCCGTAATCCTTTCTGCATTCCCCATAAAATGTTGAGTGAAACAGGATCCAAATGTAGCAATATCTTTTTTTTTCAGGTGGTAATAAACTGCGGTATTGTTCGGGGACTAAAGTACAACCAGGCGACCGCCACTTTCCATCAGTGGCGAGACGCGAGACATGTCTACGGGCTGAACTTCTCCTGTCGCGAGGATGCTGACAGCTTCGCGAGAGCGATGATGCACACACTGGAGGTATGTAGTCAATAACCTTCGTTAGGATTTTAAAAAAAATTGTTTGCGCTACTAAAAATAAATATTTATAGAACTAGCTAATCCGGCAAACGTTGTTTTGCCATAAATGTGATAGCTGTAGCAATCATTTTTTTAGTTCGTTAAAAATAGATAGCAGATGTGGGGATATGTTTATAATCGAAAACGTTTTAAGCAATAAAAGTAATTTTTATTTAGGTTTATAAATTAATCTTTATATGACACGTTGTCGGTTTGCCTTAGCAGTGCCATCTATTGATTAGTTACAATTCAGTCGAAACAATGTGGTTATATTACTCTACATAGAATTTTTACCTTGATTTGACCACGAGCTCATCCAATAAGACATTGTATTATTAGAAAAGAGTTTGTCTTTTACTTCTGTAATTGCATTGAGTCTCATTTGTAACATTTTTTTTTATTATTTTTGTTTCTAGGTGTTGGCGAACAAAGCTAGCAATAACTCTGCGCCGCCCCCGCCACAGCCGCCCAACCCACCAGGGCCTTACAACGGCCACAACAACACACACTATGATGAAGACATGGGCTATAGGTGAGAACAGCATGACCATTCGGCATATTGAAAGATATTTGCAGTTCCATGCCCATATGAGACATATATTTCTTATTTTGTTTTTAATTCCTCAAATTATAATTTCAGAACGATGACCCGAGAGGACGCAGCGATGCTCCAGCAGCCCCAATACCACGCACCCCATCATCAGCACCAGCTCCCACAGCACCAACCGATTCCACACCAGCCGGTAAGGATACATTTTTACCACCCAATGGAAAAAAATTTGGGTGTTAAAGGTTTTTTTAAAATATTAAATGTCAAATATAATATTTCGATTATTATTAGGATTATTAAAAAAAAACATACTAAAAATGTTGATGAAAAGAATTTGTTGTAACGTAAGGGGTTGAATATTCCAGCAACCGGTGCCAGTGCAGCATCAGCAGCACCCGATGACCCCTCAGCACCAGATGGCGCAGCATCAGCCCATCCCGCCGCCCAGCCAGTACCACGCGCCCCTTCATCATCACACCGTGAGTTGGCTACACCCGCCCAGCGATATTCTTTCTATTTATAACGAAGTTGATACTGGAATAATTCCTTATAAAATATTAATTAGTCTAATGCATTGTTTTTCAACCTGTGGGTCGCGACCCGGCGTGGGAAGCTTCTGTAGGGGGGTCGCCAGAGGTCGAAAAAAATGGGTACTTTAGTGAAAAAAAAACAATAAAGACAATATATTGATAATGGTATAATACCGAAAGTGATCACGTACGTACGCAATGTTTTAATCAGGGGGGTCGCTAAATATTTTTTTATACCAAGGGGTCGATCATGAAAAAGGTTGAAAAACACTGGTCTAGTGTATCATTTTACTTAAGGTACTAATTTGTCTATTTTAGGCAGTGTTTTAGAGGCGAATTTGAAGCCAAAAAAGTGTATTTAATTAAACTAATGTGTAGTTTGTATGAATATAAGATTTAAGTTTGTCATTCAATGTTATGAAAAATTTTCTAAGTCGATATTATCACAATATATTAGTTCAGGATAGAAGACGCTGTGTAAACTATAAGTGAGGGTAAAAGCACATGTATCCCCAGACGGGTCCCGTGGTGCAATCTGCGCCCACTCCGCCGCCCCACGGCGTGCACACTCTGCCCCATGCCCCACACGCGCCGCCTACGCACTCGCACCATCGCACCAACAGGTAATTCACTAGTAGGCAGTCTCAGCATAGTACACCCGTACTGAAAGTCCGAACTCTGAAATGCACAAAATGGGTACTAATATAATACAATCGCTTAAAGGACTTTTGCACGCAGCCTTCAGATTAATTATATGAATATTACAACTTATGTGCAAAAAACCTAACTCTTTTTTTTACCACATTGGATGAACGGAGTAAAAAAATATTTTATTCTTCACAGTGCCCCCATGCCCCCGAATATGTCCCTCACCCCGGCGAGTGGGTCGACAGCACCGCCCCCGGTGCCACCACATCAAAATCTACCAGCACCGGCTAATGTGAGCAAAACTTATATTTTATTTTTCTTCATTTCTCCTTTTATTAATTGTAGCGTTGGTTTGCGAATGTAAATAGCTTCTAATTACTAAATTTTTACTAAAGTTAATTATAACGTATCGTTTCCAGGGTCCTATTGCCCCACCGACGCCTCCGGCAGCACCACAACCGCCGCCAATGGTATGATTCATACAAAAATAACTATAAATTTTAGCCTAACGGTAAATGTCAAATTTGTTCACCTAAAAATATATATAACGCCTTTTCCAGCTCCAGCAGCAGCAGCAGCCGCCCCCCGCCCCGCCGGCGCCCCCTCCCTCGTCGGCCCCGGCCCCTCCCCCGCCGCCCCCTCCGCCCGGGGCAGCCGTGGCCTCGCCCCCGCCCCCGCCGCCGCAGCCCCCGCAGCCGCCCGCCGCTGACCCCACGGGGCTGGCCGCGCAGCTACAGCAGGCGAGGCTCAAGAGGCAGGCGAAGGTAGCTGACCACTAAACATAGTATTGTCATACAAAAATTCTTTTTTATAATATGGTAGCAAGGTTCATACTTTTTATCACCAATATCTCCAGCAAGCCAACGCCGAAGCAGCGTCCCCACCCGGAGGCAACAGCGGAGGCAGCACCGACCACTCGTCGTCATCATCAGGCCGAGCCAGCCTCCACTGCATGATGCACGAGATGCAGCGCACTCTGGCCAGGAGACGAGCGCATCTGGACAAGGCTGAGGTTTGTGTTAGTATTTCTCATTCACTGATCTGTTTGCCGCATGCACCAAAACCACTGGACCAATTTTTAGCAATTAAACCATTAGACTGCTTTCGTTGCTATACATTTCAACACATGCTATGCCTATGTTATTCCAATGAGTAATGTCAGACTATAGAGAAAATGGGAGTGTATATAAATAAAAAATGTGTACAGCAATATTACATTTGAGAAGACTTTGAAGTGAAACTGTACTTGTGCCATGGTTCTAGCTCTTCATATAATATACACTTATTATTCAAATTCTAAACTAAATAAAAATATTTTATTTGTCCTTCCAGGAGTCATCAGCGGATAATTCGGCGAACTCCACCCCAATGAAGAGCTGGGAGCGCTCTGCGACGTTGCCGCACCGACTTCCCGCCGCATGTAATGGCAACACTCGTGAGTTGCGCCGCTTCTTGTGTTGCCATATTGAACCGTTTCCCCGAATGAGTGGAGATTGTACAACTGTGGCTCGAAATTATTTTCTTTTCGCAATGCACGCACGTAGAGCCGCATCACTCCCTTGATTTGCTAATGCAAATTTGTTTTATTACTATAAGGAACGCTAAACAATAATGTTAAAATTAAAAATGCTGATAACAATCGAAAAGTTACTAATTTTAGCTCGAACGTTTCACTCTTGGCCTCTACACTTAGTGATTTAAAAAAAACTAGAGTTCGGATCGCTGAAACATCCCAATTATAAGATTTTCATTTCAACACTTATAATGAATATTAATGTCGTCATAGATAATTTGCCTAAATTTGTTGATTGGAGGAGGATCAGAAAATGTTTAATAGTTATTAGTTTCAAGTTGTTGTTGTAAAATGAAGATTTATTTCAGCGACTGCCGAGTCCGCTGCGCAGCCGCAAGCGCAATCACCTAGGTCTGTGCGCAAACGGTTCGGATCGGCCAGCGAGGAAACTATACTAAAGGTAATAAGATGCTATTCTAGGAACTCTGAAAACAAAGTCTTATTAGTTTCTCTTACACAAATAATAATAATAAATTAAAAATCTTACCTAAATCTTAAGTTAAATGTTTATACTTCAGTTCAACTTATAGTAATCATTAAATTTAAATATTAATGTCGACCGTTTTATATGACAACAAATCTGTTGCCATGACAACCATAGAACCAAAGAGCTTGAACGAAACTCTTTATACCTATAATGTTTGACGGTGACGTTTGTATAATCTGTGTGTAAAGAAAGACAATTAACACTTAATTTGACAGTTAACACCTTTTGTCCACCGTGACCACGCACGCTGTAAAGCACGCGAAACGTCGGGAAATTTTTTAAATAATGTAATTATATTTAAATTTTCCAAAAATACATACTAAATCCGTTAAAAAGTGTTTTTCTTGAAATGAGTAAGAGTTATGTTAATAAAAGACAATATAATCTGTTTGTTGTTGGCAGCAAGTGAACGGAACCGAAGGCGGCTGCGTGTCGGCCGCAGAGTGGGAAGGCTTCAAGCTGGAGCTGATGAGGGAAGTGAAGACTCAGCTCACGCAGATGAAGCGCGAGATACTGGACGGTAGGTTCACCATGCACCATGGCATTGGTGAGTTGTCGTTAATGCTAGTCGAACTTTTTATGAAAAAAAATTTTTTTTTTTCAGCGATGAAAGCGGAATTCGCTCGCAGGTAAAAATGGCGCGCGGCGCCGGTCGATTGCACTAGTCTACCGAACTACACCGGTTTTTTTTTCTGGTACGCTCGGTAATACACGAAACGAAATAGCCTTTTTTATATGATACTTTGTTTTTTGCGATGTTTGCTAATGAAAATTTTATTTGTTCTCAAATCGAATTATGTTCATTAATTACGGTGTACGTTCGGGAATTGTGATGAAAAAAAAACAACGTAATTTAAAAAAAGTCGCCTGCTTTTTCTATTTCGAAAAGAGGTACTACCACAAGTCGACTTAAAGGCACACGAAGCAAAGTTGTGTTTTTTTTTTAATTTTATACTTAAAGTATTTATTGTAATGCGTATAAATGTATGTAGGCTAAGAATTGCAGTTCAATGTTGGACTTTTTAAAAAACGCCTACTTTTTGTAATTTTTTTTTCTTATCTTGCACTTTGTATATTTAAAAAGTCCAAAATTTAATATAATCAATTAGTGTGTATACTCATGTATCATGTTGCAAGAATATTCTCAGAAATACTGAAATTTTGGTCGGGTTTAAAATCAGGATGCCAGTCTTCCACAAAACAATATTATTTTTCGTCTCCAAACGAATACGCACTAAAATATTGTTTGATGCGGTTCTGAGTTCCCATTTAAACACTATGATTAAAAAATATAAACTTGTTACAGAACATTTAAATTATTTTAATATTCAGTTTTGTTTGCATATTAATAATATTACTTTATATTTATTGAGAGTGATTCGCCGCGTCCCATGTAGTGCAAATATAGGCCAAAATAGTTCGTAAGCGCTTTTAAGGACTAGTTAACCCGACCAGAAAGTACTGGCAACCCTTCTTTTTTTTAAGTGTTTTTTCATAATAGAAAAAAGTGGAGAATGGTTTAATTCTGATAGATGCAGGAATATTTGAATTTTTTTATATCAAGTATTAAAAAAAAATATTGGGGGTTGTCACAAATGAAGTAATGAGACAGTATAGCTATTGGAAGTACACTTAGTAGTAAATGTTTTAGCCCCATTAGAAATAGTATTAAGGAAGCGTCTGTGCGAAGCTTAATTTAAAAAAAATACCGAAATGATCTCATTTCTTGCAAATGTTAAAAAAAAATTGTTTTTTTTTTCGTATATAATTTCTGTCAGAGTTTTGCACAGACGTCGTTTACGACTGATAGATCATTCCAATGAGGGTAGGGTCAGCAACGGCCTAGCGGCTCGTACAAACTAAACAACACCATTCGTCTCGTTTCGGATTCCTTTATTGGGAGTTTTACACTTTTTTATTGGTGCTTTTTGCGCGACGTGCAGTGGCGTTGGATGTGCATTTTTTTAAACACCTTTTTCTTTGTAAATACTTCGCTCGCTAAACTATGTCTCAAACTCTCTGATTAATTTTTTGACGTTCTGACGTTTGAAAACGTTTTTTTTTTCTAAAAAAAAATGCATGGTTGCTTTACGCGTCATATGCAATTCCAATTGTCGTTTTTTGACTGAATATGCATTTATGTTTCCTATTCAGTTTTTGTGTGTGTGCACGCACTTATATCTGTCTGATTTACACAGAAAATTACTCGTTCGAAAATCTTTTTTTCTGTGTTAATCAGCGTACAATAGCACTAGGACTCTGATATTATAGACGGTGTTAAAGTAGAGATACTATATTGTAACGTAAGTTAAATGAATATTAATAAAAACTAACGAAATTTCTAGTTGGTTTTACTAACATATATACAATTTTTGTATTGGTCTCAGTTTATGTCAAAGATTGTATTTATTCGTAATGTTAAGTAGCCCTTGGCGGTGTCATTTGTTATACGGAACCAAATCGGAACTCAATAGACTGACACAGCGAAGAACTATGCTCATGTGTAAAATTATGTAATGCCATCATTATAAACGCCTAATTATTGTAGTCGCTTGAGTTTTTAGAACTGTATGCGCACATCATAATTGGTATTAACGATATTTGAGAATCGACTATTATCTATGAATTTTCTATTGACTTATACACTCTGTTCTACAACTGTCAGATGTCAATGTGTTTGACAGTTAATTTTTGGCGCCACGCTTCGAGGTTTTTTAGTGTTGATAGTGTGTCGTCATTTAGATGTACATTTTGTAGATTTATGTTCGGCATATTTACAAATATAATTGTACGATTTTGTAAGTACAACAGTTTTAAGGGTTCGTAACCAGTATGCCTTAAAGAAGCATTTTTTTTATTCAGGAACGCGATGTTAAAGGTGTAATATTATGTTATTTAAGCGCCTTTCAGTCCATAGTGTCCCGTTAGCTTAGGTTACCAAGTGATGTGCGATTACACCCAATCTTTTATCGATAATTTTGTAGTCACTCGATAGTGTAAATAGTTTTCAAATTATATTTTTTGTGATCACGTTTTGTTTTTATTTTCATTTATACACCTATAATAAGTATTATCGAATCGAATAATGGACTCATAATCGTTAAAATAAGCGAATGGTATGAACGAATGTAAACGCCGGGCTTCACATACTGCCATACATTTGTTTTTTAATTGCGTGGTGTTAATGGCGTTTACCGGAGCTTGTTGTATGTGTACATATGCTGGAGTCAATAAAGTGGTGAATTAATAATGACTTTTATTTGTACCCCTTATTTCAGCGAATAATAGGAAACACGATGAAATTGTGTTTCATTGGAAGACGTAACCTTACCATGAGTTTGACATGAAGTGTGTGTGTGTGTGTCAAAGAATTGCATTAGAAATCCTTTTCAAAAAATTCCAAATCATTTTCACACGAATACGTACAAGGTGGAAAAGAAAACTATTAAAAAGGCATTCTTTTAATAAAGAAGAAATAAAATTACAGAAACACAATGCCAACATTTATAAATAATATTATTATTAACCACATAAATATGCAACAATCTTAATATAAAGTATATTATTTTATTATAACTCATAGAAGTACATTGTCATGAATAGTTATGACTGGTAACATTGTAAATATTTAAAATGTATTGTCCAGTTCGGTTAAAATAATCTTGCCAATATCGTTATTAGACATTGAATATAAAATATATTCGAGAGGAATAAAGTTAAGTACAGGATTATCTTGAAGCAATTAGAATATAGCTGAACACTATGTATTTTATTGTTGTCGGCGATTCAAAATAATCCTTAGTTATTGCACATTTAAAACATTTTGTGCAAGAACGAAGAGTTTGTGCGAAAGTTGAAATAATTTAGCTGGTAACATCGAAATTTGCAATTTTCGTCAGTGGTAACGTGATTCAAGGTGGGCTCTAGCGACGCTAAACTACTCTATAGCCAATATAGTTTTAGCAAGCAGAGGAGATACACATAGCGTGTGGGGGATTAAAATTTTCAAACTACCATTACTCTTAGACTATCCTTAGGAGTTGTCCCAACTCATAAAATACAATAAATATGTATAAAAAGCCTATATATTGTACTTATAACTGTAAGTACATATAATTTTGTATAATAGGACAATAAGTGTGCGTAAGCTATCTTTTATTACAAAGATCACAACATCCGAATGTTCTTGTCGGCATATGGCGATGAGATATAAGCCCTGTAACAGAAATATATCATTATACACAGATTAACAACAAGACAGCTAAACGTCTAAAGCGAAATGTCATGTTAATGTCAAAACAACAATCGGCAATTACAGATAAAATTGCGAAAAAAGCAAAAAGTTGATATCCTTTGGGTGAATATCAATTAACATGAGGGGTTAAAAATAGTTTTAATAGCTAGCTATCATGCTGGGTGAGAACGTACATTTCGTGTGCAAGAAAAAAACGCATTCATAGTAGCGCAACAACTAACACTACATTTATTTTAACCTGATTTTTTTGTATTTTTTAAAGTATTCTTGCAGTCTTCTCATAGCTTGACTATTCATTTAGCACGGGGAGCATGGATCTAAAAAAGACATGGTATCTATATTACCTTATATTAAACGTTTTCTATATTTTCGTTTAGGTTTGATTTGAAAAATAACGCCAAATCGAATATTTTTTACAATCTTTCTGCTTTCATTGCAAAATGGTTTGCTAAAATAACACAACATCAAATATGTGATAAATATGTTGATATATATTTAATTTTTTCGGATACAAAATTTACTTTGTTTCCATTACAATCAGATGGCGAAACATAAAGAATCAGTCTGTCAAGACTGACGCGAACTATTTCTAACCTTGCATTTCTAACCTTGGTTAGAAATATTTTTGTAACATACAAAATATCATAACATTGATCACATATGAATCAGACAATAAAATTCTAAATGAAATCTGTCAAATAGCTTGACATATATGTCTCGGATTTTATGCATGGATAGTGTCAATTGTCAAACGCAGTCGATAACAGGTAATAGATGAAACTAACATTATTTGGCGTTATTTTTTTGCGTTTTGAAAGTAATTGACATTTGAGAAGCATCTACACTTATCTATATTAAAAGAAAAATATGAAAAAAAACGCGTATTATAAAATTTATACCTTCCATTTCCAAAAGTATAGGAATGGGACCTTTGCAGCGTAGAAATAAAGAGGATATATAAGCAATTTGCCAAATGCGATTACGGGGCTAAACCATCGAAAATATCATACATAGCTTTTCAAATAATACCAGCCTAGTATAGAAAACATCGTAAAAGCATAATGAAATCTTTAATGTTGTTTTATTTTGTAATTTGGAGGAAAAATAGAATCAATAATGGAATTACACAATTTAGATTTTATAAATACGGTTCTACTTTGGCTTATTTAAGTGAATAGAAACGTACTTTCATATTGTACATTAGATACAATATATAAATATAAATACTTTAAAATGAACGCATTTAGTTTGTCATCATAGATACACATATACATTTCGTCAGTAATTAATACGTAAATCTTATCCAAACACTCGAATCTTTTTCATATAAAGATTTCATTAAAATTGATGAAGCCTAGGTGTTGCTACAATGTGTGAGTCTGTAAATTATGTTATGGACTTACCAATAAGTGTATGTATGTTTGTGTAATGGCTATGAGACTAAAACTACTGTAGCAGTGGTTACCAGTTCAGACAGTCATGGGAAGACTGACTGCTCAGCGGGAAGGCGAGAAAAGTTATTTTTATTAGTATATATATTTCATCATTGTAGTACAGTTTCAATAGCACTAAACTGAAATATAATATCTTTACACAGGACAATCAATTAAGCCCTAACTTTCAGTAAATTCCCTACCTAGGCTCTTAGCGAGAACGAAAGAGCTAATATACTCACAGCTCCATATTGTGCACGGTGGAGTGAGGGCAGGCGCTGCTGACCTTGACGTGGCAGTGTTTGTGGCATTTGAAGGAACAGTCTCGACACTCGTAGCCCTGCTTGCCGAGTCTTCGCGCGACCGTCTTGTTGCACACCTCACATACTGTTCCACTGCACCGGAAACATTCTCATCTCAAATGTGATTCTATACTATTCTTATACTACTAGCTGATCCGCCAAACGTTGTTTTGCCATAAATGTGATTTCTAGCAATCATTTTTTTAGTTCCATAAAAATAATTATTTAGGTTAATAAATTAATCTCTATATGACACGTTTGTCGGTTTGCCATAGCAGTGCCATCTGTTGATAACTTACTCAATCTAGTCGAAAAGTATCGACATCTGTTAGAATCTTTTAGAGTTAACATATAATTGTGACTGTCAATTAATTATATACAAATAATTTACAATAAAATAAAATTGCGACTATAATTAAATATTGGAATCGGTTATATAGTTAGGAGCTCAACGCGGACAAACATGACGACGTAACAGGTCACAGGCGGTTTATATATATATTAAGAAGTTATTAAAAATGTAAACAGTCGAAAAGTAGACGTTTAAGGTTATTACGGTTTGACAACTTGTCTTCAGATGACATCTGACAGTTTGATGACTGAGTTGACGCGGTCGGACAACTCGGGAACGATTTCCGATACGATCAATATCGGTTTCATAGACCGTAATTCGTAGTATAATTAAAAATCAATCATTATTATATTTTTAATGTTGATTCATATGCTTCATATGCAAATTTGACAGCCTTTTTAAAATACCAGGGTCGTAGAAGTTGAGAAAGGTCACTCACCCACTAAGGTGCTTAGCGATGAACGTATGCTCATTATAAATATGCAGTTTCACCCCTTTCCGCCGCCATCTTGACCGCTGTGCGACGGTCAAAGGTACCAGGTAGTGCTTCTTGATCCCGGCCTCTATGGTCTCCAAGACCAGAGTCGACGCTTCGTGGATGAAGGTGCGAGCTGATGCGGTACTGAACCCGGAGACTTCGCTGAGAGAGGATCTTTTGCGTGAATTTTAGTGTCGAGTTGTGGATGGATTTTATGTAGGGGGATTGGAAAATAATTTAGAAGTGAGACTCCCAAGGTTTTTTGAAATAATTTAGGGTTGTTTCAGAAATATTTCCACAAATTTCAAATGTATGAGGATGATATAGAAGACAAGATATTCCAAAGATCACAGGTCCGACGTGTTTGTAATAAGTTATGAATTTCAGTAGATTTGAAAAAATAATAATATGTAGAATCATATTATTAATTTTGAAAAACAGTTTAGAAAATGCCAATTGTTATGAAAGCGTAATTCAAAGCATGCAGGAAGAAATTAGTTTGAAAATACCAATGTTACCATGTCGGAGTGCGATTGGCCCCAGCGTGAATGTCGAGATGGAAAGAGAGAGAAAATACATTTTTAGTGTTACCATATACATCAAATTTAGCTAGGCAAGACGGCGTTATTGAATTAAATTCAAATACAAGTTATTTAAGTCTTGCCATGCGTAAAATTGATTACTGATTTTGCTCAGACAAAACAGATATTAACATTGTCTTTTATTAACATAACTATTACTCATTTAAAGAAAAACACTTTCTTAACGAATTAAGTTATGTATTTTTGTAATAATTAATTGTAATTTTTCTGATGTTTTGCGAACTTAACAGCGTGCGTGCTCACGGTAGACTGAAGACAAAAGGTTTTGTCAAAATAAGTGTCACAGCTGCGGAGAGGTTGTGTGTTATCTGTGTTTATTGCCCCGGAGTTGGTATCGACTAATCCGTTAACAAAGTGTTTTTCTTTAGGACAGATATTATTCCATAATATTATTTAAATAAATAAAAAATACAATTTACAAGTATTAAAGTAATTGAATCGAATCAAACATTTGAATAAATATGCAAAGCCTTGTGCAGTGGTAAGTCTCACCTTCTGGATGTCCTGGATTCGTCGCCCGACTGCGCCGGCGACGCGCCCGCTGAGTATACGTTTCTACTGGGTACAAGGGACTTATCTGCAAATCAATTTTCATTTGAAAATTACGGCGTAATTACATACATATATTCAAACATGGATACAGGTTATTGTTAGTTTCACCTGTACTATTTCGTTCAGCGCTGATGCTGCGCAGATGCTGACTCTCTACTTCTGAGTCCTGAAGGTCTTCGGACGCACCGCGTGTGCGAGATCTGCCCAGTCTGCAATTTTATGTCAATGGTAAGACAAGTCGATATTATTTACAACCAGAAGCCAATTTCGTCCTAAATTTCAATTAAAATCCCTCATATACATAAATTTGATCCATGGAGCAATTACCTCCTCTTGATGGTGCCAAAGAAGTTCCGCTTGCGCTTCTGCCTTGGGGCCGGTTCTGGCGCTTCGTGGTTCACGTAGTCCCCTGGCTGCAAACGTTAGTAAATTGAACGTAATATAACAATATAAAATAATAAAAATAGCGTCGCCGCAACGTTTCACAATTATCAAGCACTAAAAACATAGACAAGAGCATTCAAATGCAAGTTAAATGTTAGTGTTTGTTTACCAAATCCGCTCCATTCGTTTTGACGCCATTTTCCTTAATTCTCACACTTTTGGCGGGAGATTGATTCGGGCTTGACGTGACAGAGTGGTCGTCGCCATTCACCTTCTCCGGTATGTCAATATTCTTTTGCGTATTTTCCAGGGTGAGTTGCGACTCTGGACTCTCTTTGAGGCTCGCTTCGCGTTCCACTTCGATGAATTTCCCGGAATCAGTTAGTTCCACCTTTGTACAAGGAATTGTTAGCGCACAAAACGGAAAAGTCTGTGATTTGAATTATCAAGGCGAATATTTGTCATTTGTATAATTTTGTCAGAGACGAAAGAGCGCTTGAATAACACCAATTGAATTTAATTATTTGTTTCTTGACGAACAATCGTAAATAGGATCGCAAATTTAAATCACAGAATTTCTACAAAAAACAGGGCAAAAACATGCTTTGAATCACAATATTTACATAAAAATGCAGTTATATCAAAGGTTTCGTGCAATTGAATATTAACAGAACATTTGGACATGACAATGTACTGAAATTAAGAAAAACATCTCACCTTGATAGATCTCGTCGGCTCCTGATCAAAGACATGCAAAAAAAATACAAATCACACACAAGAGAAAAACATGTCTGGCTTTTCCTAACCCAAGAAGTAATGCGAACATAAGTAATAAACCAAACGAAAAAAATGTGGGTAGCCCAAAAAAATGTTTACCTACCCGTTGCACAGAATGTATGATAAGAGTGGATTTGTTGGCGTTTGATGGACTCAGCTCAAGCTCACGAAGAGCTGTCTCCGTGAGAGCGGAATTTTCGTGGCCTGAAAACGCGAATTTTCAAGAATAAATTGAAAACAAGAATAAGCTGAAGTTTATATTTTTTAACGCACTATGTCCGGGACTCGATTCGACTTAATATTATTTTGTTTTTATCACAGCAGGATTTTTAACAAACCCAAATTATCTATAATATACTAAAAACAGATAGTTCGTCAAATTTACCATTTTGTTTGAATGTGGTTTTGGTGGTGGTGGTCATCTGGCCGTGGGGGGAGACGGTGCGAAGGCTTTCCTTGATCTTTAAAGGCTTCGAACCCAGGTCTGGGATGTCAGCGCCCTCTATGAATAGGAACTGAAAACAAATAAGTATAGCAATTGCACAGCATTCTTGGAAGGTAATATTGAACGAGGATAGGCGAGTCGTACCTCCACAGTAAGGCTTCCGCTGACATCATGTTCCTCCATGGGTCTCGTCTGTAGGGCGATCTGTTGTCTTTGGGACGGTGCTGCCAGCAGTTCGTCTATCCCAACCAGACCTAGACCTAGGAACCTAGCAAGAATTTCATAGATGGTGAAATCTAGTTGTTGACTATTGGAAGATGCATGCTAAGGGCTGATATTTAAGGTACATGAAAAGAAATGACCGTAAGTTAATGACAGTGAACTGACCGGTGTGGCGAAGCCCCCCCGGGAGACGGCGGGCCAGTCCTGTCGTGCACCTCGAAGAGAAGCTCCGCCGTCTGCGCAGACAGGTCGCTGAAACAACGCGATTTCGTACAATCATGTATCGAGCGCTCGGAAATTAATATTAAGAAACTCAATACACTCGTCTCTCTTACAATAGGAAGTGCTCTTCCCATTGGGGGCAGGTAGTGTCCTTCTTGAAGGCCGTCTGGTTCCTCTGAGGCGGCTCATCCATCTCCACCACGCAGTATGGCGCTACGCAACCGGTCTTACCTGCGTTTGGAGACAAGTATTCTACAATCGAACATTTTCACTCACATTCTAATCGCATCTATTGACAGATTTATTATCTGTAAAAAATACTATTTTTGTTCGTATATTGTCGTCAATATATCGAAACTAAACGAAATTTATTTCTCAGGCGAGAAATAAATACATATTATTTGTTGAATCTGATTTATAGTTAATAGAATCAGGCATTGCTTTGCTGAAGTGTATAGTTAGCATATTTCTTTAGGCGATTACGTTCGCTGCTCGCGTATCGGGGCGAAACGTGCGTCCAATGTTTGAGGATTTTTCGCGAAATATTGCAAATGAATTGGTCTTATAGATTTAATCTAATCTAATTGCACGCGTGTGTATTCTACAGAACCACAGGTGGGGAAAAATCTTAACTGAGTAGACCCCGCTTAACCGCAAGCGTAAAGGCAGAGCAAAAAGAGAGACATATTTTCACAGAAATGTGGCCCAGGCTGGATGACCTTAGCAAGGGATATAATAAAATGGGCAGGTTTAGGGGAGGCCTACGCCGTAGAGGCGACAACTGTAGATTAGTTAACGGTAGCTTTAAGATATATAATTAAAATTATATAAAATTAAAATGTAAAATTAAATAAAATAAATAAAATTAAACTTAAGTATCAAAATTATAATAATCTCGCGATAGCTTTGAATGATCGATGGAATATAGTTTATCTATCACCTCCCAGATCCTTTGCGCCGACGACCTTGACCAGGAGTCGCTTGTCGCCCAGCAGCTGAATATTCCCCGCCGTGGTGTTGGGTGTTGAGGTATACATATTATGTCTGTCTTGCTGGAGCTGCAATATTAAACAATATCTTTATTAAAGTGTTTTTCTTTAAATGAGTAACAGTTCTGTTAATAAAAGACAATAATAATATCTTTCTCTACAAAACTTTCAATTAACTATTTTTAATCTGTAATTTCTTGATGTGATAAATTTTGATTTTTTTTTTTATAAACGACGATGGTCAAAGGCATTAGCGATCTTTTAGGAATTGTTGCGAATTTAAACTTAACACAAGGTTTTGTTTTGAGATTTTGTATATTAATCGAGAGCTTATTATAGCCGCTTAAATTGTTAATATTTAGCAAATTTTGATAATAAAAATACGAATACAATTATAACGTACCATAGAGTCATAATGTAATGGCAGTCGTGGGGTGGACTCGGGTAAGTAACGCCTTAATCTGGGGCAAGTGGGGTATGGGGCCAAGTTGAACTTGAGGTTCGTGTTGCGTAAGGCGCTTACTATTATATCACTGGAAAAAAGTACATATTTATATGTATAATTAATGTAAATAAAACATGTATAAAAAAACTGAAGAGATCGAATTTCTAAAAACCAGAACACATCCATTGTTTTCCTATGTTTTTTGTTTGCCTGTTTGTACGGGCCAATCTCCGGAACTGTTTGACTGATTTTTACTCCGTTTGGATACAAAAAACTAAAGCAAAGTACAAAACATCTTTTGGATCGAATTCACCGAAATTGTCTTGGCTTCGATACTGATTTCTTTAGCAAGAGAAAAAATCTGATCGATGTCTCGGGCACCAGCACAATCAACGCGAGCTTTTGCAATACCTGACCAGTTGTTGCAAGTCGGACTCAGCGGCGTTAGGTTTAAGTGGCCCGACCGGCGCAAGCGCAATTTTCACTTCCGGCCATCCGTCACACTTCAATTCGCCAATCAGCTTGTCCGTTATACAACTTATATTGAGCCGGGCGCGGAATCTGAAAAAAAACTTGACATTTATGAACTATAAAACGAAATTTACATTCGCCATCAGTTGAGTCAAGACATGATCGACAAGAAGCTCTTCGGTAATTAATAAAAAAATAGGGGTTGATCGTAGAGGGGTAAAAAATTATGTATTTTTGTATGCTGTATCATAGAAAAGAATAGGGGTGGACCACCCTTAACATTTAGGGGGATGAAAAATAGACGTTAACCGATTCTCAGACCTACCCCTACCACAAAATACCCTGACCACAGGAAAGCGTTTCGGAGGAGTTTAACCACAAACACCGTGTCAGGAGAATTTTATATATATGAAGTAGAACAAAAATATACTCTATAAATTAGTAATAGGTCAACTAACCGAGCTCCACTCGAGATATTAAAGAAAATTATAGTTGGGATTCGTTTTAGTCTATACCAACTCCGGGGCACTAAATACAGGTAACACACAACCTCTCTGCAGCTGTAACACTTATTTTGACAATTAACACCTTTTGTCTTGAGTCTACCGTACGACGCACGCTGTGAAGCAAGCGAAAAGTCGGAAAATTTTAAAATAATGTAATTATATTTAAAATTTACCAAAAACATAACTTAAATACGTTAATAATTATTTTTCTTAAATAAAATTATATTATACAATTTGAGATTATAATTGTGGCCTTCGTGTTAATTTTGTTTACATTGTATACTCGTTAAAATACAATCGAAAAACGATGGCAAATGTCGGAGGTAAAAATCGCTTTGTGAATCGCGTGGACCTCGCCTATGGAGTCAACGCACGCAATTAGTTTGTCACTTCACCTAGGGTAATGGCTACTCATCACTTGATAAAAGTAAACGGCTAAACATCACACACGTTTGGAAAGGAATGGTGTATTTACCATTTTATCTAATTCATTCTCGTGTATAATTGGACTCCTCCGAAACGGCTCGGCCGATTTTTATGAAATTTTATATGCGTATTCCTGGCCTAGGCCTGAGAAGCAGCTTACATCTATTTTTCATCCCTCAAAAAAAGTTTTTAGACAGAATTTCTTATTTTTTATCTATGTTAAAATACATACAATCCTAAATCTTTACCCCTCTACGATCAACTCCTATTTTTTATTTATTACAAAAAATGATTGCTAGAAATCACATGTATGGTAAAACAACGTTTTCCGGGTCAGCCAGTATATATATAATCTTCCAATTATACCTGTTAACATTGACACGGTAGTGGGAGACTTCCACCTTCTCCCCTCTCTGGCTGAAAGCCTTAAGTTGGAAGGCTGGCGTCGCGTCGCAATCACATGTGATGGTCTGGAAATTAAATAGTTATTATCAACATGACTATATTAGTAATATGGTTATTTAATAAAATTTAAGTGGTATTGATAATAACGGTAGTATATTATAATCAAAATTATTTACTTTTTGTTCATCCGTTCGGCATTTTTCCCCACTTCTATAATATCGGTGGCTAATGCCACGATTTGTTACGGGAAGATTTAACTCAGCAACGCATATGTCAAAACTCGTGAGTCATTGCAATATGCGTTTAATTTTAATCTGAATTCCCACTGCATAAGATTTAAAATGATATATTAATAAACTACCCACGCAGTAATGTTATGAAATATGATACGTTATTTCAAAGTACATTCTAACGGGGATATAGCTCAGTGGTAGAGCAATCGACTGCAGATCGATAGGTCCCCGGTTCAAACCCGGGTGTCCCCTAACGTGAACTTTTTGTCACTAATACTAAATTGGTCAAAAAAATGTCATAGTATTTTCACATTTTCAACACAAAATACGATTATCTATCATATTTGGCAATTCTCAAGCTTTGTTTGTTTAAAATACCAAATGCTTCCTGCTTTTTAGCATCCGTCACAAGTTGCCATATTAATGCCTTCAATCCTATCTTATCAATACTGACTACCCTGTTAATTTTTAGACTTTACATACAGTTGCTTAAAAGCATCCGATTCCGTCTGCATAAATAATAATAAATATAGTACAACTTTGATATCAATTAGCAAGATTTCCGAATACAGTCGCGGGCACCAGCCATTAATTGGAACACCTGACCAGTTGTTGCAGCAAGTCACACTCAGCGGTTATGAAGTATTTTATTAGTCTGTGATACTTCATCAATCAAAGCTTTTATGAGCTAATACTACAGGCGTTACTTTTTTTAATATGAGCAGTGTACACCTAGAAAGTTAAGCTTTACTTTGAAACATGAGTTCGATGCACCGTTGCATCGATGGATACGAAGTCACAAAATCAAAATAGGGAATGATCTGGGGCAATGAATGAATGATGTAGGAATCTTAGTTCTTATTAGATTCTATTACTGATCTTTTTAAATTATATTGAAACGTAATTTTAAATACTTACAACATCATCTTTGGAGTCACACTCGCAAAACACATTGGAGATAGAAGGTGGATGGCTATCCAGCGCACGTACCAATTCCACGCCGATACCTTGCTGAAACAACAAATAATAACAATAATTATTTTGTGTTTGTTCTAAATTGACACAATGCCTAGTGGTTGTCTATGCTCAGTGCCCTTAGGTTGTCTGTCCCAAGGGCGAAGGGTGTACTCTAAAAGAAGCAAAATAAAATTGGTGAAAAATATATTCTTTTTGTTTTTATATACCTATAACGCATATATACAGTAGTTGGTGCGAGTTTAAAGAAATAACACAGACATTATGGTCACAAAAAAACAATAAAATTTGAAATTGATGATTGATTATGATAATTGTAAAAAAAAGTATGAGGTGAAATCGTTCGTCTTCAATTTTAATTAACTCTTCTATATAACACAAATAATAAATAAATTATGTTATCTTTTTTTTTTCAGAAAATTCATATGTTGGACGGCCTTTGACGACGGTGCGGTGTTTGGGTTCAAATGAGAAGAAGACTGAATGAAGACTTTCGAATTAATTAACCACATACATATTTGTACTTATCTACATTCTATATTATTATTATTATAATTCTATTATTCATCTTCATAGATAAAAAGAAATGTGACCTTTGACTTTGTAGCAGGAAAACTAATCATATGGATTCATACAAGTCTAAACTTTAGATCATATGAAACACATATTTCATTATAATAAAACACAAAATATTACATACTATAAAAGAAAACATTGATTTATAATTGCTTTAAGTTGCCATGGCTACGATTTTCTACATGAAAATTAATTAATTAATTATTATATTCGACCCTTTACTGTTGTAATTATAAACGTTATATGTAAATATTATTTTTGTAGTCGCACTCTTGCTTTTACGAATCTCTTATCTTATTCTTTTGGGGGCCTAGGAGAGATCGCTCGATGGTGATAAGGCCGCTTTTTTATTTAAGGACTTTCTATTATGAAGTTCTCGCAACTTTATCAATGAAATATGAATATGTTGGCTAATCGCAAAGTGCGTTATTAATAGCTATAGACCTTTAACAAATGCATAACACCCTGCCCATAGACAACAGATGCTTATCACGCAAATATTGACCGTACCAGGGTGGTAACCCGGGACCGTCTGTTCGTCAGTCCAGACTGTGCCATCAAAACAAGAATTCGTGACGTAAATGACGCAGAGCCGAATTGTGACACATTCGTTATCCAAAAGACGGCATTTAACCTGATTTGACCTTTTCGGTCAAGGTTAAATCAATTGTCTGTAATGGCTTCTAACTTCATTGTAAATCTTAGACTAGACAAGGGTATTATACCCTCACCATGTCTGTGCTAGCGAAGAAAGTTAATAGACTTATACTTTACTATTAATAAAGACGAGCCACTCTATTAAATATAAAATTTAATTTTACATATTTAGTATCTGATGATAAAAAACATATATGCATAGCTCAGCTGCTTTCATTTACAATTATATGAGTTATATCTTATTAAATTATATTTCAATCAATTCCAGTTAATAAAGTATGTTGATTAAATTACGTTTAAAACGCCTAAAACAGCTGACGTCTGATACTGCATTGAGTGGTTTAAGTGCACTGGCATGAAGCCAGATGCGAGAAATTAATAAGGTATCAGATATTTTCTTATTGCTTGTGAATGGGTTCATTGATAAACTAAATTTCATATAATGCTGACATATAATTGTAATGGCGCAGAGCGGAAAGAATATCAAAGAGGGCATAGATACAATACTCAAAGTTGTTATATATCCTTGTAAGTGTATCACGTGTTATGAAAGCTCAAATTTAAATACACTTAGCATAGAAGTGTTTCTGAAATACAGGGGAACATCAAGAAGGAACATGATTAAAAGACATTTGCCCTGTGTTAACAAAGTACTGTCTATGCGTACGGCTTTCAACTTCGTTAAGCAAAAGGAAACATAAGAATTAAAAGACTGCCTGTGTTAAAAAAAAGGGATACTGTCTACGCGTACGCAGCTTTCAACGTTCGTTTTTCTCATAAAGCAAAAGGATATAGTCCTGGAAAGAACATAAGAATTAAAAGACATTTGCCCTGTGTTAAAAAAAAAGATACTGTCTACGCGTGTGCAGCTTTCACACGTTCGTTTTTTTCTCATAAAGCAAAAGGAAGTCCTGGAAAGATTTAAAACTTTACCCATGAAATTATACAATACTGTCTACGCGAGCGCAGCTTACACCGTGGCAAGTTCGTGTTTTTCTCCTAAAGCAAGAGTCCTGGTTTTGTTTACCAATGAAATTCATACATAAATTAAAAGACAAATTTTACAAATTTGCAATTGTATACGTTATTTAATATATTTTTTATATTGTATTTCTGATACTACCCGTATGTAACGCTTGCAATAGTTACATAAGCTTCGTGCAACATTTCCTGCGGTCATGTGATACGCAATACAACCTCCTAATGGTAACTGAACACGATTAACACGATTCGGTTCTCGTTTCTCATTAAATATTGCCACACATTTGTGGCCGTTGACAAGCGGACTCAATCGTATGGAATAATGCGTTCGCAAACTTATATTAACAAACAGTCTTTATATGGTAAGTTTATAATAGTCATTCAAACGTGGTTAAAGTAGGATATAAAACTGTGTTTACATGATTAAAAAATAGCTTTAGTTTCGTAGTTGTGACCTTTGTAATTTATTATACTTTAAATTTAAAGCAGAATCCCTTTATAATTGGTAAATATTTTTCCACACGGTTCGCCCCAAGGCTTAGCTTGTGTTTTGCGTACTTTTGTAGATAATGTACGCTTATACACAGACCACAGACAATAATCGCACAAATGTTGAACGCAAGAATGAAATTACATAGTTACACCATTATATAAATATTCAGGTATTATAAATATTAGACTTAATATTAACATGTATACTTCCTTTAACTCTTATCTTAATATATATAAATCTCCTGTCACGATGTTTGTCCGCAATGGACTCCTAAACTATTTAACCGATTTTAAATTGAATTGGCACACCGTGAACAGTTTGGTCCAACTTAAGAAATAGGATAGCTTAGATCTTTAATTATAGTCGCAATTTTATTTTATTGCAAATTATTTGTCTATAATTAATTGACAGTCGCAATTATCTGTTAACTCCAAAAGATTCTAACAGATGTCGATACTAATAAAGATTAATTTATTAACCTAAATAAAGCATATTTTTATTGTTTAAAACGCTTTAGATTATAAACATATCCCCGCACACTTAAAGCTGATAATTATTTTTATTGAACTAAAAAAATGACTGCTAGAAATCATATTTGTCATAACAACGTTTGCCGGATCAGCTAGTAAATCTTATATAAAAAATTCTCGTGTCACAGTTTTCGTTCCCAAACTCCTCCAAAACGGCTTGACCGATTCTCATTAAACTATTATTGTGTTCATCTAATTTGAAGGGAGGTCCACTCAAATTTGGACAAAATCTTAGTTTTTTTCATTCTCCTAAAAATACAGGTGGTCCACTCTCGTTAACTCCTATTTTTTATTTGAAGAATTGAAATCTTAGTTTTGCAAAACAACGTTTGCTGGGTTAGCTAATAAAATTCCATCCGCTTTAACTAATCTTTCTCGTTAATAGAATCAGGCGTTACTGTGCGGAAGTCCATAGTATACAATTCTATCAGAGCAATTTATTAGCGACCGTTGAGCAACCTTCTCTTTTCATTCGTAAACACATTTGTTAAATAAAAAACAAAATAAATGCTGGTTTTATTGGGAACAATTTCCCCCGAATACGAATAGCAGCGAGTTGTTTACATCCAATAACCTTCCACGATAGATTTAGCCAACAAAACAACTAAAAAAATTTCTGATAGTAACGCGTTCAAACAAACTCTTCAGCGTTAAACTTTTGCGTTAACAAGCCGAAAATCTCTAGACATCTGTCAAAAACGATCGCAGAAGGAAATGCGAGGTTGAAATATATAAAGATGATGTCACAAATCGTGAGTGAAGCGAGCAAGATTAATGTGCTACGTTCAATTGTATACAATTCGCCATGGACATAAATTAAGTCTTCTATTGAAACAGTACAAACGGGCAGGAGGCTCTTAAATGACACAGAGATTCACAACGCCAGAGGGCTCGCAAGTGCACTACCGGCCTAGCTGACGATATATACCCAGTTTGAATATATATCGTTTGGTGAGAATTTCCATTTTAATCGTCCAGATAACAGGCACTTTACTGAATGTCTTCTACACTGTATTTTTACGTTTATTTTGTATATTAAGAAAAAAATCACCAAAATTCACCAACAGTATGTTTTGCATAAGTTGTTGTAAGAGAATCCGATATGTATTAATTAATTAGATATGTTTAATTCGTATAACGCTCATTTTGAGTTTAATTCGAGTTTAATTGTAAACACACAGTTTGTTGTGACGCAATAGTTACCACGGTGGATTGAATCTGGTCCATTTAAGGTACGGTCAGCATATGAAAAGCTTGGCTGCGGTATATACACCACAATTTATGTTTTTTACCTATACAGCTTTGGGCTAAACGGCCGCATTTGCATATTCTGTTATTAAAAGCTCTTCGGGTTTTGCTGTCGGTCAAAAATGATAAATATATAAAGTCAATCTTCGTCAGATGGCACGTCGCCAGACCAGGGGTTATTGGCAGCGGTTTGGCGAATAAAATCTACTATCAATGCCACGTTTTTTGCTGCTATACAACATTCGTTTTAAATCGTAGCGTTTACTGTCATGCTGGGTCCTCTTAAAAACGAGTGGTGGAGGGTATCGTGCTCATCTTTGTACTTAGATTTTTCAAGAACTGAACTATGGATTGTATTCACCACTTCAACTAATGTTAAGATTATATAATTCTTTAATAAATAGTGAAGAAAGCTTTGATATGTACATAGTTCGCACCAATATCTATAAATTTAGGCTCTGATTAAATTAAACTCTTAATATGGTAAGAGCTTCCACGTTTAACATTTCATTTTGGTAATGATATTTTTTTTTGTGTGTTTGAGCTAGTGTATCTTTTTTTGCAACTCAGTGCCCACCTTTAAGTTGAAAGTACAAATAAATATTGTTTAAGTTAAGTTTATATTAGAATTAATAATTGTTGGTAGGTCATAAAAAATAAATCGTTTCATTTGTTTGACTTTGATAAGTAGAGCGAAATTTGTAAGTTGAGTTTGCGTTAATCCTGACAAACCTTTAGGTCTCTTTAAGGCGATCCTGTTGGAATTTCCCAGAGTAGATTCTTTTGGTTAGGGAAGTGGAAGTGCATTTCCATCAAAAAGGGACCGCATAGTACGAGTGTTGGTTTCGTAAGGCACAAATAATAGCTGAACCGTTTCCCCATTAGCTACATTTATGTATAGTATAGATAACTTCATATATTACATAACATATATACATATAACATTAAACACTAAAATAAATTCCCGCGTTTAACTAGACACACATTGGAGGAAAGAGACGAAAGAGTGATTGATGAGATTTACCATGCGTTAGATCTCAAACTTAAATCTCTCCAACTCTCTATCGAACTTCAAAGCTGTCAAAACGTTTCTTACATTTGAATGGAGATTGGTATATTTATACAAAGTATGCCTGGGAATAATACTTGTTGCCATGGTTACCAAGTACAAACGTCACCAAGACATCAAATACGTATTAAAATATCGGCCTATTGACACTAAATTGTAACTCATAGAAAAGAGTTATGTCAATTTTCTATCCTTTTTTATAAGAGAGATAATATAAATAAATAAAGCTCTCCAGAATCAAAGATCTTGACAAAACAATGCTAACAATATGACTTTCGCAAGTTTTCCTTAAAACATATTCATTATTTTACGTAAAGTATTTCTGCATACAGTACTTTCTACGTCATAGCAATTTATTTTCTCCATTTAAACTGAATAACCGTCCCCAATACTCACTCTCTTGTCTAATTTTTACTTATATACAAAATATCAATTCGCTCCAACGTCAAGGAAATGAAAAAGTCATAAACAAGTAAAACCTCTTTTTAACACGAATCAGAATCACGTTCTAAATTTAAATCTCCCGCCAATCGACCTAAATTCCCGTGTTTACTCAATTTTGACGATCGGTGCTGAGAAATGGATTATCTTATATTCTCATTGCTGAATCCACTGAATAAGCAACAGCTTCTGGATATCTAGACATATTTTGTTAATAAAATAATAATTAATTGGTTTCCTTCTGACCTTCTTCGATTGGACTCCAAATGGACTAGCTTCGCAAATAGCGCGTTCAAGTTAAGCTTTTTAAAGTATGGAAATAAACAATCGAGAATCTTTGATATGTTGATGATCTAATTGGTGTAAGGGTCACCTTGCTAGACTGAACATAAATGTTGTCAGAGTGTTATATATTGTGAAAAGCACCTTTCTTAGAATATATTTATTATTTTAGTACTTATACGAGCTTTCTTTGGGGCTACCCGAGCGTGTGTAAAACAATTTTTTTATATATGCATTAAAGCACTACCTACGCACATCGACGCATCTATATTACTATGCAAGATACACTATGAGTAACGAGATATAAATAAACCAATGACACATACCCCAGATTTGGAGACCGTGACGTGACGTGACGTCACAGAGTACGTCATAATACGTCATGTACCTATTAAAATAGTATACTTAAATTTGCAAAAAAAAACAAATGTATATTTCACGCCAAATTATTTAAACCTAGCTGGGTTCACTGGGTACTTTTTTGAAATTGTCAAGATTACATCACTTTATCAGTCTGTAATATATATATAATCAACTGTCTCTATGCCTCGAAACCGATGGCAAATTCCGCGATGAACCGGAAAGACATCGGTATCGGCAAACAGATTTGTACGTTCAGTACCGTGACATTAGCAAAAAAGTATTGCCAAGTTCAATTTCGTGACAAGAAGTGGTCATTAGTAAATTATTTCATAAAACTTTGTTAGACTGGAACGACTTTGTTTTGAATGAAACCTAATTTCTGCAGTTAGTGGGGGTGAGGATCCCGAATTTCCCTTCGTTGCTACGGAAAAGGCGAACTTTTGGGACGGGATGAGACGCTCCCATAGTCAAATTTTTGACATTGGGTGTCTATTCACGCAATTCTATCTGCAACTTTTAATTCTTTATTAATTATTTTTCTCTTTGCAATCACACCATAAAATACTGGCTTCTCAGCCCAATCACCTGTGCTTGAGAAGCCAGTTCTTCCCTTGATACACTAGATTCATTTAGACAGTTTAAAAATAAAAAAAAGTAAAGTTTGTATTTGGGTCTTAACGTCTGAATAAAAAAGACATTTTGCGGTTCAAATTACTGGTGCTTACGGTTCTGTTCACATTTAATATTAAGAACTTGTCTAATGGGTACATATGGTACAGCTGATAAACATATACAGACATATTTACTTATACATTTATTCTTCATCACAGAGAAGCAAACGCGCGACTCTGGCAGGCAAGGCGAGGTAAGCAATCTTCAAGGCTGAAGAATACAAGCATTAGACGTTATTATAGACTTTTAGATGTTATGTTAAGTGGACAAGTTGCAAACAATGATTGCATAACAAAGTACTGAGAAAATGTTTACTTATTGACATTCTGAGATATAAGTCTCCGGAGGATGGTATAGGCTATTAAGGCAGGTATGTGGAATCGTTCGTTTAAATATCTTCAAAATCTAAGTACCTTATGGTACGTGGTGAGCAGGCAACACCATCAGTTGAAGTGAATCAATGCTAACGAATTGATACAGAAATAGAAAGCTGCAACTGTTTGTTTATGAAAGACGAATACAGATAATAGTGTGCAAAAAAGATTTTGTAACTTGAATAGTTTTTAATGTAATACTGGTGGCGTGGACAGGTCTAAAGCTAAATTTAGAGATTTTTAGTTTAGAGTGTGTACATCAGAATCGCCACCACTGTTCGAGCAAAGATATTAACCTAACCCACACGTGTGTACTTAATATTTGCAAAGGTGCCAAATATTATTGTTTTGGTAGAACGTATTATAAACTTATTTTGGTTAGTATTTAAACGGTGTAATGGTTGTTTGAACGCGCGAACTTCAGTGAAGAATTTTTTGTGTTGTAAAAAAAAAAATTATCGCTGAAAAATATGAAAAATGTTGAGAATATGGGGGTTTTTACCGTTTCGCGCTATACGTTTAAATCAGTGTTTTTCAAACTTTTCATCATGCGACCCCCCCTGGTATAAAAAATTATTTCGCGACCACCCTTGACCTTCGGTTTTTTATCATGTATGTAGGTGTATGTTACAGTATTACCATTAACAATATTAATTGTCATTAATTTTGTTTTTTTTACTAAAGTACCCATTTTTTTTGACCTGTGGCGACCCCCCTACAGAAGCTTTCAACCCACAGGTTGAAAGCTTGAAACAGGTTGAAAGACAATGGTTTAAATCATATAAGTAAAAACGGTAACAATTAGTAATATAATAAAACTCCATTATTAGATAATAAATATTAAATAACAATAAATATCGTTTTGAGTTCCTGTTACCTGAGACTACGACAAGAATGCAACGAAATAATGTACTAATTTTTTATATAAAATGTGATGTTTAAGACAAATCGGTTAAAAAGATATATTGAATGCGATTTTCAAGACCAATTTCAATTGCAAGAAAAGATAAAGTTGGCTACTCTGTAATTCCAACATTATTTTCAATGTACACTGAATTAATTCAAAGAAGCGTGGAACAAATAAATTTTTATCGTAAACATTACAAACAGTGTTTATTTTCAATTCCTGCTTATTGAGAAGAGTTCCAAACAAACTATCTACAACATCTTATCATATAGTTCATCTACATATAGTTAAAATAAAATTATGATTAACGAAAAATCTTTCTTGTACTAAGTAACTTAAAAATAAAAGCTCAGAAATAGAAAAACTATAACAAAAAAATTGTCCGTTTAGGGAAGTTCCGAAGGTACTGGCAGCGTTCCCCACTATATAAACTACAGATTATATCATTAATATATTAACAAACTAGGAAAAAAGCTAATTATATATATAATAATAGATCTATAATGTTATTAAGATCTAGAATCACGGATTGACTTTCAATAAGGATATAATTTCGGCATAATACTTGACCTAAATGCTCTATACGCATAAGTTAAATTTATGTCGTCTGGGTTGGTTTAAAGTTTATATACGTTCAGCTCGATTGAAGCCATATGGTTTTCCTGGCCTAATTATTAATATGCGAGATGAAAATTTACTATTTGAAGAACTTTGTGAACTTTTTTAAACTCCATATATATATTATAAACTTAAACTGCATATATATAATAGTTACTGTTAATATTTGTTTACGCGTCTCTACGTAGTCTGTGCTTCGCGCCTTTGTTGTATCTATATTTCCCTACCCGTCTCTTTTTTGACGTTTGCTAAACACACGTGTAATTTGTCAATTGTCAATTGTAATTAATAAAAGTCTAACTTAATAGGTTTGTTTAAATAGTAAACAATGTTTGATTAAGCCATCAACTGTTAAAATTAGATTAACAGGATTTTAAGTTAAAACCAACAATAGAATAGAAAACAACGCGTCGTTGAGAAACAAAGACACTCACCTCTTCCACCGACTTCTTGGAGAACTCGTTCATGGACACAATCCATTGCTGCACAAGTTCATTCACAATAACCAAATCATTATATAACCACGTCAATAATTCATTCACCCATTGGACGCTCGCAGCGTCAGGGCCCGTGCAAGTTGGTACTATGACGCTCTGATGCTTCCTCATCGACAGTTGTTCTGGCCCCGGGGACATTCGCCCCAGTCGCTTCTTTACAGCAGGAGGAGTAGCTGGTACGAAGCTGGTAGGTTTGCTTGGCTTAAACGCACCACTCTTAATTCTAGCACTCGTCGCCAGCACGCTGTCTGCACTAGTGATAATTTCGTTCGCTGTCTTTTTCGGTTCATCGTTTGGCTTTTTTTCTACCTTTTCCTCTGTTTTCTTCCCATACTTTCCGTAGGCCCACTTCGCAATACCAAGCAATACTATTGAGAATAGAATCCATATGAATATAAGCATCACTAGGTTGTCCATGGCTGTGTCCATATAGTCGAAGCTACATATAAGATCGTCTACCGCTTCTGCAAGGTCAGCCATAGTTTTCCATGGTGCCTCCCACCACGCGGCGTGATGATCCGCCGAATGACCACCCAATACTGACTTGGAGCCAGACATTTTTTCTCTATTTTTGACCGTTCTATTTTCGAACTCAGCTGTCTGTCTCGCTCGTTTCACCGTCAGTACGTTCTAAAACTGCATCACGGTGATTTTGTATAATCTATGCATTTCTGAACTGAAACATAGACTATATCGTTCGTTCGTATTTGTGGTTTCCGAGATTGGTTCACGTGTTAGTGCATGATCTGCAAAAAACAAAGAAATTGTTTAACTAGTAAAATACTACGATTTCTCAAAAATATTATTTATTGCTTTTGAGGTAATTTGGGCATTAGCAGACAGACTTCTTACGCATAGTTGGTGTTAGGCGATATAACATCGAAATAAGCAGTAACACTATTAAGTCCTTATACAAAAAAAATATGTGTTAACCACCTTAACACATTTTACGAATGTTTCGCTGTATTTTTATCGTTTACGAGTTATTCGTCGTACTTAATATTTTTTCATTAAAGTCAATTTCCAAGCCAAGCAACCTTCGCCTTCCAAAAACTTCCTACATATGTATTAATAATAAACATAGTCTTAAACAAGGTTAAAACTAAGGACGTTTAACTCAATTAAATTCCGAAGCAATCGTTTTATCAAACATTAACATAGTGAGGTCACAGTGGGTCACTGAGTCAGAGGGTGATGTAACTCCTAATTGTGTCTGTTATTTTGCACCTCATAAGTACATTTGGGTGCATAATTGTCTGGTTTTGGGTTCTGGCTGAGATATTTCAAAGGCATCCTGGTGAATAGAAGCAAGAGTATATATATTGTCTTTTATTGACATAACTGTTACTCATTTAAAGAAAAAAAATTTAAAGGATTTAAGTTATGTATTTTTGCAAAATTTAAATACATTTTACATTATTTTAACATTTTTGACGTTTCGCGTACACACTTACAGCGTGCGTGGTATTCGGAGGGGGATACTTAAATCCATTAATAAAGTGTTTTTCTTTAAAAGAGTTCTATGTATTTTGATAAATGGCCAGATACTATATGTGTAGATCAAAATAAGTCTCTTAAACTCTTTCTGCCATTATGAGTTTGATTTGGTTTACAATTAAATTCTCTATTGTTTAATCAAATAGTGCCAAAGGTCCTAAAAATATCTAAGTATAATAAGTTCCTTGAATACATAAACAACAAAGTAGCTTTTATGTGCAAATATCTTTAATTACATTGGTATGGCCAATCGTCAACAATGCATTATCTTATCTTAATACATATAAATCTCCTGTCACGATGTTTGTCCGCGATGGACTCCTAAACTATTTAACCGAATTTAAATTAAATTGGCACACCGTGAGTGACTGGTCCAACTTAAGAGATAGGATAGCTTAGATCTTTAGTTATAGTCGCAATTCTATTGCAAATTATTTGTCTATAATTAATTGACAGTCACAATTATATATTGACTCCAAAAGATTCTAACAGATGTCGATACTTTTCGACTGGATTTAGTAAGTAATCAATGCTATGGTAAACCGACAAACGTGTCATATAAAGATTTATTTATTTAACTTTTCATTATATACATATACACACTTAAAGCTGATAATTATTTTTATTGAACTAAAAAAATGATTGCTAAAAATCACATTTATGGCAAAACGTTTGCCGGATCAGCTAGTTGTTCCAACCTGTAAGAGGATGGGTCTTTATTTCTCAAGTTAAATGAAACCTTTGTAGCTTTGTTTGAAAGCTTTGATTGAGTTTCGACGTTTTGGAATTTACCCCTTTCCACTAACATATGTACATACTTTTACGCTCTCCTTGATAGTGATGCTTTTTATGAAGGCTATATATCTATATACTACCCAACTCAATAGTATTATTTTAATAAGTTCCTCAGATTAGCCCCGAATCGAACTCTTTAATATTTATGAAATGACTTAAAATTTTACATACCGAATGTTACATTTCTGTATCACACTAAGCAAATGTTGAATCTAATTCTTCGTTGGAATTTACGCTCACTGAACACGAAATATTTCTCTGTACTGTTAGTGTTTTCTATTTGTGTACTGTACGTGATAATGGCGGTTCTTGAATCTTGTATATAGCATAAAAAATACCTTGGATAATGAGTGGCTTATATACCTATATAGATGTTTAATAGTGATATATATTTAAATGCAAAACAACCGAGTCGGGGTCGCTGACATTTCAAATCATAAACCATAACGATCCTCTACTCAAACTATTCGTAAATAAAAGTCGACCTGCGCGTGCGCAGCTTAATTAATTAAATGGGCACCTTGTTACTGGAACGTCGACAAGTCTGAACCTTGATAGTTAAAATTTTCACAGACGTATCTATTTTTCCAATATAACAACTAAAAACAGAATAAAATAATTATCTATGGCTCTCATTTAACAGTCTTTTTATTCTAAGGTAAGTCTGTTGTCGATCCAATCGATTCCAATATTAATACTGTCACTAAAGTCGAGATCAGACTAATAAAAATGCTTTCTATATAAATATTAAAATCCAGCACCAGTTATGGAATACTATGGAATAATATCACCCAGATGTGTTGTCCATAATATTGCAAACAAGGAAATTTGCGGAACATAAAACAAGTGCATAATAAATTTATTAAAAAATGTGTAAATAATTTTAACATGTGCGTTAACCAAACCATCAAACATATTAATTACCAGTTAGTGTATACTCCATTCCAGGGAATGGTTTCAATTCGCAGTACGGTCACCATCACGGCTTCGATTTCATATTTAAAAGATTTATTTCATAGTAACCCAATACTGTAATTCAAGTATTTGTCAAAGATGACTCCTGTATTATCTCTGAGAGCTGTGTTATAGAAGCCAACGCCCACCTCCGAATGTATGGAACAATTGAACTTATAATTAAGATACATTTTTTATAACACAGAAGTATTATTTGTTATTAGCATAAGCTATAAAAATATCAAGGCAAATTTCAAGAACAAGCTAAAATAAAATTCCCAATGAGATAAAATTATTAAAATACTTGCATTTTACTTAAAATCGTATCTCTAACCTTCGTTACATGACATCATCACAAAAAGTGATATGAAATCATATTTCGAACAATCCTTTCATTTAAAGTTTGTGTAGACGAGCTTTACAAAATTTTTCAAAGCTTGTTCCTAATTAATTTAATGATACTGTATCTTGTATTTTTTATAGGACACTATTATTTTTAATAGATACAATTAATATAATTGTTTATATTAATCGTTTTAAAGCGCCATCTATGTCATTTAGAAACTTAATCGCAAAGTTTTTCATTCAATTTCAAACTGTTAAAATGTATAGGAAATTGAACTGTTACACCCCGTACGAGAGTTGAAAATCAAAAGTCTTCAAAGTCGTTGTTCGATTTGATACCTGCAGCTGAATCCCATCATCGCACATCGAGGCAGACTACGAAATTTCCACAACTGAGCGCTTCAGACGGCACTTTCAGCCGCGCACCGCCCCTATGTGGAACCAGCTGCGAAAAGAGGTATTTCCGAACAAAAACGACTTAGGGACCTTCAAGAAAAGGACATATAGGCATCTTAAAGGCCGGCAACGCACTTGTGAGACTTCTGCCATCGCGAGTCCATAGGCAACATATCAGATGAGCCTCTCACCTCGTTTTATAAAAATATATTAGAGATAGTAATAAAACACGATTGATTATTTATATGTGCTTTCTGAGGGCTTCGGAAAGTCCCAATAGTGCTAGACATGGATGGTGAACAGCCGAAGCCGGGAACAAAGCTCTAAAGGGAAAATTATGTTACTTCACGTGGTAATGTTAACGTCAATTAATGAATGCTAATGGAATCGACCAAGTGAGGCGATTCTCTCAAGAGTAAGTAATTCGCATAATTTATTACAATATTCATATGTATTCTATATTTTATGGTACCGTCACCAAAACTGTTCACTATATCGAATATGTTTGATAATAATTTTAGTTTAATAAGTGGAAATCAAAATTATACGGCATACGATTTATTTATTTACATTAAGGTTTATTTTTCTGTTTTTTGTATCTCAGTACTTCTTGTTACTTACTACCTTTTTCTTCTCAGTACATAGTCTTATGAACACATAACTTAGTCTACAAATAATTTTTTTGTTTCATTTTCTGAACATTCCTATAGTATTTTATTTTACTGCCTGGAAGAGACCGCTTGTTAGCGATGAGGCCTATTACAGTCCTTTAAATGATATTTTTATTATAATTAGCTTAAGTTAGTTAGAAAAAAATGTTTGGTTGGACGCGCTTATCGCATTAGGTACTAGAGGAAGCACAGGACTTTACGTGAGAAAAACCGCAGGGGAGAGCTAGTACATTAATTTATTACTTAAAACTGACCTGAATTTCTTTTAATGCTTTTGCTTACACTACTTTCCCTTGTCATCTATCCAAAACGATCTCAAATTTAAAATGGATAAAATAACTGTATTAAACAAATTTAATCGAATAATAGAACAGTCGAATATAATAAAATGATAAAATCCTAATAAGCATAGCGTATATAAAATGTGTGTGCGTTAAATGCAAACTCGCCACTTAAATGTTCACTGTATATTATACATATTCACTGTATATTTTGTATAAAAACTATAAATACATAAAGATATGTTAGCCACCAAAACAGAATTCGTTGAAGACAAAACCTTGTTTAGACAGTGCATTGATTTACGACAAAAAAACACAGTTTTCTGAAAATTCAAACGGCCAAATGAAACGCTATTAAAACGTAAATAATTTCCAAATACCTGTACAAATAGAACACACAACCACTCGTCACGAAATCGCGAAAACACTGGTGCAAAACTGAAATCGGCTTGTGTTTATAAACATCTCTAATTTATAACTTATTCATGGGCGTTAAGGTGTATTTTCGGATGGCTAATTTCAAATTAATCTTTATTGTTTTACAATGAAATTGATAATCTTAATCGATTTGTAAAGTAAACAAAAAATTGTGAGATTTGTAAATTTTCTAATATTCTTTTAATTAATATCAGGACATATTTGTACACTCGGTTAATCACAAAGTACGCTATTTAGAAATGTTATGCTAACAGCTGATAAAGAGACAAATAATTTTGATCCAGACCAATAATTTTGCAAATCCTCCGTCCGTGTTTTCAGTCGGTTTGGTAACCATTGCACCAAGTAGATCATCAATAACAAATATAGTCCATATAATTCAGAACAATGTCAAAAACAAAATCAACGACTCTACTTATAACTGAAAACGGCTGAACCGATTTGGCTGAAAATTGCCTTAGAACCAGGAGAAAGGATATTTTTCTTGAATTAATAGAGAATGACTCGTACTCCGAGAGAATTGTACTAAAAAATTTGTCCTCGCTTCGCGTGAGAATTCATGAATGGTAACTCATATTAGACGTGTGAATTTTTAATTATCTCACCCATAAATGATTTCATTGATTTAACTTAAAATACCATTCAAATGGACATTTCAACGAAAACTGACATTATCATATATTATTATAAGCTGTATATTGATAAAGTGGTAGTATACTGTCGAACAGAGGGTCCAGAGTTCGACACTCGGTACGGTCAACATTTGGGTGATGAGCAACACCTATGGTTGGCTGTGGTCTGGGTTTATCATTTTTTTTTTTAAATTAACTTTTATGTATATGTTTAGTTTTGTTAGGATCCATAATACAAGCTTTAAACAGCTTACTTTTTCGCTAACCGAAGTGTGCTTATTCTGTTAGCTTAGTTGTGTTAGCACCCATAATACAAGCTCTGAATAGCTTATATTAGGGCTAACCGACCTGTGCTTATTTTGCTAGCTTAGTTGTGTTAGCACCCATAATACAAGCTCTAATTTCTAACTGTCACTGTGTAAAAATTTCCCAAATATGTCTAAATATGCATCCAATTATTTCCGTTTTTCTTACTGATTATTTCAAGAAAATCAGGTGAGCCTCCTGTCCGTTTGGCCCGTGTATTGTTTAAAATAAAAATGTAATTATTTATATGACATTTTAATATTATCAAAGTATCTTCATGACACTAATACAAAAATAGTTTTGTTTTTTGTGAGTACTGAAGGAGCTATACAATTAGTTTATGAATGTATGTTTTTTTCTGTGTTTTTTTTTCATTCTCGACGTTTTTTGTTTACTAACCCATTATCCAGGTATGTCAGCGTCGCATTGATTGATAATGCCACAGATAACGTCGCTGATAAGATATATCTCAACATAGCAGGGAATGAAATGCATTGAAAATTCTTTGAAAATATCAACTCTTGAGTTTCGAGTGTTTCTGGCCTCTTAATAAATAATAAAAAACTTATAATGAAATTTAAATCGTATCCCTTTCAAAACTTAACGATAACTTAAAATATAATTTCACTCAGGAACCCTACAAACAAGCTCGCGATTACATCATTTATGACCTCACGCTACAAAAACTAGAATGACGTCACAGCTTTATCAAATTAAGGTGTGATTACGAAATTTACGATGGGCATAAAATATTAAAAGGTAAAATTGCAAAAAAGATGCCGAGCTAGTGCGAGTCGAAGTACGAAGTGTTCAGTAATATTTTTTTAGGAAACGTCTGTTTTATCCCCTTAAATATTATTAAATATTTTTTTACAAATTGTTGTTATAGCGGACACAAACGTAATCAGTTTAATGATCTTAATTATATACATAACAGAAATGAAAAAAAAATAAGTTTAAAAAAAACACGCCTAGTTGCCAGCTACGTTGCTTGTTGCCAAATCATTATCATTAGAACAACCTTAATATGTGCATACATTAATTCATTCAATTGTATTTGTTCGGAGCTGATAAGGATAACATTATTTCAGGCTTCTTTATATACAGAGGGTTCGTTAGTAGGTTAGCGGCCTTTCGTGAGTGAATAAAGTGAAGCGTATCGTAAAATTTTTACGTTTTTCATTTATCCGCTCTTATTGATAATACGGTATAGACTTCGATAAATGGACTCTCAACTTTAAATAACTTTGAAATATGCCTTACTTTCATAGACCATAACAGAATCAGGCGTTACCATGCGGCAGTCCATAGTTCAAAAGCCTAATAGACCAATCTAAAAGCAACACTCCGCGAAACCCTCAAACACTTAACGTTCAAAGAGGCAACATCCTGGGGATACTCAGGGATCGGGGGAAACGTGCGTCGAGTATTTAAGAGATTTTTCGCGGAGTGTTGCTTGTAGACTAGTCTATTAGGGTCTCATAGACCTCACAAATGATAAAACGGAGTTATCTTAATATTGGTAGTCTGAGGAAAATGATTTTTGTATGAAAACTAACCTATATATATAACCTATATCTTGGGCATAAATATTGTTATATTTCAAGGATAAATATTCACCCAAACTGATAACCTTTTTGTTGGCCAATAAATGGTAAAAGTAGGCCGTTAAGGACAAACCTTGTACATTAGCAAATTATAATTTAATAAAATACGTCACCGGCCTCAACCTTTTTCGTAAATTACATACAATCATGTATTCGTAGTTATATTTACAGGTAACAATCTAAAATTAAATTGTCTTTCTGTCATTGTTAGAGAACCTCGAAGGTCACCTAAGTCTTGTCACAACACCAGAGGTACGGTGTATTCCAAAGTTATTTCGAGCTTTTGCATAAAAAGTAATTTGTTTGTATCTAACTGAATTTTTGTTTTAACGGTCCATTTTGTCTTATTAAAAATTATTTATTGAACGAATGTACTAAAACGAGACCCGAAGCTTTTTTAATATGGAAGATCCTGTTACAAATATCCTTTGTATTAATACAATCGATGTAACAACGGGGTGGCAACACGCCAGGCGACATTAAGTCTGAGTGGAATGAATTTTGTATGAACAAAATATTGTTATACAGATTCTAAATAAATTGGTAAATAAGCTGTCATTTATAGCCAAAATAATAATAATAATTTAAAATTATAGGATGAAATCTATAATTTTCAAATACAAACCAATAGTTATAGAGCCTTAAACTAAACAAGATTTTAGGGCTATAGAGCTAATTGGAAGTACATCTATGTAGTTTTTAAACATATTAATATAAATATAATGTGTATTTTTGTATGTAAATGGTTTTAGAATCAATACCAATCATATAAAGCTGAAACAAGAGTGGATTATTTATTTAAAAAATTAGTAGTAAATAGTCAGTCCACAAGTATGGTGGTCCCTAGTAACGTTGTATTTACCCGCAGAAATCTTACCAATTAATAAAATGGGAAACATTAAATATTATTTTATTGTGGCAACGGACGTCCTTACCGTTATCAGTACAAAGTTCACACGCTGCGCTGTTTATATATTACACATTTTCTCATAAGTCACCTTGACACACAATTCATGATTTATTGTATTGTAATTATATTTGGTTGCTCCTGATCTACTAATTTTTTTTTTGAATATCCATTTCGGAAACCAAACCTCTCTATCATAATGTAAAATGATTTTTTTCCCTTTTCTATAGACATAAGTCTCAGGGATTGATTGCACGAAAAACACGCACAGCAAACGACAGCATAAAATGGTAGAGGAAAGCATTTTAATTCTATTATCTATGAGCGTGTTCTTTTTTTAACTATTAACGAACCTTCTTGATATTTATGGCCAGTATTATGTTCATCCACGTCAAACAGGTCCGACAAGCAAGGTCAAGAAAATGGAGACCGCCCGAACGTCATTATATTAAATAATTGTTCAAATATAGACTTGTCATCCTGGTTATAATGTAGAAGGATTTAATTATAGATAAATAGTAGTTAAGCGTGAAAAACAGAAATAAATATTTCTGCTTGCTCAATTGCAAAGGTTTCAAATTATTGAGCCAATTTAAATATATGTATTTTTTTGATTCTTATTCGCATATTAAGTTACGCGTGCGGCGTGTGGCAGGTTCAACATACGTTTTGTTTCTAAAATCGATTGCGATACAAAGTGATCAACCGTATCTTAAACCTTACGTGCGACTATCAGAGTCAGATGCTTGCGTAAAAATATGCTATCTGCATTAATGATAGCTTATTTTGCTGTAACAAACTCCTTGACCTAGTGACCCCACTGCGGAGCAGTTTCAGACCCTTTCGAGTACCGCCATATAGAGTTCAATGGACTCTCCTTTTTAAATGATCGGCCTTTTTTGTTACTAGCACGGAATTGTCTATTTGCCCAAAAATACTAATATATAATAATAATACAAAGCTTATAAGACTATTTTCTTCCGCTACCACTAAATTAGAATAAACACATATTGTTTTGTAGAAGCTATTTTACCGAATAATTTTAAAGTAAATTTGGAGTAAAGGTAAAGTAAATACAGGATTTAAAAGTATTCATTAAGTATGAGGTGGTTGGCTACGAGAAATATTCTTAATTAATTCAAATTATGCTGGGTTCGTGCCGTGGAGGAATCCTAATGGATTTCGGCCCACTTGACAATCGATCAATAATATTCGACTTCACGTTTTGTATTGGGTTTTAATGCCATGTTAAACGTAACTTCTTATCGAAATGCATTTTATTACATTTTTATGTAAATAAACGCGACAATAGTTCGGTTTTTTCGTATTGACAAATAATTCATTAAAATGTTGCAATGTTTATTATTTAATACATATAAAGTAATTTCAATTTGTAATACAAATACATAAAACATACCTTCCACGGTCTACAATTTAAAATCACAACACCTTACTATTTCAAGTTACGAAAAATTGTCAAGTGCAATAACACATGAAAATAAAGTTTGCAGAAATCAGATAAATACGTAACGAATTTATGTCTGTGTCATATTCGGCATGTTCATAGAATAAACATTGGAATAACACAAGGTAACGAAGCAATCGATAATAACGCGATCGAGGACTACTCCTCCTTATTTTTGAAAACACACTGACAAAATACATAGACTATGAAGTTTTTACTGACAATGACATTTAATTAAGATTCACCGGTGGTCGTAGTTACATGATGAGAATTGACAACTCATTTAATGGCCATTAATAGTTGACAGCTGACAGGTAACACAACAATCTACAATTACCGCGCGGAAATTCAGGCTGCGGAGTGTGAGCTGTGTGACTTGTGAATTAAACAATTAATTGTTAATAGTTAACTAACTTTTATTGTTCATCGCTGTAAATCTTACTTTATACAATATGGCCGAGAAATTGGAGGACCTTAATCTGCCACTTACAGTTGTCGGAAGAATAGTGAAAGAGGCTTTACCGGAAGGTGTTTCTATTTCAAAAGAGGCACGGACTGGTTTAGCAAAAGCTGCATCGGTTTTTGTGCTTTATGTGACGTCTGCTGCAACAAACACAGTGAAACATCATAAACGAAAAGCTTTAACAGGTCAAGACGTCTTAGAAGCCATGGCTGATATAGAATTTGAACGGTTTGTGGAACCCCTACGAGAGGCCTTAGAACAGTATAAATTGGCTGTTTTTGCTAAGAAAACTGCCGGAAAGAAGAAAGATGACGAAGATGTAGAGTTGGTAGAAGAAGAAGGTTAAAATAGTGAAATGTTCAATGACTAATAATTGTGGCAATGTATACCAGGCAGGTTTAATGACTTCTAAAATAAAAGAGTGTTAACTTCTTTCTTTTTATTTGAGCTAATAAGTTCAAAGAAGATCAAGTTGAAAATGTTATAAATTAACCTGCTAACTAAGCAGCTGATGAAACTTACAATAAATAAAAGATTGTGTAAAATTATAATTATTTTATTAATGAATAAACTTTTCAGAATATAATCTCAAATTACTTTTGATTTGCAGCTACACCTATATTTACACAATAATAAAGTTAACCAAAATATGTATTACATGCTTGATATCTATCTATGTTATGGCTTAACATTATGACATTTTGTACGAGATGGAGAATCTTGCTACAGGTACAATAATTCAGAACAGAGATTTTTGTTTTAGTCTATACAGACATGTTTATTCTTGCTGAATAACATATAGCATACAAAACAAACATTAATTATTTATTCTCTGCCATAGTACCATATTGTTCAGCTCTTTAATTAGTAAATAATTAAAAAAAAACTTATATCCTGTGGTTGAATAAAAACAAAATATTTCATTATTAAAAATCCTTTCACAAATAAACAAAAATTTTACAGGCTTACAGACATGTAGCCTAAAATATATCAAGTTGAATTCATATATTTAACTTTTCTATTATCAGTCAAGATTTTACGTTTTTATGAATACAACACTGAAATGTTATACTGAACAAATGTAAAATCTCAGTTAAAACTAGGTATAACTATTCTATATTAAATTTGTCCAAGATTGGTGTTCTCTCTCTTACATGTAATAATTTTGAAACCTACACCTAATAAAACTTTGAAATCGAAAAACTTCGAGCTAACCTATCTAATTAATCTTTATGGGTAACAGCCAATTATTCAGTCCACTTGCCCTAAGTGAATTTTGGCAATATCAGAAATATGAAGCAGAAAGTGACTACATTTTTAGAGTAAAACTACAATTTTATAATTATATTCTAAAATCCTTTTGAAATTTTGGTCTGTAAGAGAAATCTAGTTTGACTTGAAGATCTTTGCTTTATTTCCAACTGCTTTTATATGCAAATAAGTGTAACTCATTTAAACTTTCATTATAAAGATCTGAAGGCTTTTTCTAGGTCTAAGAATATGCAAGTTCATACATAATAACACACTGAAACAAGCTTTTTTTCTGCAATGTGACAGCAAAATAAAGGAGTTCTATAGTAGCGAAAAAAAACATTTAAAATCAAGTGACTGTAGAACTAAACATGTGTCAAAATGAGAAAATAAAAACAAAAAAAATTAAATTAAAGTTTTATTACAGTAGTAAATTTACTGGTTTAAAGCATTACATTGTATTAAGAATTGAATAAAACATACCACACTTATGTTCTTGCAAAAAAAAAATACTACATATGTTCTGGTATGTTTTATCGTCAGTGTTTTATCTTAAATAAAAGTGCTGTGTGCTAAATACAACCAGAGAGATAATCTCACAAGAGAGAAACTGAACTTGTTACGGTATAATTAGCTATTACTCAGGATAACTGTAGAATGATTGCAAGCTATTTTGTTTTGCAAACAAATAATGTTTATGAGAGACTTTTACCAACTTATTCCGTAACAAACATCAGAGTTCTAACACATGCAAATTAAATACACAACACAGTTAATAAATAAACAGTCCATATCGAGTCGAAACCTCGTTACATCAAATACATTTCAGTTAAACAAACTAAAATATACAATTTTAGTTTACTCAGCTAAAATTGAACTAAACTAGTCTATAATACAATTGACTAACACTAATTGGAATTTTATATATGTACAAGATAAGCATTTAAATATTTTCTGGGTTACTATAAACTATTCATAATATAACGATCATACATATATTATAACACTTGTGTGTGTTGATTTGTGGGCTAGGCAACTGCAATCAAACACTTCACACAGCGTTCGGATAGACGTTGGCAGCGCGCCTGAGACTAACTAAATCAAAACGTATATGTATTGGCTACTATATCGTATCGATATCTATATTTAAAAAGCTGTTATCACAGAAACTGTATCAATCGAGTCAAAAAGAGACTATCAACAGATATAAGGTATGCGACGCAAACGCAAAGATTGCTGGGATATCAAGTAATGAACGATAGAAAATTCGCTCCCTCTCTATCTAAGTACTACTTTTACTGGTATAAAAGAGACGAAACGAATATGAGTTAGTTAGTTGAGCTATGTATCTTATTCAGCTAGTTTTAAGGTAGAGTTTCAATTGAAAAGTATCTATAGGCCGCGCCTAGTGTCGCTACTAACCTAGTGAGTTTGCGTTCGTTATTAGTTTGCTATCTAAATATCTGTCTATCTGTCGACGTTTGCAAACTGACACTCTGAAAACCGTTTGATACGTAACCGTTTTAGGGAAAAAACAAAATGGCCAAATCTAAACAGCGCGTATTGATTATCATCGCGGGTAACCAATCAAAGCCGAGCCCCTCGCGTCGCCGACCATAGCGGAGGGCGAACTTTTCGTTTGTACAAATTCTAATTTTGCCACAAACCAATGTTACATAGTGACATACACAAATGTTAAAATATATTTTGTGTCTTTCATAAATTGTTGGCGTTAAACGAATGACATATCAATAAATATTTTTAAAATGCCCTCGCATCTAGATCACAGAAACGTCATATGAAAATAACGGTTAATTTAACGTTATAACTGGTAAGCCTAAACTTAAACGCTTTTAATAACAATCGTATAGATATATCAATTTTATTAGATTACATTTGAATACTAAAATAAATTACGGATTAAATAGGTTCATTGTAAATTGTCAGTTGATTAATATTTAAACTTGTTGCTGTCCTTGTTTTATTTGTATGTGTGATTGAGACAGCAATACCCGTTAAATTGCCTTAACTTCAATGTAAACTATTACGCAAACTTTTTGGTTTCTTTATATATATATCTGTTTTGGTATAACAATAAATCAGTCTAATGAACTCTTGTCCCTTTTCTTCAAATTCTGTTTACGCTGTGATAAAAAGAGACAGATATCGGTTTTGTTAAAACGATTGTTTATTTATGAATAAGACGAGATATATATTTAATATACTTGAACTTAAGTTGTCAAATTAAAAAAAAAAAAAAAAATTTATTGACAGATGTTGAAACGTCACTGGTTAAGGGCCCACCATGTAATTGTGGACGTCAAAAAGCCAAAAAGTTTGCATATAAACTATTCTATGAATTATTGCTTCAACATCCATGGAATGGGAAGGGCAGTGCTAACGTTTGTGTCTATTGGCAATCTGCGCTCCTACATACGGTTGACAATTTGCCATTGGCGGCAATTATTTTTTATCTGTGCATGTCAACTGTCAGCTGCACAGATCTTGAGCTAGGGACGCAGGTGAAAATACAAAAATATTTCAATCAGACAGCGGCCACTAAAACCGGCCGGGGCTAATACGAGGCCTCGTGCCCGGCCAAAATATACAGATCGTTGCCGTCTTCGCCCGAGAGCGTGTTGTTTTGAAGCACATGCGATTCTAGTACAACCACTCTGAAATCAATAAATAGTCATTTTAGATTTAGAAATTTCACAATTGCTAAATGAGATTGTATTTAGCATCTGACGTCGTTAGTGGAACGGTCGTCACAGTGAATGGAGGGTTCCGGGTAAGGCCGGGATTTGTGAGATGTGTTTAAAAAGCAATACACAAATACGCACTTGTCGTGGCCCAGGAGGCGATATGCGCGCGAGTGGTCGACGATCTCCTGCGTGACGTCAGCGTTCCGCAAGGATCGTCCCTGCATCCCGTGGCGGTGGAAGGCCAGCACCGAGTCGGCCAGGCACACTGACGGCGTACGATAATTCATAAAGGGAATCAGAATAATTGGCTAACATTTATATTGTAAAGTTAAACTGATATACTGCTTATATTATTATAATGTTATTAAAACTGTGTTTTAACTGTTATTAAGATATGTTGCAGACTAACTAATGTCTTAAAACTAACTGTTAATATTCTTAGCGGGCCGCTGAGTCAGATGTTCGGAGTTCATTACCCGAAAATTATATTTATAAATTTATTACAATTGACATTTCATGAAAATGAGAGTAAACAGTTTTTCATATGCTTTTGCAAACGAGCCTATGAGCCTATAGACACCCGCTTTAGTGATTGTGTTGCCGGCCTTTGAGGAGTATGTTAAAGGTGTATGCTTTGGAAACTCACATATGCTATCAATCTGGAAGTCAAACTCCAGTCTCTGCGGGAGTTTACCCTTTCGCCTGCCGTCTTGTCTCCGGGAATCGAACCCTGGCAGCACCGGAATTATGTCCACGACATTTTCATGACACACCAGTACCTGCGAAATTGTATAGTTAAAATATGTATTCAGTTAGTGGGGGGGGGGGGGGGGGGGGGGGGGGGGGGGGGGGGGGGGGGGGGGGGGGGGGGGGGGGGGGGGGGGGGGGGGGGGGGGGGGGGGGGGGGGGGGGGGGGGGGGGAAAAAAAAAAAAAAAAGGGGGGGGAAGGGGGGGGGGGGGGGGGGGGGGGGGGGGGGGGGGGGGGGGGGGGGGGGGGGGGGGGGGGGGGGGGGGGGGGGGGGGGGGGGGGGGGGGGGGGGGGGGGGGGGGGGGGGGGGGGGGGGGGGGGGGGGGGGGGGGGGGGGGGGGGGGGGGGGGGGGGGGGGGGGGGGGGGGGGGGGGGGGGGGGGGGGGGGGGGGGGGGGGGGGGGGGGGGGGGGGGGGGGGGGGGGGGAAGAAAAAAAAAAAAGGGGGGGGGGAGGGGGGGGGGGGGGGGGGGGGGGGGGGGGGGGGGGGGGGGGGGGGGGGGGGGGGGGGGGGGGGGGGGGGGGGGGGGGGGGGGGGGGGGGGGGGGGGGGGGGGGGGGGGGGGGGGGGGGGGGGGGAGGGGGGGGGGGGGGGGGGGGGGGGGGGAGGAAGAAAAAGGGGGGGGGGGGGGGGGGGGGGGGGGGGGGGGGGGGGGGGGGGGGGGGGGGGGGGGGGGGGGGGGGGGGGGGGGGGGGGGGGGGGGGGGGGGGGGGGGGGGGGGGGGGGGGGGGGGGGGGGGGGGGGGGGGGGGGGGGGGGGGGGGGGGGGGGGGGGGGGGGGGGGGGGGGGGGGGGGGGGGGGGGGGAGGGGGGGGGGGGGGGGGGGGGGGGGGGGGGGGGGGGGGGGGGGGGGGGGGGGGGGGGGGGGGGGGGGGGGGGGGGGGGGGGGGGGGGGGGGGGGGGGGGGGGGGGGGGGGGGGGGGGGGGGGGGGGGGGGGGGGGGGGGGGGGGGGGGGGGGGGGGGGGGGGGGGGGGGGGGGGGGGGGGGGGGGGGGGGGGGGGGGGGGGGGGGGGGGGGGGGGGGGGGGGGGGGGGGGGGGGGGGGGGGGGGGGGGGGGGGGGGGGGGGGGGGGGGGGGGGGGGGGGGGGGGGGGGGGGGGGGGGGGGGGGGGGGGGGGGGGGGGGGGGGGGGGGGGGGGGGGGGGGGGGGGGGGGGGGGGGGGGGGGGGGGGGGGGGGGGGGGGGGGGGGGGGGGGGGGGGGGGGGGGGGGGGGGGGGGGGCGGGGGGGGGGGGGGGGGGGGGGGGGGGGGGGGGGGGGGGGGGGGGGGGGGGGGGGGGGGGGGGGGGGGGGGGGGGGGGGGGGGGGGGGGGGGGGGGGGGGGGGGGGGGGGGGGGGGGGGGGGGGGGGGGGGGGGGGGGGGGGGGGGGGGGGGGGGGGGGGGGGGGGGGGGGGGGGGGGGGGGGGGGGGGGGGGGGGGGGGGGGGGGGGGGGGGGGGGGGGGGGGGGGGGGGGGGGGGGGGGGGGGGGGGGGGGGGGGGGGGGGGGGGGGGGGGGGGGGGGGGGGGGGGGGGGGGGGGGGGGGGGGGGGGGGGGGGGGGGGGGGGGGGGGGGGGGGGGGGGGGGGGGGGGGGGGGGGGGGGGGGGGGGGGGGGGGGGGGGGGGGGGGGGGGGGGGGGGGGGGGGGGGGGGGGGGGGGGGGGGGGGGGGGGGGGGGGGGGGGGGGGGGGGGGGGGGGGGGGGGGGGGGGGGGGGGGGGGGGGGGGGGGGGGGGGGGGGGGGGGGGGGGGGGGGGGGGGGGGGGGGGGGGGGGGGGGGGGGGGGGGGGGGGGGGGGGGGGGGGGGGGGGGGGGGGGGGGGGGGGGGGGGGGGGGGGGGAAAAAAAAAAAAAAAAAAAAAAAAGGGGGGGGGGGGGGGGGGGGGGGGGGGGGGGGGGGGGGGGGGGGGGGGAAGGGGAAGAAAAAAAAAAAAAAGCAAGGGGGGGGGGGGGGGGGGGGGGGAAAAAAAAAAAAAAAAAAAAAAAAAAAAAAAAAAAAAAGAGGGGGGGGGGGGGGGGGGGGGGGGGGGGGGGGGGGGGGGGGGGGGGGGGGGGGGGGGGGGGGGGGGGGGGGGGGGGGCGGGGGGGGGGGGGGGGGGGGGGGGGGGGGGGGGGGGGGGGGGGGGGGGGGGGGGGGGGGGGGGGGGGGGGGGGGGGGGGGGGGGGGGGGGGGGGGGGGGGGGGGGGGGGGGGGGGGGGGGGGGGGGGGGGGGGGGGGGGGGGGGGGGGGGGGGGGGGGGGGGGGGGGGGGGGGGGGGGGGGGGGGGGGGGGGGGGGGGGGGGGGGGGGGGGGGGGGGGGGGGGGGGGGGGGGGGGGGGGGGGGGGGGGGGGGGGGGGGGGGGGGGGGGGGGGGGGGGGGGGGGGGGGGGGGGGGGGGGGGGGGGGGGGGGGGGGGGGGGGGGGGGGGGGGGCGGGGGGGGGGGGGAAAAAAAAAAAAACAAAAAAAAAAAAAAAAAAAAGGGGGGGGGGGGGGGGGGGGGGGGGGGGGGGGGGGGGGGGGGGGGGGGCGGGGCGGCCCCCCCCCGCGCCCGGGGGGGGGGGGGGGGGGGGGGGGGGGGGGGGGGGGGGGGGGGGGGGGGGGGGGGGGGGGGGGGGGGGGGGGGGGGGGGGGGGGGGGGGGGGGGGGGGGGGGGGGGGGGGGGGGGGGGGGGGGGGGGGGGGGGGGGGGGGGGGGGGCCCCCCGGGGGGGGGGGGGGGGGGGGGGGGGGGGGGGGGGGGGGGGGGGGGGGGGGGGGGGGGGGGGGGGCCCCCCCCCCCCCCAAAAAAAAAAAAAAAAAAAAAAAAAAAAAAAAAAAAAAAAAAAAAAAAAAAAAAAAAAAAAAAAAAAAAAAAAAAAAGGGGGGGGGGAAAAAAAAAAAAGGGGGAAAAAAAGGGGGGGGGGGGAAAAAAAGGGGGAAAAAAGGGGGGGGGCCCCCCCCCCCCCCCCCCCGGGGGCCCCCCCCAGATATTTTTTTTAAAAAAAAATTTTCCCCCCCCCCCCCCCCCCCCATTTAAAAAAAAAAAAACGGGGGAAATTTTTTTTTTAATTTTGGTTGGGAAAAAGGGGGGGGCTTCCCTTTTTTTTCCCCCCACATATATAAAAAGATAGACTCAACGAAGCCCTAGTTAATAGAACCGAGGTTTGATCGATTGAATTTGAATAGTTGTAAACAATTTTTTTTTAACACAAGCTAGAAAACTTTGAATCTATTATAGTATTTAGTCTTATCCTAATATATATAAATCTCCTGTCACGATGTTTGTCCGCGATGGACTCCTAAACTACTTAACCGACTTTGAATTAAATTGGCACACTGTGAGCAGTCTGGTCCAACTTAAGAGGTAGGATAACTTAGATCTTTAATGATAGTCGCAGTTTTATTTTTCTTGTACATTATTAGTCTATAATGAATTGTCAGTCACAATAATTTGTTAACTCTAACAGACGCGATACTAATAAAGATTAATTTATTAACCCAAAATAGAGCATACTTTTATTGTTTAAAGCGCTTTCGATTATAAACATATCCGCACACTTAAAGCTGATAATTATTATTATTGAACTAAAGGAATGATTGCTAGAAATCGCATGTATGGCAAAACGTTTGTCGGATCAGCCAGTAGTAACATAGAATGGGGATGTCCTCACCGCCTCGTTGTTGAGCTGATGCACGGCCCTGAGGGTGTGAAGCCTGTCGGGCCTCGGCAGCACCGTGCTGGAGCCTCCCGGACGCACTTCCAGCTCCTCCGAGTGGAACCAGCTCGCGCCTGAACCGTTGGAGTGAGTTATTAGTAGCTTGTATCATGGGTAACTGATAAATAAATTACCTTTATATTTTTTAAATACATTTATCATTAACATCCAGACCACAGCCAACAGTCATGCTCATCATACAAAAATGACTGTGCCGGGGATTGAACCTGAGACCCTTTGTTCGGTAGTCCGGAATTGTAACCATTGCACTATTTGGGTGATAGTTTTACAATTTGTGAATTTTGTTTTAGGATTCACAAACTGTCACATACGAATAATATTTAATTTTGAAAATCATAGATTGCTTGCAAGATTTACCTGAATTAATATTGATTAAGTTGAGTCGTATAGGTTTCCTCGTGACGCCGACGCAGAGGAGAGGATATTCTAGTTCAGGGGTGATGATGAGTTCGAACGCGAGTAACGGCGACGGTAGGACGCATTCGATGTTCTGAAAAAAAAATTAACGTAATTTTTAAATTTCAGTAACGTCTCTGCAAAAGTACAAAAACATCATCAGTGTTAAAGTATTTTTAGAACAGTGTATTGACGTTTGAAATCAAATGGAGCTTACCTTCAAGAGCATAAACTTGCGCAGGGGGTCGTACCACTGCATGAGGAAGAGGCCGGCGGGCGTGGCCCCGCAGAGGTACTTGTAGCCGTTGTAGGGGTTGCGCACCACGGCGCACACCGAGCAGCCTCGGGTGTCGGGCACCCGCGTGGAGGGCGCGAAGCGGCGAGGCAGCAGCCTGGGCGGGAGCACGCGCAGCGAGCGGCCCGCCCCCGCCCGCCCACTGCCCGTCAGAGCCAGCAGCTCGTGCCGGTACAGGCACGGCGTTTTACCTGCCGCCACTTCTTTTTACTTCAGGCAATCACACAAACATTTATTCCACATCTTAAACTGTACAATACTTAGTGCTAAATACAATTTAGACGCGTGGAAGAAGACACGCTCAGCAGATGCTCCGCCAACAATTTCTTGTCGGCGGAGCGCCGGTTTTCAGTGTGCCCCCGGAGTGACCTCTGGACTACCAGCCATTTGAAGAAGAAAATATCAATAATATAGACTAAATCGTCACACAACTTTTCATTTATGTTTCGCTGTTGTTAATAATCGTAAATGCGTTGTCATCCGGTCATTAAAATAGCGAAACTTTGCAAGTATAGATGAATATGTACGTAAAACTACTGGATCGATTAATAATGAAACACTAATATTTATAAAGTTGTGTGAATTGTCCAATATATGAAGTAGAAAAATCTACCGTCTGCGATCTATTCTGGTGTAAAATGCCAAAACCGCTAGAATTACACATTTATCTTAAGTAATCCCTCAAAAGCCATAACAGCGAACATAAATCAAAACTCCAATAAAAATGAATAATTTATTTAAAATCTAGTAATAACAAATTTATTAGCTTTAAAGACATTTCTTCCTTTCGCACCAATCATATTATTAACGCGTTGAAAACAAATAGAATAAAATAAAAAACTGACATACCAGAGAGCGACATAAGAACGTCCTTGATGACGTGCATCCAAATGGTGCGGCGAGGGCAGAGCTGGTCCATCGCAGTCTCGTGCAACTCATTCAGGTTTAGTGTGTAAATACCCTCTTCCGCACCTGAAGGATCGGAGAGATAGATAGATAGATAGATATATATGTCTCCCTGCGATAAAAATACACTGACTGAAACACATATTTCTGATTTAAATTAACAAAATGTATATCACTATTCATATTACAGAGTACCAATAAAAGCTAGTCTGTTTCCCTATTAGCATAATTTATATATAGTATAGAAATTTTAACTACATATGTATTACACTTAATAAATATATTATCTTTCTTCTTTTATATAGTAAATATTATATCTGTCTATATGTGGCAATATAAATAATGATATATTGTGGCATAAGTGAACCAACCAACTCGTAACCAACAATAAATAAATAAATAAGTAGGGAAAACAAACTATTCCGTTGTATATTTAAGATAATACTAGATGAAATGTGACTCGATTCACGTAATGGTTCTTTACCTATAAGAATATGCTGATCTCTGGTGTCAGGGTGGATCCAAGACGCCGTACAATTAATCCTAAGAGGACAGCCATTGAACACCTGAAAGGCAGCGTTAATTCTCTTTCAATATTTAAATATTTAAATCGAATTCAGACGCGTTACACATATATAGACAAAAATCTAATAATACTCTGATAATACAGTGAATGAATCGGAGTGGAGCAAATCATGAAATGGGGAGGTAGTTGCAAAATTTAGAAATGTGTGGGTAGTTTTAAAAATTAAAGTCCTGACCTTCGAGAAACAGGCGCCCATATGCACTTTGGGCGTTGGCGGTAGTCCGTTGGGCGCTGGCCGCACCGGGCTCCGAACCCGCCTCCCCCGCGCTCGACGAGGTGGAACCGGAGGAGTGCTACTACCTGATACACAATTCTTGTTGGTTTCAATTATTTATTTTAACAATTTTTCTACAGTCATAAAGCATATACAATATTTATTTAAGTGAATAAATAAAATTAATACAATATTCTTAAAATATTACACTACTCTTAATAAACTTTTCACAAACTTGTTAAGCAACTACTATTCGAAGTCTTTTGACTTTTTTTATATGAGACAGGGTGCAAACGAGGAGGCGGGTCACTAAGAATAGTGCCAACCGCCGCCCATGGTCATCTCCAACACCAGAAGGCTTACAGGCGCGTTGCCGACCTTTAAGGCATAGGTAAGCTCTTTTCTTAAAGGCTCTCAAGTCGTATCGTCTCAGAAATAGAACTGCCGTCAGCTGGTTCCACAAAAAAGTAGTACGCGACAGAAAGTCCCTTAAAAACCGCTCTGTTGTGGAACGCCAGACATCGAAGTGACATGGATATGTACAACGATTAGTCAGTTACAAAAGACGTTGTGTTGGCAAACAACTAAAATATTCGAATGTTCCGCTCGAATCTCTTATTAGAACCGACAGGACATTAACACAACATCAAACAGCTCCAACTGTTCATGCGTGATAGAGGAGAAATAGAAAATCATTCTCATATGTATGGTACCAACATCATAAATAAGTTCGTCTTGTTAGATCACTAAACAATGCGTTTTACGAATTAAAAACGGCTTGGGCTTTTAAACTAATCAAATCGTAATTAGAAAATATTAGATTTTCACGCAGTTCAGCTTGTTAGTTTGAAATTAATTTGTCACCCATGGCTGTGAGCAGCATATAAATTAATTCTGCCATTTACGATTAAGCAATCAAGATGAAGTTCACAGCTGCATTAGTATTTGTTCTCGTGTCCGCTATGGCAGCTGCAACTGTTCAACGTAAGTCTTTATATTTCAAATGCCTACGGTTTTAACTCTCGATATTTTTTTGTTTTTAATCCGTGGGTGTATTCTGTCAATGTCAAGAACTGAACACAAATTAGTTTATTGTCAGATTCGGACTTTTGTTCAAACCCTAACCAAATCTACTAGCTTTAAACTACTCTTGGATTTTTCTAACAACTGGTATTTAAAATTGTGTAGTTATCTTTTGAAAGGTTTGCTATGATTATGACTGCATGTTAATAAGCGTAAGAAACTCTTATAAACCAATATACAAGCAATACTCCGCGAAAAAATAAGGATATTGGTCTATTAGGGTTTTGTACTATGGACTTCCGCAACGTAACGCCTGATTCTAATAATTGTAAGATCGATCGATACTCAAATTTCATTTTGAATATAACTTTAACGTCTTAGTTTTTGAAATTGAGGAAAAAAAGCTGCTAATGCACTAGCAAAAAAGCTCCGTGAACCTATTTAAACATATAATTTGCATCTTATTAAAATATTATTTTATAGAACCATGTTCTAACTTTATATTTATCCAGTAAAATGATGACCACAAACTTCTGAATTGTTAAACAGATCCTACACCACCCCAGTGCTTCACAGACGATGACTGCTTAATGAAGTGTCAGCGGGTCTGTAACCCCACCAGAATCTCAGGACGGTGCATCCACTACAGTAACACAGCTTATGGTTCTTGCTACTGTATGATTATATGATGTTAATAAATATGTGAATATATAACTTTTACTCTTTTTTTTCAATTTAAAGATTATTTTTAAGGATTAAATTTTTTGTCGATCCGCCGTATGCACTTTTCATTCGATAGTTCGATGATATTTGAATCAATTTCAATGAATGAAGCGTATTTCGATTGAGGACTGACGTAGGTATACACTGGTATTAAGATTATAACAAATATTTGTTTACTTGTAAGTGAAAGTTATAGTCGTATAAATATTATAAAGTTTCATAGCACACTTCTATAGACGATTACTCATCAATAAAATTAAGATATCCTGTTTCAACTCAAAAATGTACGTGTCAACGACCTAGTTAATAGTTTTTAAATCTTAGGTATATAAAAGGAAGCTACGGAATTAATGAAATTGTAGGTGCCTTCTGGTAAACCGTAATTAATAGGTGTGCGATGTAATAAATAAATCGAAAGATTTCAATATTCACTATGTCTATCGAGAGAAGAGAGCATAGAAGTCAAATGTATATATAATCAATATCAATCACAGTTTATTTCTTCGTACGAAAATAAAATTAGTTTGGTGTAATTGAACTCGTATTTCTCAAAGCCGTACACAATTAATGTTGTCGTATATACGTATATTGGCTCGCCGATATATCTCCTTGAACGTGAAAAAATTCATAAAAGGGAAAGTTCTCAAACTAAGGCTTCACATAATTAAAAGTAAGTTCATTAATATTTATGTAATAAGAAGCCGAATAGAATTCGCGTAAAAAAATATTTTAAAACAGATTTAGTAATTGAGAAAAATTCGAAAAGTTTCAAATAAATAAATATCTTAAACGAACAAAAACGCACACAATTTTTTTTAAATAAATATATTGTGAGAATTTAATGTATTTAGTGTTTTAGGAGACGATTTAGGCGTGAAATTGTGGGAATAAATGCAAAACCAATTGCTACTAGGTTACTATTATACAGCTAAATGTGTTTTTTCAAACCCGCTTGGAAATTTGAGTATTATTTTGACAACCTTCTTCGAGATAAATGGAACTTGCCGATCATATTTGTCATTTAATAAAAAAATGGAACGATATTGCGGCACCGAAACATGGCGACCAAAGAGGTAACTAATCAAATAATATATATTTAAACTGGCTTGCTATTAGAAAACTGTTTAGTGGAGAAATAATAATTTCCGCGCGTTATTTGAGAAAAATCCTTGGCGGCAACTCGACATTAGTCTATTAAAACCTCTTTTGCTTGCAGCAATAATGTACTATTTCAATCCTTGATAGATTTGTAATTTTAATATGGTCGATAAAATTATCAAGACACAAAAAAACTAATAATATTTTAAGTTTTAATTTAAATGGTGATGGTTATTGATGCTTAGGCCCGAGTGTCGACATAAAATCTTTTACCTAAATTGCTGAGTTCATGATATATATATAGTTTTCTTATATTAGAACCGCCAGTAACACCAAATCGCTCAAACTGTACACGTGAAAGGGAAATAGAGATTCACTCTAACATGTAATGTGCTACCATAAGTTTGACTAGTCAGAGCACTAAACATTTGACGAATTCAAAACGGTTTGGGCTTTTAGACTAATCAAATCGTAATTAGAAAATGTTCGATTTTCACGCAGTTCAGCTTGTTAGTTTGAAATTAATTTGTCACCCATGGCTGTGAGCAGCATATAAATTAATTCTGCCATTTACGATTAAGCAATCAAGATGAAGTTCACAGCTGCATTAGTATTTGTTCTCGTGTCCGCTATGGCGGCTGCAACTGCCCAACGTAAGTATTTATATTTCAAATGCCTACGGTTTTAACTCTCGATATTTTTTGTTTTTAATCCGACGATGTATTCTGTCAATGTCAAGACCTGAAGGCAAATTAGTTAATTGTCAGATTCGGCCTTTTTTTCAAACCCTAAACCAAATCTACTAGCTTTAAACCACCCTTGGATCTTTCTATCAACTGGTATTTAATATTGTAGTGTCTTTGAAATTGTGTAGTTATGTTTTGAAAGGTTTGCTATGATTAATTCTATGACTGCATATTAATAAGCGTAAGAAACTCTAATAGACCGCTACAAACAATACTTCGCAAAAGGTGCGAATTTAAAGCACTAGCAAAAAAACTCCGTGAACCTATTTCAAAATATAATTTACATCTTATTAAAATATTATTTTAGAGAACCATGTTCTAACTTTATATTTATCCAGTGAAATGATGACCACAAACGTCTGAATTGTTCAACAGATTCCACAGCACCCCAGTGCTTCACAGACGATGACTGCTTAATGATGTGTCAGCAGGTCTGTAACCCCCCCAGAATCTCAGGGAGGTGCGTCCATTACAGAAACGCAGCTTATGGTTCTTGCTACTGTATGATTATATGATGTTAATAAATATGTGAATATATAACTTTTATTCAAATTCAAGTTTCAAAGTACCCTCTGTTCGAATCGCTTTTTTTCAATTTAAAGATTATTTTTAAGGATTAAATTTTTTGTCGAGCCGCCGTATCCACTTAACATTCGATAATTCGATTGTTTTTGAATCACTTTCAATGAATGAAGCGTATTTCGATTGAGGACTGACGTAGGTATACACTGGTATTAAGATTATAACAAATATGCTTGTAAGTGAAAATTATAGTCGTATCAATATAATAAAGTTTCACGTTCTTTCCGCTGAGCTTGAGCCAATCAAACAACAGCTACAAGCCTTAGACGAGGCTGCGTCTCTGCTTACTAATCAATACGACGACTTATTGGAGGTAGTGAATTCCAAAACAGAAGAAATAAACACCTTGCGAGCAGAGAAGAGCGCTCTTAACGCATCTGTAGTTGATTTGCAGCACCGACTATCGTCTATTGAACAATACTCTAGGCAAAGCAATGTCGAAATAGTTGGTGTTCCTGAACACAAAAGCGAGAATACGATTAAACTAATAGAAAAAATCTCAGAGCTGGTAGGGTTTAGCTTGTCGTCACCGAAAGATATTCAAATTGCGACCAGGGTAGCCAAGGCTAATAGTGATTCAAGAAGCCCCAGGAATCTTATATGTCAGTTCCCTAACAAATATATTCGTGATAATTTCCTAGCTGCTGTAATAAATTACAACAAGATTCACAAGGATAGAAGGCTTTCTTCCTCTCTATTAGGTATAACAGGGCCCGAAGCACCTGTGTACGTGAATGAACATTTAACACTTGGAAATAAGATCTTATACGCAGAAACCCGCAAACGAGCTTAGCAATTTGGCTATAAGTTTGTTTGGGTGCGCAGTGGCAAAATTTTTGTCCGCAAGGACGAAACATCCTCTGCTTGTAACATACGTGACGTTGGACAAATTAATCAGCTTATTAAATAGTCATTTATTTTACCTTATTTAAAGAATTATTCGCTTTATTTAGTTATTTTTGTACTTTTTATATTATGTATCGAGTCCAAACATTTAGTGATAATCGTGCAAGTCTAGATATATATTATCAAAATTTAAGGGGAATGAGAACCAAGCTGCTTCAAATTTATAGAAACATTTTAGCTTGCCATTATATGGTGATTGTCTTAACCGAGACGTGGCTTAACGACAGTATTTTTGAACGCGAGGTATTCGATGAGCGGTATATAGTTTACAGAAGAGACAGACAGTCTAATACATATTATAGTGAGAAGGATGGTGGTGGGGTTTTGATTGCCGTGCATAAATCTATTAAATCTCACGTTATCATTTGTAATGAAAGTCTTGCTGAAGATCTATGGGTAGGATTGGACATACCCACCGCTATGGGGTTGTGGAAAGTTAATGTATGTGCCGTATACATACCCCCCCCCCCCTATTAACACTATCGTATTAGACTCATTTCTAAACAATGCTTCTAATATTATTAATGAAACATTAAACCATAGCAACCTAATACTTGGAGACTTCAATATGAACTTAATTAAATGGGTCAAGGACGGCGACAATATTTTTTTAATTCCAACAGACTACAACAGACTGAAAGACCTTGCCTTAATAGATTTCATGGCCTTTTGCAATCTAAACCAATTTAATCATATAACGAATTACAAAGAAAGAATTCTGGACCTAGTTTTATCGGATATTGAGTCAGTGCAAGTGCTTCAAGCTATGGATGCTCTATCTTCCATTGATAAAAACCATCCTCCGTTGAATATATCTATTGAGTACACAACGGCAGCATGCTTTCTGCAAAACTGCTCAAATCGTGAGAAAACTCGCGATTTCTACAACGGAAGATATGATATTATAAATCAAGAATTATCAGGCGTGGATTGGATGTCAGCTTTAGGCTCGGGGTTGGATGTGGACCAAATGGTATCAATTTTTTACTCAATCTTAGGAAAACTAATTAGTCAATATGTGCCTTTCAAATACAAGAGAAATCTTAAATATCCTGTATGGTTCACCAAAAAAATTATTCGATTGTTAAATGAAAAAGAAAAATACCGTAAAAAATACAAAACTTATCATAATGAAATGGATAAAATTCAGTACAATTTGTTGAAGGATAGGACCAAAACGATTATGGACAAGTCATATAAAGTATACATAGATAGAATCCAGAATAACATTAAATCGAATCCTAAAGCCTTCTGGTCTTATATAAAGTCTAAACGTGGTCAAACTAGTAATGTACCCGCTGTAATGCAATTAAATCATAAAATAGCCCGTAGTGGGGATACGATTGCAAATCTGTTTGCCGAATACTTTTCTTCTGTTTATACACAGTCGCAATCACCAATTATAAATATGCATTATCAGTCTGCGAAAAGCAGTTCATTAGTATTAAGTGGCGACGAAATTAAGCGTAAATTGTGTTCACTCGATACGAATAAAGGTGCTGGTATCGACGGTATTCCACCAATTTTTTATCGAAAATGTGCCAATGAATTATCCGAGCCTTTGGCGTTGATCTATAACGCCTCCCTGGAGAGTGGATATTTTCCAAACGAATGGAAAAAAGGCTTAATAGTACCAATACTCAAGCAGGGTAGTAGGACCAACATAAAGAATTATCGGCCGATTACTTTACTATGCACACCGGCGAAAATCTTTGAGTCTTTCATTTATTCTTATATTTCATGGAATACTAAAAACAAAATTGCAGAAAACCAACACGGGTTTGTTAAGAAGCGTTCAACACTTACAAATCTTCTAAATTTTACCAATTTGACAATTATGGAAATGAGCAAGGGAAATGAGGTGGATGTTATTTATACAGACTTTAGTAAGGCCTTTGATAGGGTTGATCATTGCCTGCTGATTGGTAAATTGCGTAACAAGTACTTCCTCAGTGACAAATTACTATCTTGGTTATCCTCCTACTTAATGTCACGAAAACAAGTCGTTAGGCTAGGTGGATTTGTTTCAACTGAGTTTATTCAATCATCAGGTGTCCCCCAGGGTTCACATCTAGGGCCATTACTCTTCAATTTATTTGTAAATGATGTTACAGAAAGTATTTTAGAATCGAATTATGAACTGTACGCTGACGATCTTAAGATTTATCGTACAATTAATTGTTGTCAAGATGCAAAAAAACTTCAAGATGATCTTGATAGAATTACATTATGGTGTAGATCTAACCTTATGCAACTAAACACTGCGAAGTGCAATTCCATGAAATTTTCTAGGAAGCATGTAAAATTTAAAACCTCGTATAAAATAGCTGGCACAACATTAACCCAGGTAGATGAATTCAGGGATCTAGGAGTTCTATTTGACAATCAGCTCCGTTTTGATAAACATATTGAACTTATAACAAATAAGAGCTTCAGGATGCTTGGATTTATCTTTCGCAATACGCCTGACTTTAAATCCATTCATGCACTCAAAGTTCTCTTTAATTCTCTCATAAGATCTCTACTTGAATACAACTCAGTCGTATGGTGTCCGTATTACAAGAAATACATTTTGAGAGTAGAATCGGTACAAAAGAAATTTGTGGCTAGGCTAAGTTTTGTTGCGAAAGAATTTACTAATAGAAATTATGAGGCACGGGTGAAAACACTGGAAATTGACACTTTAGAAATGCGTAGGCAGAAAGCACAGGTTATATTTCTGTGTAAATTAGTCAATAATGAGTTAGACTGTCCGTCACTTCTGTCGCGGGTCGGCTTTTGTGTACCTTCGTTTAATTGTCGTCTTGCTACTCACTCCCCTTTGTACTTAGATTTTTCAAGAACTAACTATGGATTGTGTTCACCACTTCAACTAATGTTAAGATTATACAATTCTTTAGTAAAGTGTGAAGAAAGTATTGATATGTACATAGTTCGCGCCAATATCTATAAATTTAAGAAAATTATTGTGGAGGCTCTGATTAGACTAAACTCTCAGTAGTATAGTCAGAGCTTCCACGTTTAACATTTCATTTCGGTACACTTTCTTTGCTATCATTTTTTTTTGTGTTTAAGCTAGTGTAACTTTTTTAGCAACTCAGTGCCCACCTTTAAGTTAGATGTACAAATAAATATTGTTTAAGTTAAGTTTATATTAGAATTAATAATTGTACATTTAGTTGGTAGGTCATAATAAATAAATAAATAAATAAATACAATTCTATAGACGATTACTCTAACTAAGATATCCTATTTCAACTCAAAAATGTACAAGAAAGACTGTCCTAAAGACCTAGTTAATAGTTTTTAAATCTTAGGTCTATAAAAGGAAGCTGTGGAATGAATGAAATTGTAGATGCCTACTGGTAAACCGTAATTAATAGGTGTGCGATGTAATAAATAAATCGAAAGATTTCAATATTCACTATGTCTATCGAGAGAAGAGAGCATAGAAGTCAAATGTATATATAATCTATATCAATCACAGTTTATTTGTTCGTACGAAAATAAAATTAGTTTGGTGTAATTGAACTGGTATTTCTCAAAGCCGTACACAATTAATGTTGTCGTATATACGTATATTTGTTCGCCGATATATCTCCTTGAACGTGAAAAAATTCATAAAAGGGAAAGTTCTCAAACTAAGGCTTCACAAAATTAAAAGTAAGTTCATTAATGTAATAAGAAGCCGAATAGAATTCGCGTAAAAAAATATTTTAAAACAGATTTAGTAATTGAGAAAAATTCGAAAAGTTTCAAATAAATAAATATTTTAAACGAACAAAAACGCACACAAATTTTTTTAAATAAATATATTGTGAGAATTTAATGTATTTAGTGTTTTAGGAGACGATTTAGGCGGGAAATTGTGGGAATAAATGCAAAACCATAATGCTACTAGGTTACTATTATTAGCTAAATGTGTTTTCTCAAACCTCCTTGGAAATTTGAGTATTATTTTGACAACCTTCTTCGAGATAAATGGAACTTGCTGATCATATTTGTCATTTAATCAAAAAATGGAACGATATTACGGCACCGAAACATGGCGACCAAAGAGGTAACTAATTAAATAATATATATTTAAACTGGCTTGCTATTAGAAAACTGTTTAGTGGAGAAATAATAATTTCCGCGCGTTATTTGAGAAAAATCCTTGGCGGCAACTCGACATTAGTCTATTAAAACCTCTTTTGCTTGCTGCAATAATGTACTATTTCAATCCTTGATAGATTTGTAATTTTAATATGGTCGATAAAATTATCAAGACACAAAAAAACTAATAATATTATAAGTTTTAATTTAAATGGAATGGTTATTGATGCCTTGCTCGAGTGTCGACATAAAATCTTTTACCTAAATTGCTGAGTTCATGATATATAGTTTGTTTCTTATATTAAAACCGCCAGTAACACCAAATCGCTCACACTGTACACGTGAAAGGGAAATAGAGATTCACTCTAACATGTAATGCGCTACCATAACTTTGACAGAGCACTAAACATTTGACGAATTCAAAACGATTTGGGCTTTTAGACTAATCAAATCGTAATTAGAAAATGTTCGATTTTCACGCAGTTCAGCTTGTTAGTTTGAAATTAATTTGTCACCCATGGCTGTGAGCAGCATATAAATTAATTCTGCCTTTTACGATTAGGCATTCAAGATGAAGTTCACAGCTGCATTAGTATTTGTTCTCGTGTTCGCTATGGCGGCTGCAACTGGCCAAAGTAAGTCTTTACGTATTGTTTTATATAACTTTGTTTTTGACGCCGCGTCAACTAGTGATTTATTTAATTTACATTCTATATAAGTCATTTATGTTAATTATCTACAAATTTTTACGAAGCCTTTGAGACGATTCCAGTTAAATAGTCGGTCATTCGGCATAAATGTCGGAGCTATGAGAAGACATTTAAATAAATATATATATATTTAAATATATATTATATAAATCTTCTGTCACGATGTTTGTTCGCGATCCTAAACTATTTAACTAATTTTAAATTAAATTGGCACACCGTGAGCAGTCTGGTCCAACTTAAGAGATAGGATAGCTAAGATCTTTAATTATAGTCGCAATTTTATAATATTACAAATTATTTGTCTATAATTAATTGACAGTTACAATTATCTGCTAACTCCAAAAGATACTAATAAAGATTAATTTATTAACCTAAATAGAGCATACTTTTATTGTTTAAAACGCTTTCGATTATAAACATATACCCGCACATTTAACCCTGATAATTATTTTTATTGAACTAAAAAAATGATTGCTAGAAATCACATTTCTGGCAAAATAACGTTTGCCGGATCAGCTAGTTATGCACATATCACAAAACACCTACAGCCCACAAAGTCCGTTTCTAATTATTCACAGAACGAGGGTAATCAGATGGTTCGTTCCCAGTACGGTCAGCATGGGTGATCTAGTTGTCCCTTATAACAAACGATAGGGTACCGAGTGTATAATAAATTTCCAGACTATGCAGCGACCCAGTGCTATTCAGACTTGGACTGCACCAGTCAATGTCAGATGGTTTGCAGCAATATTACAGGCGTCTGCGCAAAACACCATCCCCTGGATCACATCGGGTACTGCTACTGTGTAATTACACCGGATTGAATAAAGCATACGTAGATTTAATAATTGTTTCATTAACGCGACTTAGGCTTCCTATAAAACTATTCACAATTATTAAGCAAAGCGCACTTTTGTACTTGATCTGTTTTTATAAAACTACTAGCTGACGTGGCGAACTTCGTACCGCCTTAGCGTAGCTTTGATGCACTATTTTATATTGTATACTTGACCTATCTTATTTCGTATTATAAGAGGGAAAGAGATAGAAATAAGCCACGACTCTCTCTCACTCTCATGACGTTGACATTTGTTCTGCGCGTTTTTTAATACAATATTAAATGTATATTTTTTAATATTCCTGAAAGATTTTCTTAATATTTTTTTCTGTAAGAACCATCCTTGGACTTCCACAAACATTTAAAAAAAGAATTATCGAAAATGGTTCAGCCATTCACACGTGATGCCGTGACAACGCGAAACGGGTTTCATTTTTATATATATAGATGATATATTCTATTTAATTCAATTCAATGCTGTGTTTCAGTGTAAATTATGATGGAATTATTATATATAATTTAAGTTACAACGTGCTGAAACGATAGTGTGATAGTAGCTTCATGGTACCTTCGCCGATAAATAAGAAACAAAAAAAAAACTAGTATATATTATGGAGAAACCAAAAAAATTGCATCCCTAATTCCTGCTATATTAATAATGAATATAGCTATATAAATAATCTAGACTAAGTTCAAAATGGGATGGGCGAAAATAATTTCTTAGACTTCTCGTGATATATGTAAGCTCAAATAGAGGTTAGACAATCGAGACTCACACTTAAAATTGTGCATTAGTTTCTATTGTATTAAGGGCCGGCAACGCCCTTAATAGGTGTTTATGGGCTAAGGCCACCCGCAAGCTCGTTTGCCCCCCATTTTATAAAAAAACTCACCTTCCTCCACTTTGGCCTTGTCCCGTTGACTGTCCGACAAACTTCGCTGCCGACTCGCTTTCACCTCGTCATCTTTCAACTCCTGGCCGGAGCCCCCATCCTCCGCCATCTTGAAAATCTCATCTACCGACGACGTTTTCCGCTTACTACCCTCCAATTCGCACTGACAGAACTGATTCAAATCTATCCCGGCCGTGACCGAATCCGAATTGTGCCTATTGTGCCTTTTCCTGTGCTCTTGCGCATCCATATTCAAGCTCATATCGATCTTCCGACACAGCTCGTCATCCGAGCCGCCATTTTCAATCTGGCCCGAATCGGATATTTGCAGCCGATTCGCGATCTGCAGCGCGCGGAAATTGCTCACGGAGATCTTTTGCTTCTTGCATACGTCACATATAACGATGCCAGAGTCTTGGTTCTGGTTGGGACAGTGTCGGTAATAGCTGAGGATGTCCCCGTTGGAATTGCAGGAATCGCAGGAGCACTTTGGCGCGACGGAGCGCTGTAGGTCGCTGAGCGTGTTCAAGTCTTTGGACTCCGGCTTCGGGCAAAGGCCGCACTCGCAATTCGTGTTCAGTGGGGTCGAGTCGTGCTGGTCGGCGTACATGATGTCGTCCTTCTTGCACTGATCGGTAATCGATGCTGAAGAGGATCCGATGGGCGTTTGGAAGCTCATTAAACTTTGGTAAACGTTCGTTGAGGAGTTGTTTAAATAGTTCTGCTTTAGCTGTATGCATTGGGAGAGGTGGTGGTCGTGAATTGACAGATCGTTGCCAGACTGTGACATGGATGCCGTATCGGCTGTTAACGGGAGCGTCGCCCTGTAAATTGGAATGTGTCAAACAGGGAGATTGTATGGCTGAAGTGTTAGTCGAAGCTGGGTAAAATAACAAGTGGTGAAGGACGCGAGAAAGTATAGCTTTTGGTTATGTCAGACTCCAAAAATAAATCAGTGAGTTGTTTTAATTCTATTCATGCTTCTCGACTATACTACGACTTGCACAAATAAAAATACGAAAACATTGAGGGTACATGCAAAATTAATTACAATACCTACATGTATATAAACTTGTCGATTATATATACAAAAGCTACACTACAAACGCAAAGCTTTCACAAACACACATAAATTAATCACTTAGCGACAGATTTTTCATTTTCTCACGTTCATCGTACGATAAGAAATTTTTAACACGAAAATCAAACAAAAACTAATCTCTGACAACTAATCAATGTTTAAAGTTAAAAATCTGTCGTAAATTTCCACCTTCTACCAAACACACGGGTCATGCAAGTTTTACCTGAGCATTAATTCTTCGTCAATATATTGTAAGAGGCTCCTAAAACAAGAGAAATCACATACAAACATCGGCAAAAGCAGACCCTGCGTTGATATATGACGTAATTCGTGTGAAGATACTAGAAAAATGTCCATAATTATTCATGTGTAACAAACACTTGTTTCGAGTTTTTTAATCGCGTAAAATATAAATAAAAAATAGTACACTCACTGTGACAAGTTTAATGTTTGAGGCATATAAAACATTAATTATGTTGTTAGTGTTGCTGTATAAGCGAAAAGATGTTTTTGAAAAGCTAGATAAGAAAGCATTCGTTTGGGTCCTATTTATCAACGAGAAACATGCAAAAATGCTTTTTCACACACAATAATCATAATGGTATCTGTAGAGTTCTACCGCGATATCGTAAAATGAACCGATTTGAACTGCGATTGGCAGCCCTAATCACAGATCATTCCGTTCATCGTTCGTATGTATAATGTCAAATGAGTCAGTCGTTATGTTTTTAGAGTGTTAAATTACCACTGAAATAACAGATTAAATTTAATTGTTATATAAGACCGAACGAGCGTCAATAATTTAGTTTTTAATTTGAAAGTCTTAGTTAAGACATTTCAACCAGAGATTTGACAATTGACATGTAACAACTTTGGGACGTTTGTTACAGATATTTTAGATAGTAAAAGTTCAAAAAACACATCGGATGCTACAAATACCATCGCCTAGTATAGAAAACATTGATAACACCACACCAAACCGAACTGCCAATTGCACTCGAAGTGTCAAAAAACCAATTTGGACCTAAAGTACCTCAAACTCATTTTCATAATATCATCCCCAGTGATCACCCGACACCACTTGCTACAAGAGAAAATAAATACATATTTGACGAGAGACTTCAATACCCGATACATATAAATTTACTATACTATGTAATAATAACTAAAACTATACTATATAGAGCTTTTATAAAATGTAAATAAATATTGACAAGTATGCATTTCTATTCCGTAATAAGATAATTATATATTTGATGAGGTTAATGTGATAAATATATAAACACTATATTGTATTATGAATATGAACCCTAATACATAGGTATACGTTGGATTTTTCTTTGTACTTCTACGCAATAGTTGAATAGGCGGGAGAAGGATACATACTTCTCACTGGTAGAAATGGAGTCTGAAGACAAGTCCTGGGTGAGGGGATTGTGCTTCGGACACGTCATCAGTGACGCCACGCTCCACTCTTCGCTACTTTGTCTATGGTACGCTGCAAATATTCAAAATACTTTTAATACATTAAAACGCCATCTATTATTCGCCGATTTTAAATTATCGCTAAGTTGCCACACTAACGCTGACAAAACAATCTGTTCCCATTGATATTTATTTGTTTTCTGTTCTGGCAATACTGATTATTTCTATTATTTATTAGTATGTAATAAATCGCGGTTTTATTTAAATTAAATACCTTGTATAAAATGTTAACTAATTGTTAATGTGACTAATTATTATTGAATAACCATATGCCAAAAGTCATTTAACCGATTGCAATAAAACCTGGTCTGATTCCTGTTTTAAGATTCCCTAATCTCGCTTCTTAAAAAGCATAAAAATTAAACAAAATCTTATTTACTACGTGTCTCTATACTAAAATAACTAGTAATTTTTTGTTTATCTATGTATTTAATGTTTCATACTTAATTAATTTCGTCTGACACAAAAACAGTTCACTTGACATATCGAAATAATGAATCCTGATAAAATATATTAAAATTTGAGATATGTATCTCTATTGCATACACTTAAGGTAAGTTTTTCAATACCGATACAATTCTTCCATTTAAGTAGAGCTTTGGTAGATTTGGAAAAGCTCACCATTCCGCTTGACAGTGTCCCCGCTGTTGTTGAGGTCCGCGGCGAAATTGATGACCTTCGGGATAGAGGCGATGCTGAGCTCGTCTTCCGCGTCCAAGTCTATGATGGGCGAGTCGTCGAAGGCGCCGCTGCGTCGCTCGCGACTCTCCTCCATTAACCTGCACAAGTATACCTTGGAGCCTTCCTTTTACCCTTTTAAGCCTCCAGCTCACAGCTAAGCCAAATGAGTGCCGCACCTAACTCTGGAGGCAGTCATGATGTCGTCGTGAATGAGGCTCCTGGGCCTGTTGTTCGGAGGCTGGTCAGCCAGGACTCGTCTTCCACCTCGACCCGTGTGCTTCGAGGCTATCCGCTGCGGCACGTTGGAGATCGCCTGCAAATACGCCGACAAACTAGGCTCAAACAAACTGTGTATAGCTCTTGTAAATACAATTCAGTATAAATCAATCAAATTAAAAAAGAAAATCATATCAATAAGTTTCATTTCATACAAAAATGGACAACAATGAATTCGTATATGTTTGACGATTGAATTTCAATTTGTTTAACTTTTCGACAACAGTAAAAATTCCCAGATAAGGAAAATGAAAAAAAAATCCCTCTAATCTCTAATATAATAAACATAGAAGCTTGTAAGGTTTGTAACTATTTTACGTAAAAAATACTGAATGAATTTTAATGAAACTTTACAATATAGTTTATGATATAGACATTGATTGTACTATCCAAAAGATCAGGTAGGCTAAAACTACGATCTGCCAGCTGTTAAGGCATTCGCAGGCATCGCCAGAGTTACACATACGTAATGGGGGGGGGGGGGGGGGGGGGGGGGGGGGGGGGGGGGGGGGGGGGGGGGGGGGGGGGGGGGGGGGGGGGGGGGGGGGGGGGGGGGGGGGGGGGGGGGGGGGGGGGGGGGGGGGGGGGGGGGGGGGGGGGGGGGGGGGGGGGGGGGGGGGGGGGGGGGGGGGGGGGGGGGGGGGGGGGGGGGGGGGGGGGGGGGGGGGGGGGGGGGGGGGGGGGGGGGGGGGGGGGGGGGGGGGGGGGGGGGGGGGGGGGGGGGGGGGGGGGGGGGGGGGGGGGGGGGGGGGGGGGGGGGGGGGGGGGGGGGGGGGGGGGGGGGGGGGGGGGGGGGGGGGGGGGGGGGGGGGGGGGGGGGGGGGGGGGGGGGGGGGGGGGGGGGGGGGGGGGGGGGGGGGGGGGGGGGGGGGGGGGGGGGGGGGGGGGGGGGGGGGGGGGGGGGGGGGGGGGGGGGGGGGGGGGGGGGGGGGGGGGGGGGGGGGGGGGGGGGGGGGGGGGGGGGGGGGGGGGGGGGGGGGGGGGGGGGGGGGGGGGGGGGGGGGGGGGGGGGGGGGGGGGGGGGGGGGGGGGGGGGGGGGGGGGGGGGGGGGGGGGGGGGGGGGGGGGGGGGGGGGGGGGGGGGGGGGGGGGGGGGGGGGGGGGGGGGGGGGGGGGGGGGGGGGGGGGGGGGGGGGGGGGGGGGGGGGGGGGGGGGGGGGGGGGGGGGGGGGGGGGGGGGGGGGGGGGGGGGGGGGGGGGGGGGGGGGGGGGGGGGGGGGGGGGGGGGGGGGGGGGGGGGGGG